>VZRZ01007230.1:430885-537747 GCA_013398175.1 Climacteris rufus
AAAAAAAAAACCAAACAAAAAAAACCAACCCAAAAATCTTGACAATTGTGAGGCCTGATCTGGAGCCCAAGGGACACTAACAGGAGCCTTGTCCAAGCACAGAGCAGTGGATTTCTAACAAATTAATTGCTCTCAAGTTTCTGTGGTTTTTGTAAAGCATCATCTTTTCTGTTCCACCAGTGAGAACCAAGGCAAATAGCAGTGAAGTAACTTGGCCTAGCAGTACCGTGTAAGTGAGTCACCAGATGGACAAAGGGTCCCAAAATCCCAGCTCCTTAGTCACAGGTAAAAGTAAAGGAAAACAGTTTGCATGGTTCCTTCCTTCCATCCCAAGAAAAAACAGTATTTAAATTCTTAGGAGAACACATTATCAACCATTGTGTGGGAGATGTTGCTTCTCGGAGTCAGATCTTGCAAATAGTAACAACAGTTTTCACTGACAGCTATGAAATAATAAGGCATCAATATTTATCTGCATAAAGATAATAAATATTAAGTTTATAGGGGAATAAATAATGTCTTTACAAACATACTCATCACAATCCTACTTTTACAAAATTGTATTAGTACAATATTCGTACAAAAACTGTATGGACACTCAAAGACAAGCCATGGCAAGGTTACTGCACAATTTGCAGTTTTGTAAGACATTAAACTACATAATAAATTTAAATTCAACAAAGGCATAAACTGAGACATACTGATGAAGACAGAAAATTAGTAAATGTATAAATAGATTTCATGTTTACATTAATGCACCCTGGGTGAAATCTATTAAAAATTTAGCATGAGTAAGTAAAGCAGTTCTAAACATTAAAATGTAAACTTTTTGAAGTGATGTTCTTGACACTACAGAGCATTCTTCACAAATTGCATATAAAATATTTCGTGTAACCGACCCACATATTATGGCTTCAAACACCTAATATATGCGATACACACTGCAATTATCCCTGCAGCTTCTCTTCCCCTACAGTTTGCAAGGTAACACTTAATTGTAATGAATAAATTAAACCCCCAAACATGTCCTTTGACATAGATGTTATTCTATGTGTTCCTCTAAAGTTATTCTTGATGCACACCAATATGAAGAAGGTCAGGGCAGGTATATCCAACAGGGTGGGGTTCAAACACCTGCATATTGACACCCCAAACTAGTAATCATTCATATGCCTAAGACTGGATAAATAATTTCCTCCAAACTCAACTCATTTATTTCACTCCCTTCAAGACACAGTGAAATTTTAACTGTAGAACTGCATCAGCACATATCCACTTAAGTGTTTTGATTCATATTCTGTGGAATCCATCAAGACTTTTTCTATGGGTTTTGAATTCCATTCAGTACTACTTGTTAAAGATGCTACATATTTGCCCTAAATACTTCAAAAAAATATTAATTTTCTTAGATCTCTTTTCTTCATCAGTTTCTATAGTCACAATTCCCTTTTCCTTTTTAATACAGTTTACATAAATTATTGTGAAAATAAGTAAGCAGATTAATTTTTCCCCCTTCATTTATAAACTGTGATTTCTTGTAGCAAATTATTTATACTGATTTGGGCTGCAGATGCTTTTATTCTAATACAGTGTCATCAGAATTTTATAATGAACTATAGGTAGAAGGAATTAGGAGTCTCACAGGTGAGGTGAGTCAGACCAGGATTGTGGATTATTTCCAGAACTATGAAGTTAGGATGTTGTTAGTATGAACTCAACCTCATTTAAAACTACTATAGTCAGCAACAGTTAACTCAGTGAAATTGTTCCATACTTTCATCAGTGCAAAAGAAAAAAAATCTAGCCCACTATGTCCCTTTGTTTTAACAATAACAAGAAATAAAATAGAGTAGGAAATTGCAATGTGATGTAAGAAATTATAATGTTGACACAGGAAAGCAATAGAAAAAAATTCTCCAATCTTCTAAAGTCTCAAAACAGAAGGTTTCAAAAAGCCTGAACTTATGTTATTTTCTAGCAGTAGATAGCGGCATGATCGTAAAATAGATCTATGCATGGAAATCATGAAGAAATACAAAATATCACAAGGTTTAATATTTGATCCTGCCAGATGCCGAACTCTCTGGCCTTGGCCCAGCAAATCATTTAAGCATGTGGTTAGAAGTCAGCATGCATGTTGCCCCATTGAAGCAAAGGAGGTTATTCAAAGTTTGAGCACAGTTAAGTGCTTTGAACGATTGGGTCATTAAAGTACCAACCACTTACTGCCAGCATATAAGGCTAAATTACTGCTATGAGCAGGTTGTTGCAGAGCTGTCCATTATGAGGCTTACACACGGTCTTTGAAGTGTGCTTTGAAGCATTTCTTCACCACTGGATAAGAAGAAAAAGGTGGGTCTGTCTGGGCAGGAATTTCCTATATTCCCATCAATTCACTTTCATGTGCAAAATCAAACTATACTGATGCCCTAGTATAAGTGTAACTTAGGGAAATAGAAAATGCTATCAATGATAATGATAATTATATAATGCCACTCCTCTCCCACCACACACATGCACTCCATTAGAGCCAACTTCCTCCTGCGTGCAGGGCTAGCATTAGCTCATAAGTCATCATGAAAAGGGTAAAGTCATGCAAATAGCAAATGCAACATGTTCTATTTAACATTGCTTGAAGTTTCTAAAATGCTGCTCGGTGCTGAGTAATGTTGCTGCCTCACAAAACTGCTGTTGTCAAAAAGATGACTTGGGCCCTCTCAGAAGAAAGTAGAACTTGCAATTTTATCCCAAAGCCAGGAACAAGACTAGTCATAAAAGTGCATTTGTAGCTTTTGTTCTGACAGTTGTGACAATGTGGGTTCACTAAAACATATATCCTGGAGGAAACCAAGGCAGGTTTGCTGTGCTAGTGGAAGCACAAGAAATTAATTTCTCATCTCAGCCCCAGAAATAAAACCCCTTTCTTTAACTTTGGTGACTTCTTCAAAGGTGATGTAACAGTTGTGAGAAAAGTAGGAATAGACTCTCATAGCTTTATTTTAATTATGAGTTTCTATACCTAACCATATACCTAACCATATACCTATTCTCATGTATTGCTTCCACTGCCATTGGATTGGGGTTTTGAATAGGTGGGGTGTTTGTTTAGCTCAGGGAGTCTTTGCCTTTGTCAAAGAACACTTTCAGTTTAGTTGTTACCATTTAGAGGGAAAATATCCACAGAGAAAAAATTCTTATCACTACTTTCTTCTTTCTCATTTGCCTGTTACCCTTATTCTGCCATCCTGCCTTTTTATTTCCTCACAATACTGCAGCATCTTCATTCACACACAATGCCATGACCATGTGAGGGATCAAGAGCTACCTCATGTTCAAAGGAGGAGAACCTTATTTTGTTGTTAGAGACCCTGATGCTCTGGTGCCACAGTTATTTTGCATAGAAATACAGATATGTGCAATAACTTTTACACAGAGAGGAAAGATATACTGCTATGGCAGCACACTTAGGTCTGTGTCTGAAACATTTGCGGTTGTAGACTAGAAATGGTTCTGTAAGGGAGCAGAAACATCTCTCTTGCCACAGGGCTTTCTAAAAATAGTAAAATCGAGGACAGAAGAATAAGTGTTTGATCAGTGTTATGTAACAAAAAGTTCCCCACTGTCAGATACTGAGACCTTGCATAATACCCCTTTAGTTGGGACTGTTCCTGAAACACTTAAACACTTCACCACTTCGGTGCTAAATGCTGTTGACTGACTCTCTTTCCAAAATGCATGGGTTGATATTCTCAGAGCTGTTAGCTCTGATATCACCTTGTCCACTTTTGATGAAGACAAGTAAAAGCAAAATGCCACACGCTTACACAGTTGATCAAGATCAGTCCAGCTGTTGCAACTGTCAAGTTCTGTCAGTGAGAAGCCAGGCAGTGTCAAACTGTATTTGAATCCTGTGTTCAAAAAAAAGCAGAAAATATGAGAACTTACTTCTCTTAGGTTATCTGCTGGAAACTACTTATGTGATACAAGGATGGGTTCAGGTTTTTTTTCCTTGTTCAAGTGGAACTAACCTTACTTTATAGAAGAAAAGTGTTCTTTGAAGATGTGAGAGTCTTGGGCTACAACTCAAATTGCTCTCTTTGGCTATAGCTTTTCTCCATGGTCTATAAAACTCAATATATATGACTAAAATAGACAGAACTGAAAGTACATGAGGAGGAAGGAAATATATTTGACCTCCATGTATGCCAACTGAAAGCTGACTTTCAATTGATGATATGGGAGAGACAAGACCTGACACAAAACAGATGTGAGTAGATTGGTAAAATACCAGCTGATAGAATATTTTACATTTTCCATCCATAAACTGAAAAAAGATGCATAAATCCAGAACCTTGTTTCCCCAATTAAGTAAGGAATATCAACTAACTTGCCAGAGAACACACAGCAGGCAATGGTGAGACTATTAATCCAAGTCTTTCCTTGACTCTATCCATTGGATTACAGAGTTGTTTCTTGGACTTCCCTTTTGGATCATTCTTGGATTGGAACCTCTGCTCCTTCAAATACGTTTCCCCTTACAAATTGGCACAAATTTATACGCAGAAATAAGCATTATCAAGGTCAAAACTTGCACAACCATCAGTTTTGCATGCTGGATATGCCATAGGGATTACCAACCTTCTGCTATTATTAAAAAAATGTATTGCATACTAAACACATTTAGCATACTAAAATTGGATTACCAGTGACTTTCATCAAAGATAAATCCCCAGTGACACACAGAAAACTTCCAGCTCTAGCATCCTAGGGGTAGCATTTCATGAGCCCTGGCATCCTACAGGCAATATTGAATGAGCAGACACAGCAGGAGGAAGATGGCTTGCAACTCACACTCCATGCAACCAGTGGTAATAATGTTATTGGTGGTATTGGGCTAGACTTTCAACTTTTGAATGGCCTTGAAGGAGAGAGGCAAACAGAAGAGCAGTGAGACAGGGCCTTGTCTGGACTCAGTGTTCAGATAGGAACAGGGTAACCACAGATACAGATATAAAACCTCTGCCAGAATGAAACCTGGGGGCAATTTCTAGAAAAGCAGAAGTCCTTGATCTTAGATGGTACATGTGAACTGAACAGACAGATGGATAGCACTTACTGTTGCCTGAAAACCATGGAGTTTGGAGGAAAAAGCTCCATAGCACCATAAAGGCACTCAGAGGTAAAACCACTTTCCTCTATTCCTCAGTCTGTATCATTAAAGCAAAAAGCATGGGTCTACCCTTAATTAGGCAGATGTGAAAAAGCTAAACCAAGGAATGGGTCCTCATTTTAAGATGACCTGTGGGTCAGGTTTCAAATTGAACCATTTTAAGATTTAAAAATAGAGTTCATCCCACAGAAAAACTGAGTCACCTTTTCACCTAGAATCAATTAAGCATTGCTTGAGTGTGATCAGTGGACTGAGAGAGCTGGAGGGCTCTCCCTTGACCTTTCACTCACTTTTGTAAGTCAGGAGAAAAGAGAAAGACACATCTATACACTGTTCATGTATGCAATTCACTTAGCCTGTATTTTTATTTTGGAAACACTGAGCAGTAGTTAAAATCTGTCCTAAACTAAAGGTAGGCAAATACTCTTTTTAATGGTTTAGACCCTGTATCTCAACATCAAACACTCACCGGCTGAAATGTTCTTTGGTCTAACTGACTCTTTAAATTATTTTGATGACTGCCGCTTTATATTTTAACTCCTTCAGCCAACTGCAATTGTTCTAAATTTCAACTTTGCCATTCAATTAGTACATGAGCCACATAAAACTCTTCTAGTTTCCTGCTCGATGGGATCTGCACATTTGCAATTCTCCTTCCCAGTGCACTTGTGTATGCATCTTCAAAATCCTCCCTGCCGGTAAAACTGAATTGCTTGATTGTTTCAAGAAAACGAACACAAAAGGAACACAAAAATATCAAGCTGAGTTTATTTAAGATTTGGATGAACCTCCATGGAACACTCCTGGCATTATGTGCCCAGCTCTTCTTAACACTGTTGTGGTACAGCATTTTGGATAGTGTGGTGCCTAAGTTAACCAGGTTCACTCAGCTTCTTCCTCCAGAATGGGATCACGGAGAGGTTGCATAACCCAATTGTGTTGTACCCACTCACTTACTGTAAACTCAGACCCTCCTTAACTTCCCAGAGAGCAAAGAATTAAAGGAGAAAGTTGTTCAAAGCATTACAATGTGCAATTTCAATGCAAGGCATGATGGAAGTAGCTGTGTGGGAGGATATTACTTCATTATAAAGCTAAATCAGATGCCCAAAGATTTCTATCATCTCCAGAGACCATTCCATCAGGCTCTACAAGAGGCTGTCCAGTGAAGAAAAATAGCCCTCAGTCCCTTCAGGCTTGAGAAAGTTGTATGGCTTTTTTAACATTTTCTAATGAAATCCCACATTATTGCTTCTCCCCTGGGAGACTTCAAAAGTCGTGCAAACTTCGCAGAGCCCACATGTTCGTAAACCTCAACTGAAAGATCACTAAGGAAATGAACTGCAGTTTTCCAATTAGCATTTGACATTCTCTACTGTTTTTTGGTGGGGTGAATTTGTCTTTCTTCTAAACCATGCTGATAAATTAAATGAGTTACCAGGCCTGGCATTATTTACTGTTTTTAAGGAACACTGAAATCCAACAATTCAGTGTGGGATTTGCTTTCTGCATAATATTTGGGGGAGATATGAAACAAGCCTAGCCGTTTCAAACATGTTAAAGGGGCTAATACGTACATCAATATTTTCTTCAAGCTCCTTATTGTGTATTCATGGCTACTGCCAAACACAACAACAGAGACGGGCCATTAGGATATGAAATGGGAAGTGGTCAAATTTTCAAAGTGAGCTGCTGTGTGCCGAACACTTTTGAAAATCTGGCCCCTGACTCTTTGGTGCCGTTCCAGAAAGAAATATCTCTATCCTGGCCATTGTCCAACCAGCTTTGGAAATTATTTTGCACAGTTATTTCAGTAAAGCATAAAAGCCAATCCCCAGCTTTCTCTGCCCGATTAAGCACTGTCACCAATCACTATGCAGCTCTAAGGTACGCATGAAATATTCCTAGATAAATCCTCCATCTCCAGAGAAATGTGTTTCCTGTACAACTGTAAATCCAGGTTCTGTGTTGAAACTAATCCAGTCTGGCAGTGCTATGGCCCTAGAAAAGTTTCCTTGGAAACGACAAACTTATGCAATGGCAAAGTCATCCAATCTTTTCATGCCACTACATTATATTAAAAACACCTGGTTTATTTATACAATGACTTACAGATAAGGGTCCTAGAAATAATAATACATAAACTTTATAGCAAAAAATATACATATTATAATTCATCCTTCTATGATATATAGAAATTATGTATATTTGTGTGTGGACATATATATAAATATATGGGTTGTACTAACGTTTAGGGCACTTGTGTATGGACACGTGTGTCTACATACACACAGTATACATTTATATATCTTTCCAGGTGCCATGTGTGTGTACAGAAAGACACACAAACACACACACAGGAGCATATTTACACTCTGTGAGTAGACATGTACTTTGCAGAATCTGCACACAAGCAGCTGGAGTCCTTCACTGGCTGTGAGCATTGCAGGGGGCAGTGACCACCTGCATTAGTGTCCACGGAAAGAGAACGAATGTCACCGCTGTGGGCACAGCACTGGCTTGATGCATCTTCCTTTGTGAAGAACTAAATTTGCTGGGCAGTGGCACCCTGCAACGCAGGGCTTGTTGCATGGTCCAATCTCGTTCCAGTTGTCACAGGTTTTGATGCATCCCGGACCACAGGTGTCGTAAACCGCACCATGTTTGCACTGGGTTGCTGAAAGGAGTTAAAAAAGCAAAATATGCATATTACACAGAGCCCTACAAGGAAAGTTACTTACCTGCTTGCTTAGTTCATATTGCAAATATCAAAAAGCACATTTTGGTATGACAATTATCTGGAGGAAAAAGTTACTTGTAAAAAAGATTCCACTATATTACATCATAAATATAAGAGTAGCAAAAATCGTTATCAAAAAGTTATCAAGTCCACAGCAGTCTTGAACTTTTTGATTATTTTAACACAGCTGATAATATATAAAGCTTTGGCAAAGTTTCATGTAGATCTATGCTTTATATTAAAGTATTAACACCATTTATTTATTTATTACGAAGTCTTTTATCAAAGATTTCTGAAACATTTACAAGGGCAGACAGTTATTATCAATGCCACTCCTACAGAAAGAAGAGAAAGGAGATTCATTCACCATGTTAGAATTTCTGATCCTAAAATTATACTTTCTATATTGCATATTGCAGCAAACCAAATCAATGCTGTTATCCAACAGCACCATTTCTAAAACAAACAAGCAAACAAACAAACAGAATTAAAAATTGATTATATACATGCTTTGTGCTATTTTACCAAGGGATCACTGACAATAAGGATTCTTGCACTTAATGATTCCAGTATCTATTCACTAATTTGTGTAGCTGACAGTTCAATGCATTTTCAGCATAAAAGACCACTGAAGGCTCAGATAAAAGCATTATAACCCCTCCAGATCAATATTTAAACTCTCAACATTTTATATGCTGCCTTTTTAGTATGGAGAATAATACATGGTTCAATGGCAAATAAAAGTCTGGTTTTCTTTTTAACAGCTATGCTTATGGCAAAAACAAGTACCGACAAAATAGCTCATAGATGGCAAGGGACTCTCAAGCATGCAGAATCATCGCTTGCTGTTTTCAAGAGGTGATTGTATTGGGAAAGTTTCTTCAACTCTGAGAGAGACTGAAGGTCAGGATTTTTTAAAGAATAGCTTTGTTACGGAGAGAAAATGCGATTTTGTTGTGAGGGCTGGCCTACAGTGTCATTACAGTATCGCTATTATTCATAAAGAGAAAACAGACAGAAATAAATTGATTACATATATATGAGTGTATCCAAAAGGATGGCATCACAAGTGATGCTAAGGCATCACAAATTTAAGGGGTTCCTTTTCTTTTGCTAACAAAGTGATCTTCAAAACAGCATCAGCTTCTTTCAAGTTTTACTGCTTGTGCATTTTATGGCATTCATGCATATCTGAAAAGCAGTTCTAAAGAAGGAATTATTGCAAGAATGCATACACAATTCTCAGGACACAGATATTAATAAGCAAACACAAAACTGTAAAAAATGGATAGTACAGAGGAAAATTACCCTGGAGTTACAGAAAATCAACAGCTGAATATTAGATGACATTAGATATCGGGGCAAAAAATGTCCAACTTTCTATCTTTAAGCATGAGAGCACCAGAGCAACCTACCTAAAAACTCCATGAGACATCTTTAATTGAACATTGTTTTAGAATAGATTAGAAATAAACATCTATCTGTCAGCAATGTTCAAGACAGGCTTATTCAGCTCGTGGGCATAGATCTTTCCAAAACTTTTTTCCAGCTTCACATTTCTTTCTTGCTCTGTATCATAGCTTTCATACATATTAAAGAAGGAACAAAATAAACAACTAGAAGGAAATTTAATTAAACAGGAAATTTAGAATGTGGGAAAAACATGCAAGCAATAGTAAGCAGAGAATAAAATGCTAGATTCCCAAGATGCTTACATAGTGTGTTAAGAATAGAGACTGAATTTCTGTAAGAGGGGAAACAAAAATGTGCAGATCTCCCAGGGGATTTGCAAACAATGTACTAACTGTCTAGAAAAGTAGACTAAGACATCCAAAGATGGTTTGTGATTGTCCATAAATAACGTGAATTATTTTACGGAAGCTGTTTACTAGAATATTTTGTCACTTCCCTTTGAAGGATTTCTAATTGACCAACCAAAAACAAACATCAGGCTTCAGTACATGCAGTTTCCATATAGAAAGGAATATGAGCTTCAGATTTAAGGCTGCACAGGTTTCATCCCACAAAGCTTTACTGCAGTAAGAGCTGGCCTGTTTGTTCCACCTGAGCTCTGTTTGGTTCCTCAGCCTGTGGGTTTCAGGAAAGTTGGCTAACATCTCCTTTCCACTTCCTCATCTCTGCCCCAGAATAAATGAGAACGTATTACAGCCAGCTGTGGCACCTGTAAGTACTCCCCAGCTCTGCTCTATGACACATGGATGTGGTATGTCAAAACACCTACTTTTCCTTCAGACAATGCCATGTAGAAGATATGATGACTATTTTCTGCTGTAGGCAGCCTATAATGGCATTATTATCATGCTGTCAAGGGAAAAATCAGAAAAATACAATGGCTGCTGTTTAAGTTCCCTGGATGGCTTTTACTGTTGAGTGATTCAGCTGTTAACATGTGGTGTGATTGATCCAGAACATTCCACTTCATCAACAGTTTAAAATATAAAAATAAAGACATTCTGCAGAAGGCTTCCCAGGAACTGTTGAAGTGATTCAGTACCATGTAAACATGGAAAACAGAAGTGGTGTCTTTGCACCCGTCTTTTAAAGCAAATTCCTCTCTTAAAGAACTGAGCTCTGTTACTAATAACACTCTTAGTACACTAGCAAAAAAAAAAAAAAAAAAAAAAAAAAAAAAACCCAAAAACAAAACCCCAACAACAAAANAACCCAAAAAACGAACCCCAACGTACAAAAGTTACTAATAATACCGTCTTTTGAAACATTACCAGTCCCAACAGGGTTTTTCCACTCTTCTTCTAGAACATGTGTTTGGCATGACAGATGTGAGCTTCCTCAGACCACTTTCGGAGCTGGTGGGATAATAGTCAGCTCCAGTCCAGAAGCCATATAGGCACATAAATACAGCACTGTGCCTGAGCTAATAAACCCTGCCTATTAAGGCTGTAGTTTTCAGACTATACCTGGTTTAGTCCAGCCATTCTGGCAGTTTCACAGAGGAGGCAGATATCTGTGCCTGTCTTTGTAGACATGGCTGTAATTATTTAGAAGGAACTCTTATTCCCCAACATAAAATTCAAAATATGTAATATACAAACAGCTGAAGGATTCCCTTGGTTGATGATAGCTGGTAAATCTGATTCCACAGAACATTTTGAGCTCGTATTTGAGCAGCAATGAATCTTCTGGCTTCTTCTGTTGGTGTTACACCATTTGGAGGTCTTCTGGAAGACTCTCAAACAGAATGTCACTCATAGGACTTGCAATTCACAACATCTCCTTCTAACACAGTTAAAGGCAATGGGTCTGGGCACTGACCTTCTGATGATACACTCATGTTAGTATTTTCAACTTTCAGTTTTCAGTAAGTTTCCACTGAAAAGCCAGAATAGCCCTCCTGATACATATATGCACAGAATAAAGCAGTTAAAGGAAAGCAACATATAGCAGGGAAACAGAGTGATTTTGGCCAGAAATTTCTACAGAAGAGAAGGGACCCAAAGGAGAAGAGCCAAAATCAGATATATACTCATCATCTTCCACTTCAACTGATCACATAGGAAAAGAGAAAATTGTTCAGATTTTATGAAACTTGTAGCATGTCAGCACATCAGTGCTACCATGTGCACTTTGCACTATAATATAGTCCTTATCTGATTTTTCTTCTTGCATGTGTAGTCATGCCCATGGCAGGAAGTTACTGTCACCTACCATCCTGGAGCCTTCTTCCTATCAGTGTCCTCAGAAATCCAGTGTTAAATTACTATGGCCCAAGGCCTTTCACCACTTCAGTTTACCTAATTGCACTTTATAAACTTCTTGTTTACCTTTTCTTGGGTGAATTTTTTTTTCCATTCTCATTTCCTTTTCAAACCTTTTCCTTTGATTTCTATCCTTTATTTTCCCTCCTGCATGTATCACTTTTTCTTATTTCTTCTTTACCCCATGGTGGCTTTCCTGATTTTTGATTTCTCCTTCAAAAATCTTATTTTTTCCTGTGCCCATCCTAACAGGTCTCACTCCTCACTACTTCCCATGGCAACACATATCCTTTTCCTAATCTTCTCAGATCCCATGTGGATCTCACCAACCCTTTCCTATCCTAATCATTTTCCTTACTCATTATCTTCTACTTTTTACTCTTCTAGTTAAATGACAGCTGACATTTCCCTTACTGAGCTAACCTCCTAAGACAGCAAACCTTGAGCAGCAGTATTTTGCAAAAGAATGTAGAGGAGGATAAGCTGTTGCACTGGGGGAGAGAGAGAAGAGCATGTAGGGAACAAGACATGCAATTCAGCCTCCTGAGCATCCTGTTTGGCTGGCCCTCCAGACAACACAAGCTTCCTGAAGATTATAAAAATGAGCTAACTGTATAGCAGTCAGGGTAAAGGAGCTGGCAACCACACAAGACCTGGTTTTAAAACACACAAAAGTATAATTGAAACCTGAGTTTACTAATAAATATACTCCATTTTCATCAGAGCACAACGCTTGCAAGTATCCCACTAGCTATGAAATGTCAAGCAGGAAATGAAAGTCATAGAATGGTGAAGTTTTATTAGAGACATGTTGTTTCCTACACAGGAACTTTTATCTGAAGCTGGGACACAATAATTGCAACTACTAGTTTTTAAGAGAAAAAACGTAAGTTAAAGATTAAAATTTAGATGCTGGTGGATGCACTTTAATTTAATGCTTAGCAAATGATTTACTGTAGAAGACGGTGCTACTCATTTGATATTGGATATGTAAGAGTTTTGAGGGTGCTTGGCCATATACAGCTTATCTCTATTTTCTGCTTAACAAGATTTCCCCTTTCCCTCTAGAAGTCTGTGCTGAGATTAAAAAACTCATGTGGATTTAAAAACTTCTTTCACTATCTTTAATGGAGGCTGTGTGTTTAAATTCCTTCATAATGTTCTCTCAAAGACTGTTTTTGCCTCAGAAAATTTTCTTGTCTTTGGTAAGATGCCAGAAAAAAAATTGTGAAATGAAGCCTCAATTAGTTAAGTCGTGATATGTCAACACTTGTATAAACTCCTTAAGGCAGGGGTTGCTAACAAGGAGTTTTTATTCTTTTTATGGCAGCTGCCATAGTGAGGTCTCAGTCTGAAGTGCTTTGGGAAAAAAAGTTAGGATGCTTGCTTCAGGTTCTGCATGGATCTGCTAAGAGATCAATATATTAAAATTATATACATTATTAGTGCTGTCTAAGACCACATCCTTGAATAGGGTTTCCACTTAGTGACACCCTGTTTGGATTGTTCTGTTCATTTGTAAGAAAAAAGAATGAGCCTTTCGGGAACAGTCAATCAAACGTAATTTGCTCTGTCACTCACCCATCCCTGCTAAAATGCCTTCAGCAGAAAAGGAAATTGAAGTTGAGAGAGTAGACCCTGAGCCACACACACAATCACCAAAATGGACCACAGAGTAATAGCTCTTTGAGCAGCACTGAGTATCCTCCCCTCATTGTTTGTTGTTTTTTTCAACTACTGTCAATTGCTTTACATAAATCTGAATGCATTTCCAGGCAAACCGATGCCATTACAGAGTGTCCTAAATTAATGAGACCATCATCAGGGGAAATACTTATCTGCAATATTCCAATTCAGTTCAAGTGCCCATAACCACAGGCCACCACTTCTCACAGAAACAATTACAATTACTTCCAATTAATGCAATCCTAATCACATGGGGAGTATGGACCAAATACAAAAATAAATGAAGACTTGCATTTTAATATTCCCATTAAATACATCCACTCCTCTTCCCTTGTTGGACTTACTGCAATTATGTGCATGTTGTCTCCAGAAATATAACTATATTTTGACAGGAGGTCAAAAGAGTTTAAACATTTTCTGTAATCAATATACATATCCTCAAAGAAAAACTTCCAAGAACTTCCAAGCTGGTGCAATTCCAGTCCTTTCTTGACAGTTCATTTTTGATCCTCCTCCACCAATAAAAGGATAGTAGCCTATTAGCTTATGCACTGGCTTACAAAGAAGCAGTCCAAAAATGCTTACCTGCACAGTTCTGCTCCGGCACCCACTGGACTTTCAGCCCTTCCCTCTGACAGGCTCGAGCGTATGCCAGGAATGACTCACAGTAGCAGTTTTTATGGACTGGACACTCACACATGTCTGTCACACAGGACCTGCAGAACAAAGCCCCAAAACAAATAAGAAAGGAATGCTTTGGCAGATATCTGCCCGAGGTTTGGAGTTGTTTACTTTCCAGTCACATGGCATTCAATGGCACAGCAACTTGTGCTAAACGGCAAGAAAGTTAAAGGCATTCCTGTGGTTACATCCCAAGGGTTCATCTCTTTTTTGGTATGCTACTCCGATGCAGAGGAGTCTCAGAAGCACCAAGGAACCACACAGGGATGTGAGAAGACTCAAGAAATGTCAGGCATGGGGGACTGAGACCACAACGGAAGAAGACAAACTGCATTTTTGCAATGATTGTGTCAACATAAGATAAAAACTTCTTTTTTATACCCTGAAGAGTAATAATTTAGTAATTTTGTCAACAATAATGGCATTAGTGTTAAGTGTATGACTTTTGTAGGTAATGGGCACATGTCCTTTCATGCAAGGGATGAGGCCTTCTCTCCAGGTTACCTCCAGACTCTTCCTGCTTTGAAGGCCCCAAAATAGCTATTTGCCTGTTTTCTCAGCAGCATCACTATCAAGTGACAGACTTTAAGATACTGCAAAAGGAGCAGAAGTGATGCAGCATAACTGAGTGGTTTCATGCTAGTAAATCCCCCAAGAGCTTGTTCATACCGCCCAGTCTCGTCTTCCATTGCATTCTTACGTGGAATCACCACAAAACATGACAGGGAGCAAAGCTGCTAACATGGCCCTACGTGAAACTCCTACTGTAGATGTCACCACTATATTTCAAGTTAACTCATTCTGAACATGTGCCCATTTGGCACAGATCTAAAATATAACTGGCAAGAGCCAGCAGATTTGCAGCTCGTGACTTCCGCATATGCAAAATGCTTAAGACATTTCTGAATGTGCAGCAATGCAAATTGCGCAATGCTGAGTATCTACAGCTCTGAGGAGAACCATTAAAAGGCAGTGACCAGGTACAGGGCAGACATACTCTGACAATCATGCCCTCAGTTCCTCTGCTTTTCACTGGGGGGGCTCTGTGCATGAACCTTGGTTGTCAATGGTCAAGACCTGCTTCATGCTGTTCAGTGGCTTTCCCATTTCTGAAGAGGACAAGGCAACATTTGCGAGAGGCACAAATCCTGCAGAAAAATGAAGGGCTGAAGTGAAAAACAACCTCTTCATATTTATTGCTCTTTCTGTGGACCATAATTCGAATAGTCTATAGGAAAAGGATTGACATAAGGTTCGTTTCCCAGAAACTTTCTTCACAGTAAAAGAGGTAATAGCTTGGAAAAGGTGCAAGCACCTCAGCCAAGGTAATCAGGAGCCCTAATGCCTATACAATGCTTTAGAGTCTTTGAGAACCCCTTATTCAAAACTAGAGGAGAGGATAAATTATCCTTTCAACACAGACAAGCCTGTTTCTGCACATCCAACAGTGCCCCTTAAAGAGGAGTACTTCCTCTTGCCAAAGTCACTGGCTAGTCCAGTGGCCATTTATATGGTTAAACTGGATAGTTCTGCTTGACATTTCCATGAGCTTTTAATAATTTTACTCTCAGTAGACCTCCAACATGAAATTACCTAAAAATTAACTGTGACAAATAATAGAAGTGATAATGTAAAAAGGTTACCTGTCCTGCATTTACTGATACATATGTGCTGAATTGCTTTGGATCAAATATATAACATGCTCATATTTACAGACCAGTTGTTTTCACTTGAAATAACTTTACTTTCTAGGGGCAACGTAATTTTATTTCACTTTAGTTCTGCGGTAGGTCCCTTTACATCTTTTCCAGTAACAGATGTTGCTGTATGTATATCACAGCTGATAGGCAAGGAATAGATTAGCACAACATCCTTGGCATGGTTTGATGTTATCAGCTGATAAAAGACCTTTTATAAGCACAAAGGGTCACCTTTTTATGTGACACACTAAAAATCTTTACACTGTTTCCTTTGGCCACAACGTTTCTTTGTGATCTCTTCCTAGCATCCCTGCAGCAGGCAGTGCTCCACACACCCCATGCAATTTAAGAGGTGCATGTCTTATTTTCCAGTGAAATAGATGCTTGTTTTCTACTGCAACAAATCATTATCACAAAAAAAAGTCTGTATATAAACTCCATAAATAGTTGATTATCAAGGTGCCATTTTATCATACTTTTGTTCCTCTAGTAGCCCACTTTATGAAACACATTTTACTGCTCTCTGTGCAGATTTAGTTATTATCAATGTCTGTGGTGTTCAGGGATGCTTGCCAGTGTCCAGGTGGGCTACATGTTCGCTGATATTCTTGCCTGAAAAATTTTAAGACTCTAAATCTGAGGTACTTTCTCGGCTTTTTAGAGCATGAATACTTTTTTTTACCATTACTTAGAGATGGATGCCACCTCTTGAACTCGAACGGTCAATGCACCTACAGCCACCTCAAGTGCTTGCATCAGGAAAAGATGCAAGATCAGGAAAACTCCAGGCTCACCATCAATCACCTGGGCTTTTTAACACGTTCGTGGCAAGGTTAGCACTGACCCTGACATAGCCTAGGCATAGTCTGGGGCATTAGGGAAAGGAGGGAACTGTTCCCAGTCTGCAGGCGGGCAGCCATGCTCTTTGAGAGTGCAGAGCTTAGGCCCTACATTAATGTGAGCAACACTAGCCATTAACCCTTGGCATTGAAATGACTGTGGACATCCAGACAGGCTCAAGAGTGAAATATCTGAGCTTTGGCTGGGATCAGCAGTATTTGCTCAGCACAGATGTCCACCAAGGAAGGTAGCACACTATGTGCAACACAAGCAATCTGCTGATTCATTACATATTAAATTGCTTCTGCAATTTTTATTTTCATTAAGTGTTTAAGCCTGGTGACAGCTGCTGGGCTCAAGCTTTAGACTTAAATGAGGAGCAAGTCATCAGATTGCAGCAGATTTATTAATGAATTACAATTTCTAATTATTTTAAGGTTAATTTAATTAATTACTTAAGATTAAATCAAAAATAAGTGCAAAGAAACCTATATCCACAGCTGCCAAGCCTAGTGAATAAAAATAAAACCTGCTTTTATTTCCTAATGAAAGGGCAGTTATGGGCAAGGACGTGGAAGTAAAGATGTCCAGCCCCTGGGGGCTGGCTCTGAGGCAGACCTGCTGATGGCCCATGACCAAACTTCGACTTTGAGTCTGTACTTTTATCAAAAGGTGTTTACTTCTTGCACTTAGTTACATTTCTCACATTTACTATTGCTTCATTTGTTTTAAAGGGCTATTAGAGGATGATTCACTAGGTAAATTGAAAAACTGATTCTTGTGTGCTATCCTAATCCTTTCTCCATGCAAAAATCTTTGGTACACCCATAGCTTTTATTTTGTTATCCTCTCCAATGGTACATTTCAAAAATTATCCTCTGTGTCCCCAGATTCTCTCTTCTCATCATTCCTCCTTTGAATCTGATAAACAGATTCAGTGACACTAACTGCATATATGGTCAAACCTACCTGTACTCTCATCTGACTGTTCAAACAGAAAAATACTTTTAAAACTTTGGAATTATGCCAATAAGTAAGCTACAGTGACAATTTACTGTATTGCACAGTAATGGAGACTTTGGGTCTTCCAAGGTATTCTGACTCTTTACCAAGAACAAAACATTTGTGTTAAATGAAGTAAAAACCTATTAGAAACTTAAACATTAAAACATTGCAGTTCAGACAGAAATAATCCCACAAGAAGACTGCAGTGCAAGTTACTTATAAAATGAAGCTATTTTACTAGCTGTGGAAATATAAACAAGATACTTTAGGCAGCCTTAGTTCTACCCTCAGTGAAATCATACAGAGATGCAATGATGTTGTGGTCCAAAAGAAAATTACATCTATTTTAAGGACATATTTACATTTAGAAAAAAAACTTTGGATGTGACCATGCACTATATCTGGCATCCCTGCTCCAAATAAGCACCAGAGCACAGCCAACCTCTGAGTCCTCGGCTTGTACCAAATGCCTCACTGTGATCCCTTTTGATGCCGTCTGTGCTGCCTGCAGGGTGTGTGTCAGAGATGGCGTTAATTGGGTGTGTATAATCACAAACTGTTGCAAGGGGAAATCCATGAAAGTGAAGGCATCCGGCAGCTGTGGGACACACCCTCGAAGGAGACAAACACACACTCTGCTGCCACATCTTCAAAGCAAACTGGATGAGTACACTCCTTCAGCAACAGCCCTTTTTCATATTAAACCATGGAAAGTCTCCAAGTCCCACAAAGGGCAAAGAACAGAGTCCTGTGCTACATGCAATATTTAAAAGAAGAAGAAAAGATCACAGCAGTGAAGCCTACAGCTCTAGTCTGTGCCACGCAGGATTGAAATTGCAGATGTTCACTTACTGAACATCAGCAGTTCATTTTCCTCTGCAATACACACAAATCCAAAACCAGAACCAGCCATTCCAGGAGAAGCTATTTCCTTTTACTTTTTCCCCTACATTTCACAACAGGAGTACGATGCAGTGCATTTTTCAAACCTCTGGCACCTTCAAGAAGTTGCTGCATACACATGGAAAACACTAACATCTTCCTCTTTTCATCAGTAGATCTCAACAGATTTTACAAAAGCAATTGGAGATAGTGCATCCCTACACCCATTTTATGTATGTGAAAAGGCATCAGGTGATGATGGGGTTTGTCCTCTACACTTGGGATGTAAGCTGTACACTTGCAAACTTCAAAGCCTGAAGGGTCATCTGCCTAGAGAGGAAGAACAATTTCCAGCCCTGCCATTCTGGGAGACATGACTTCTTCGGATAACTCTTTATTGGGTATGCCAAACCAGAATCGTAATAAAAGCTTGGCCTAATTCTTTGACAGGAAAAATTAAAGCCTCTATCAATAATTAAGTTGTTAAGGGAAACTTTGGGCTGTTTTTTCAACAAAGTTAAATGAGTTGCCATTACTTATGGCACCAGATAGGAAAAACATCTCACAAGGTAAGACGATGAGAAGATGAGCCATATTCCAATGTGTAATGGAAGCTCTCATGCTGTTGCTATCACAAACTCTCTCCTGCCTGCATGGGCCTCTTTAACCTTACTGAAGTATTGTTACAGTATGTAGAGCTGGAGACTTTTTATGGCTTTGAGGCCTGAGATCAGAGGCTTGGGATCATTCTTTCTTTCTCCAGAGTTTACTAATATTAATGTAAAACCAGCAAATAACTCACAATGAAAGTAATTTTGGAGGAGTCTGAAAACACAGAAACTCTTACATCTATTGAGTACTCATTCAAAGCAGTTGCCTGGGGAGCAGACTGTTTCATGCAGCAAAGTCAGTCATTTTCAAGGATAATTTCTTCCAAGACCAGGTAACTGTATCTGTACTCCCCCTGTACTTTTCTCGCACATCTTAACAATGGTAACATTGACGTAAATTTGGGATTTCATAAAGGCACCCATAAAAAAGTTAAATCATCAGTGCCCTGACCCTTTTATCTGGTAAGTGAAAAAATAAGGGCCCACAAAAACTGGCAAGCATCTTAGGTGCACTTTGTACTGGAGACTGCCCCATGCTGAAGAACTCCCACACTGCTGAACAGGCTCAAAGTGTGGGAGCAGAAAGGCAACTCACAGCTCATCTTTGCTGTGCAGTGCATAGCAAATGTACTGCAGGCATATCCTCTCCACGGGGAAATCTCATTCCTATAAAGAAAGTATTGGCCATAATGCTTGAGAATATGACTGTTGTTTTTGGCAGAATGCAGAGGAGGAGTTTGCAGTAGTAGGCATTTTAATCATTCATTCAAATTTCATCCTAATTCCTGATTTTTGTGCAATTTTGAGTCAACCATGGAGGGTATTGTCACATTGAGCTAAGCAGAAAGAAATTATAAAATACACAATTCCACCAAAGGGCAAGAGCTGCATGTAATCTAAGGCTTCCAGGGCATAGCAGTCATATCACAGGCACATTGAAGAGTCATTATTTAACTCTGAGTGTCATTGCTTCTGGTCCAGATATAGACTTGGCACTCAGATAATTAAACAGAATCACACAAGATATCCACATCCATCCCTGCCTTGCCAAGTAACTCTTCCAAAGCAGTTATTTCGAGGAGTTCAGTCAACATGGGAAAAGGATACTTTCAATGCAAGTGGTAATTGCTGTTGGTAATTTCCAACACAGCTGAGAGAGACAGCAATTCAATTTTGATTTATTTGCACAATCCTCTTCTTAAAAAATAAATAAGAATCCATGTTTCTCTCACAAAAGGTAAGCAAAAATGGTGTTTTCCAGACACTGAATAAATGAAAGCGCCCATGAAGACCTCTCAAAAAAACACATTGTACTGCCTAATATCACCACAAGCCTATACTATGTGCTGCTAAAAATATTATCCAAAAGGCTTTGGATAAAGCCAAAAAGAGTGTTCTGTTTGTATTTTTAATCTTTATATAAAGAGCAAGCTGTGCCAGAATTGTGTTTCATTGCCTTAACCAACATTACCCACAAGAATATGGCAAAATTAACAATGAAACATTCTGGAATATTTTCTAAAACCGCATAAAATAAAAGTTGTCAAGACAACACTACCCTGACACCTATTTATGTTTCTCTCAATATGTAGTACCAGTGGCAAATGCACTTAAAAGGATGGAAGGAAGAACTAAATAAAGAATGAAACAGCACACTAACTTTACATACTGCTTTCTTTCTGATAATTCTAGTAATGTGTCAAGTAGGCTTTTTGTATCTTGTGGTTGGATCCTTATAGGCATCTGTGGCTTTAATTGTACTTTCTGGTCCTGAGAATGGAAAGGTTGGCTAAAACCCCTCCATGGGGAAATAGTTGAACAATGACTAAGGAAGACAATGTAGTCCCAAGCTGGACTCCAAGAAGCATCTGGTATGACTCAGAATATTTCCTAGAGCTGAAGGTTACAGTGCAGCTGAGAAGCTGACTTGCCACCTTTAGAAAGAGTGGATCTTTGCTCAAAAAAACTCCCAACAGAATATGGAAATGCCACCCACAGCGTTGGAAGACCAGACCCCTTGCACTCCCCCTCGCTTTCAGAAAGTGGAAGAGAGTTTTAACCTCCTCTTTTTCTGTTTCAGTTGTGCTGCACCATGCAGAGTTTCACCTTCATTGTGCAGCCATGGCATTTGAAATGAATAGTCCTAGTTTGAAATAAATATCTGTATGCCCGAGAACTCAAGTGGTTTGAGTTCATATGTAGCATATACCTTGAAATGGAACAGTTAAAAAACACTCCTCTGTGCACATTACATACCATTCTGTAACTGGAATTATTGGAATAAAGAGGAAATACAGTACGAGATGCTTAACCCATTTCAAACAAGTGCACAATATCACACTGAGAAGTACCCATCAAAAATATTCTCATTTTACTTGTTTACTGGAGTGGTATAAATACAATTTGTTCCACCCTCTTTGGAGAGATTACTGCAAAAAGGATTTGTCTGCCTATACGTTTTATGATCTGTGGATTGTATATCTAGCTGGAAAATAAAAGGACCCAATAAAGCTGCTCTATAACAGATATTTCAAATTCATTATAAAGAGGTCATTACCAATAAAATGCTTGGATCAACAAAAAGATAAGAAAAGCAAATTTAGGAGTATGACCTGGAATCTGGCACTTAAGGTTCAAAAGCTAGAATGTACTTTATGAAGACATGTATTTCTTCAGTTAACTAATATCCATAGTCATCCACTTGCAAACATCTATCACATAATTGGCAAAGGTAACAGTAGCTGTATGATAGGGCTTATCATGCATTTATGCAAAGTTTTCTGATGGAAAAAAAACCCCTCTAGATGCTGTACAGGTTTAATGTTCAGAAGAAAAGTCACATCCTAAAGGATTTTCCACCAAAAATCCCATCTTTCATGGGCTGCGTGGCCTGATGTCTACAGCCTATGTGCTCATCACGGATTTCCCACGGCCAAATTGACCTGCTTTGTGCTTCCAGTACTCCATCACTTATCATGGAATGACTTGGGTTGGAAGGGACTTTAAAGATCATCTAGTTCCACACCCTGCCCTGGGCAGGGACACCTTCCACTACAGCAGGTTGCTCCAAGCCCCATCCAGCCTGGCTTAGAGCACTCCCAGGGATGCGGCATCCACAACTTCTCTGGGCAACCTGTGCCAGTGCCTCACCACCCTCACAGTAAAGGCTTTTGTTCTACTATCTAATCTAAACCTACTTTCTTTCAGTTTGAATCCATTCCTCCTTGTCCTGTCACTACATGTCCCTGTAAATAGTCCATTTTTCTTGTAGGTTCCCTTCAGGTATTGGAAGGCAGCAATTAGGCCTTCTCTCTTCCAGGGTGAACCATCCCAATTCTCTCAGCCTTTCCTCATATGAAAGGTGCTCCTTCTCTCTGATAGTCTTGGTGGCCCTACTCTGGACTTGCTCCAACAAGTTGATGTTCTTCCTATACTAGACACCCAGAACTGGATGTAGCACTCTAGGTGGGGTCTCACAAGAGTGGAGTGGAGGGGCAGAATTGCCTCCCTCCCAAGCCACAACCTAGAAAAATTCCTACATTTCATAATGTTTAGGATTTCTTAAGCTAGTAAGATTCCTTATCACAGATCCTGTTCGGACATAACATAGCAGTATTCAGGTTACTTCAACTGATCACACCATATGTGTATATCAAGCCTTTCTTAAGAGAGTAAAAGAAATGGAGAATGTGTTAGTGGACCTTTTCAATATCCCTATTAGTATTCTACATTTCCATTCACTGCGTGCAATGCTTAGCTTAGCACTTACACTGCTAAAGTGGATTTGCCGTATGACAGAGACACTCCATCATAATGGAATTTTCAGTGTCCTCTGGCATAGCTACCAAGGAAAATCCATCATCGTTTTGATCTTTTGCATTATGTAATTGACATTAAATTTTATCTTTTTTTCCATGTCTAGACTTGATTTTTACAGAATACTTCCCCACAGTCCCCCACAGTTCTTTAAGGGCAAGTGGAGACTGAACTGCCACATCTTATCTAGAAAAGGAAAAAACTAGCAATTTTAATTCAATTTCAAAAAGACAGACACATTTTAATATCTAACTTTGTACATTAAAGTTTCTTCAATCAACAGTTAAACTTTGTTATTCTGTTTCATATAGTGAATAGACTAAATGGTTCTAATATGACTGCATCAACTTTCACTCTGGTAGACAGAGAGCCCATTAGTATATTCTGTGTGACAGCCCTCATCTGAGAAAACCCAGAGGTTTTTCACGAGCTTATAAACAACCTAGATAGAACCTCAAAAATTATTGGGAGGTTTTGAAGTCATGGCCCTACAGAAACATAAACCATGTAGATATACCAAAAGCATACTGTCATAGTAATTAGATAAACATATAAAATGATACAGGTTTAAAACCTAAAATAAAAATTCAAACCAGAACATCTCCTTCTGTCTACTGACAAAATGTATTGTGGCCCTGCTATAATATCTGTCATAAAAATATGTCATATCCAATAACAAGTACAATGAGAACATGAAGCAGGATATATTTCTGAACTATAAACATAAACTGAAGTTATCTTCAGCTTTTGATGATGATTCACTGTATATATTTCCAAGGAGGTCTTGTGATATAATAATAAACAGCCTGGCTAGTTTAGAAACTCACATTCTCAAACTCTGCAGAGCCCATTCCCTGGCTTAGTCCATATAAAATTAACTTAAATCAAGCAGTTTTTTCCTCTAGGTGGCTGCAGAGCATTTAAAAAGTTGCTGGCTCCAGATGCAATAAGAAAGAAAGAAAGGGAGCAAGGGAAAGAGCAGACTGCTACTTAGGGAGCTTTCTCCCTCATCTTGCTCTCTTTAGAAAACAAGAGCCAAACTCTCATCTCAGCAAAGTTAGACTCACTGAGAATGCCACCTTGCAGCCTGTTGCATCCTCACAGTGCATTTTATCTCAGAGGTCTCTCTCTTTGCTCTTCATCAAAGTAATTGCTAAAAATAGTATTTGGAAGAAGTGGAACAACAGCCAGCTTACCTGAATTGAAAAATTTAAAAACCCACTCTGTTTCTGGGTTTTATGGCTTCCTGTGTGGTCCTGGCCCAGACCCATACAAAGACATAGGCACATAAAGCATGAGTTAAGCAGAATTCAAACACATGAATACAAAACTGCATCCTGGCAGGGTTACCCTGACTCCAGCAAGGCTGAACTTTTCATGCTGGATATTTAGTTCCTGCCTTTACACTTCCTCAGGCACCTCTGCTTTTGCTCTGCATGTTCTCAAGACCACATGGGCATTGGCAGGCATAAGCCTGACTGGCACCCCAGAAGTGAGGCCCACCAAGGATGGCTCTCTTAAAGAAGAAGCAATGCTGCCATGGTCCCATTCAGGATTCAACAGACCAGAGGGACAGGGTGAGCAAGAGTGATAAGGATTCATTCATGAGGCAGAGACCTGGTTTCTGCTCTCTGGTCAGTTTGACTTAGCCTGCTACTTCACATGCAGACAGCTTTGGATAAGATATGATTTGCATATGACCATAGCTCTTTAACGTTCCTGAGTGCAAGATCTCAAGTGCAAAACACTGTACAGAGCGTGAAAACACAGTGGATGAAATGCTGGCTCCCATAAAATGCATGGGGATTTTCCTGCTGACAACAGAGGAGCCAAGACTCAGAACTGTCATCTGCCTTTTTTCTATTTTTCATTTCTGTACTTCAAGGCTTTGCAGGATCCAGACTGTTTCAGGACACCACTGAAAATTAAATTCAAGTTTTCTGAATTTAAATGCTATGAATTAAAATTTCCTGCCCTAGACATAGTGACTCCACAACATATCAGCCTGGTCTGGGAACCACAGAAACCCACATGGATGTTATAAAGCGAGAATGACTTAATTCTGGGTGAGGTGGGATGAGATGATATGAGCAGACAGAGCCAAGGTTTGTTCCCAAAACTTACCTTCCAGTGAGTTGGTTTGGGCACAGTCATTTACTTGGCTAGATACAAAGACAGCTCTGAAGTAAATCAGCCATCCTTAATGAAAAATTACAGCGACAAACTTGAGCAAACTCTCCCTAGCACAGAACAATCACGGTTGTTTTTCCTGCTCATCTGTGTGTCACGTCCAGTGGCAAATTTGCTAAGATAAATTTTGGGCTTAATCTTGTATACAAAGACCTAAACATCTGAATATGGTTTTGCCTCTTTTTGTTGGCTAGGCAGAGACTCTATGGAACAGATCAGTGCTTGCTGTTGGCCACCTTGAACATGTTGCCTGATGGAGCCACAAAGCAATCCATTCTCTCTCCGTCACGTTTCACCCCATAAAATCTTCCCTGGCCTCCCTACAGAAGCAGCGGAGAGATCTCGGAGCTGTACCAGTTTGTTATGAAGCTTGCTGTCAAACTTGGCAGTGGTTGCAAGCTACTATATCCTCTCTCACCAGCAAAGTTTGCGGGTAGAAATTGTCAGCCCCCAGTGTGCCTTTCAGTCTTTGGGAAAAGGGAGGCAGCACAGCCGCAGCAAAGCAGCCCATACAGCATGTCTCCTGAAGAAGCCCAGCTGATAGGTCAGAGAAGTTCCAGAAGGCAATAAAGAAGGAAAAGCTATTGCTGGAGGCTGCGCAGATTGTGCAGGAGATTGTGTTCATGTTTGGCATGGGTCCTTGGGAACCACAATGTTTACAGTCCATACCTCTGTGAGGCCAGTGATTTCTTCCTTTTGAGGTGAGCATGTGGAACTCACTCAGTAGTTTTTCTGCTCCCATGGATCTTTCCACAGGTGGGGAGCCTGAGGGCCCATATGAAAGCATGAGAGGATTAGCTCTGTCAAAACAAAGATCCTGTTTTTGTGCCAGTAAGGAAAAAAAGGAGGGAGCGGAGAAAGCATAAAATAGAGTGTATGATATATAGGAGGAAAATTGTTTTTTAATAGAATCTTTTCAACATTTTCCATTAAACCTTGGTCGCTTGCAGTGCAAGTTTTGGAATGCAACTCCCTCATCCCCTTAGGATGGTCTGTGTTTTATTACGTTAGTAAGGAAGCCCAGCTTACTCCTAGCAGAGCTACTGTGTGAAACATTTCAAACTCAAGCCCAAGTGGCAGGAGTAAAAGCCACTCCTGACTGATTTTCAGCCACCGTTCTGGGGCCAGTGATTTAATGGAATTTTTATCATGTGCAAAAGAATCTTTTGTTATCAAGCAATAGTAAATCACAAATGATCCCATCATAATGGATGAGATTATATGAATCCAAATGTTACCCATACGATGACTAGATATCAGTTGAGATACCTAACCAGAATGAGCAAAGGAATATATCAGAAGAGGGGAGGATGTATTGGCCATGGAACAGGGGAGATGAACTGAGTAATGAGAGAACATTACAAGCTTTTCGTTCCTTCTTTCCTTTACTCTTTCCCCTCTTCCCTCCCAGCTCCCTCTCCCCCTTCAGTGATATAGGGTACATCAATATTAGAAATAGATGCACCAAAATAAGAGGGATAACTGCAGTAGTAGCAGTCTGGGAGAAAAAAAATATGGGGATCTGGACAAGTAGCAATGCCATAAGTCTATCTGCTTGGAGCAGCAGTGGTGGGGAAGTAAGGTGGAATAAATCCTGATACACATATGTGTAGCAATTTTTACAGTTCAGAGACACTAGGGAAACAGAATGAAAGCTATTCCTACCAAGATGAACCCAGAGAAAGGATGAGACACTTCAGCAGGGTCAGAGGAGTGTTAAAACACTTGTATATATCTGCATAAGCTCTATCAGTTCTGTGTATTAAAGGTAGCTATGGTCTCCAGAGATATCATTTAGAAAATTTCATGAGCATTGAAAAACTGTTATACAATTAAAGATCAGGGAAAATGACAAAGTCTTTAAGGTGCAATTCACCTCACAATGTAGCCAGGGTCTAGCCTTCTCAAGGTGACTTTCTTTCAGATCTAATTTTCCTGGGTAAAGATTGAGCCTTTTGTTTTGATTTATGCTGAATTCTGCATAAAATGCTACAGAAAGCAGCACAGAAAGTGATAGGATTTCTGTTTGCTCCCTGAAGTTATTTGTCTGGTTGCAGTCAACTTTAAGCACCTGCCTTCTCACATAGGCCAGGACTCCTTTCTCCAAGCTGCAAGATTGTGGCTCTTGAACATGCTGTTGAGAGAACTCAGTTCTTTAATACACTTCAGAGCAAAACACTCCAGTATATTGCATCAAATCCTCTCTGTCTTCCATGTGAATCTTATAAATAAGGTCTATGTTAACCAGAACCAGCACCATTCTGCTGTACTTTCCTCTTTCTCTCCGTGTGTATGTGTATGCACAGGTTTGGTGCTTTTCTACTCATAGGTCAGTAATGCAATAGGCTGTGCACTGCACTTCAGGTTAGACAAAAGTCTTGGTTACTCAGTTGCCTTGTATTGCACTGGATATCCTGCCATTTGCTGGAAATACAGCAAAGCAAGAGGAAGGTAAATTTTAGCATTAGTTCTCTCACCAAATAGGTTGATGAAATCATATAGCCATGGAGATTTGCACATGTTCAGCACACTCCATGTGGATGTCAGCTGAAGTCATACCTTACCTCTCCACTTGTAGGAAAGTCAAGCGCAGAACATGCAGAAATTGGAAGTTCATCTTATCTTCAAATCTTTTTGGAGAGACTATGAATGGCAAGGCCAGCAGATCTTAGAGATTCCTTTATGTAACAGTGGCAGCAGCCAAGGAAAGAAAGAATCAAGATGCAATAAAGTTCTTGATCCCATCTGGACCAAGAATACAAAGGAAATCATCACGTCTGCATGAAGAGAGTGATGGTGATAGAGTATTAACAGAAGAGGCAGAATCCCCAGAGTCAAACACTGTGGGAACGAGTAAAAGCCACAGAAGGAAATGGAGGCTAAAGAGAAAGGCCCACAGTAAATATCTGCAGATGCTGTTGTTTGCAGTGGGGGCTGAACCAACAGGGATGTAGTCATACACACACGTAGCACCTCACCAGTGGAAAAATATTCTTTTCAAGATCAAAAGTCAAGCAGCAATAAAATTCGTGTCAAAAAACATCGGCAGAAGAGGTTGTGCATGCTCACTCATGAACATCTGCACTAAGAAGCCACTTAAGTAACCATGCAACAGCATGGGAGAAACATCTGCAGCATGTAGACCACCAGCTGTGCAGTAATAATACTTTGAATATCCAGAGTGCCTTTCATCTGAATACTGCAAAGCATTTTCCAAACAAATTAAGCTTCACAACACCACTGTGAGCTTCTTATTTAATGGTAGGATTATTTCATCGTGCACCAAATGCCATTGCCGCCAGAATGAAAAGTAACACCTGTTTATCATCTCACAGAAATGCTGTACAATTTTCACGATGGGAAGTGATGAAAAGGGTGTAGTTAAGTTAAAGTGCAGGAAGACTTCAGGTGGTCAGAATTAAATGTTTAGAAAAGAAACTCAGAAGAACAGTATTAACACTTCCTTCCCCCCCCCACACACACTTTTTATGCAAACTGTCACATTAATTTTTATGCTGACATGCTGTTACTCTTTGGTCTTTATTTCACATTGGGAAAAGAGAACTTCCTCGGGTGTATACTTGTAGGGGTGTCTACAGATGTGCTCAGAAGTACAGAGAAATACCTTTCTTGCTTGTGTATGCTCAATAAAATGTATTGCTGTGCATTGCAAATAGCTTTCCTTTGTACTCCTTCAGATCTGTTTTTATAAGGCATCTTGATGATTATACTACAGTACTGCCTTCCAAGGCAGCATGCCATCTAGTAAATCCTAAAACAAACTTCTTGCTGTGTGTGCTTTCAACCCCACAGGGCACTCCATGTAAGCAGCATTCTGACCTGATTCTGCTGAGGTAGTGAGAACTGACTACATTTCTTAAGAACAAGGCGAAAGGCTGGAGAACATGGTATCTCTCCAATGAAGATAGGAAATATTACAGACACCCAATAATGATTCCCTCTTTCTGCTTCTTAATACATCCACTTTTCAATCCCACTGAAGTGTTAGTAGAGGAAGTACTCTGACAGGGAAGTTGTAGCAGTGAAGCAGGCTGGTTCTTTATCAAATAAAGTTCAGTACTGGCAGAACAATGTATGGGGCAGGCTGTCCTCACAGCTAGACAAACATTCATCTTTAAAACTTAGAACTTTTTGAGGGCAGCAAGGACATTCTGATCTATACTTGACACTAGCACCCTAGGATCTTAACCTGTGAATAAGGCTTTTTGATGTTACAGTTAAATAATAATATTAGCTAGGACTTGGACGTGACTAATTGTATTTCTAAGAAATTGTTAGGGGTGTTTGGAAAATAAGCAAATAGCACTAGCTTTGGCTAAGGGGGATATTTTAAGCATTTCTACATTCACCATCTCAGCTGGTCCCAGCTGGGCATGTGCTGGTTAACCTCAGACCAACTTCTCCCTTCTCTTGAAAAGCTGGTTACAGGAGGACACAGCCTGGCTTGAGAAAAGAAGGCTCTTTCATGGTTAACATTTTCCAGAAACACTTGGTGCTGGTATAACTCCATGCCTGTTGAAGCCCAGGGTAAAATTCTGTTTGTCTGTATTGCCAGGTGTGGTTGGCCAGCACCACCTGCTTTTGATGCCTCATCCTACACAACCAGCTCTGAAAAAGTTCTCTCATACTCACAAACTGACTTTCTCCAGAAAGAGCTGTTTCTTTTCTCCATGGATGCAACTGAACACATGTGCCAAGTAGCTCACTATCCCGCCAGGACTGACTACTTCATTTCAAATAAACCATAAAATGGCATGAATTACTTGGGGAGAATAAAATGTTCCCTTTCAGTATGTATGTTCGTTAGTTTTTCTCTTTTATGCTGGTTTTGTCCATTTGATTCACACAGGATTTTCCTTAGCCATATTTCAAAATGGTGAATAGAAGGATTAAGTCTTAAAAACCCCCTCATTTTCAAATATATCATACACAGGATAAGCAGTTCATCTACTTTCTGATATATGATAGTAAGCTACCCACACAGTCTGACCCATATAGAAGAACAGTAGAAGGTGCGAGGGACTTGGAAAGGTTCTTGTCCATAGAAGTATCAACATTTGTTCCAACATCTATTTACATTTTGGTTTTCCAGGATCATAATATTTGAATTGTATTTTGCTTTTCAGTCCACATAAACCTCAGAGTTTGGAAGGTAACAAAGCTGATGCCTAGGCTGCACACCAGCTCCAGCTCACCAGTTGAAATGATAGCACTGCATTGTTTCCACAAGACAAGGAGAAGTGAAATCTACAATCCCAGATCTGACATCTGTTCCAATTTAGTAACAAACTAAACTCATTCTCCATCCCTCTTACACATATCTGCACATATGCACAATGGAACACTCAGTTTTAAGAACATTTGCCTCTAGATCTGGATCCATGTTGAGCCACTTCTAGTTTCCAGACATGACCACAAATCAGTCCAGTTTCACTAGAAAGAGTGAAGATTCACAGGGAGCCCCAGGCAAGAATCTCTACCCAACTTTCCTATCCCCAAACCTGGCTCTGTAGCAATACATTACATTTGTATTCAGCAGTGGAATAGTATCACATGTGATCACAATCTCTCAGCAGTGACAATTTATGAGTCTGTTCCCCCTAACCCTTCTACATCTGGTCCTTCACACAGTTAGTATCCACGTTCAGAAATCACAAGAAAACCACATTTTTTCCCAGCTCTTCTTTGAGCTCCTGTTATTTTAGAAATATGGTAGCAAGGGGAACAAGGAAAGCTGTGAAAGACAGCAAGGTTGAACCTCTGCTCTAGGGACTCTAGAGCCCCTGACTGTGTGGCTGGAGTCAGTCCCTTGCTGTCCAGCTCTGGAGCAGCTTGGCCAAGCAACAGCAAGGAGCTGGGGTCAAAGCGTCTTCCAGCTAGGCAGCCAGTCAGTTTGGGATGCCCATCACGGAGCCATGGTCTCAGAGTTAACTAACCTCAGGCCTTGACTCAACTGCTTTCATGGTGATGCCAGATACAGGAGTCCTCCCATCCCCTCCCTGCCTCAGCTCCTCCTCCTCTTTCAGAAAGTGCTCTTCTCTTTACATTCAAATAGAATCCAAAAGCTAAGGAAATTGGAAATACATTGCTGATGTGTTCCAAGGACTGCAAACTGCAAGGTGGGGAGGGAGCTGGTCACACACAAGTGCGCTGCTGTTTTGCACCATGAACTCCATGAGCGTAATAGTCAATGGATCACTTGGTGGGTTTTATGCCAATCAGAAGCTGCAATGACAGCAAGCAGCCCTGAATGCTTGAGATCAGCAGGTAAAGCCTTAGAAACATTTCATTATTCCATATTCTGTTTCCATATTTCATTTTACACACAGGTAAGTGAGCAATCTGGAGCCTCAAAACTGAATGCACATGACAAATCAATGCATTGTAAAAAATATTTACAGCCCCAAATCATAACTATATTCATGTGCTACTACAGTAAATATTTTTAAAGTCAAAGTAGCTTGAAATGCCATTTTCCCCCATCTGTTTCCTGCTAAGCTTGTGTTGCTTGTGTACTTTCTAACTCGTGAAAAATACTAAATTTTGTACTTACAAAACACTGGCAGGATAAGAGCCCTACCATCAAAATCTCCTATTTAACAAGAAACGAAGGGAAGCCATGTATTTCACTGTATTGACAACAAATTGCTGTACAGGTGGGGAAAGACTCCTGCATTTTTACATAGCTTCTTCCAAGGATACCATTTGGCTGCTAATTATTTATGTAAATGTCCAATAATAGAGGGAAGTCACCATCTCATTTAATGCAACTTGAGTACTGCTTACTGAATGCAAATAGGTTTTAGCTCCAGGCTCAATTCAGACCAGAGGCAGTTGTTAAATTATTTGCATTGACAGTCAGATCGCACATCTGTGGGGATGGAAGAAAGAAATGATGCCAAATCTTAAGTATTTTCCTTCCACGTTCAAGGCAGTGGGCAGACCCAACCAATGAACCTCTACCTTCGCCTCTGGGATCCAGTTATGGGGAAGCACAGGAATGGCAACAATTTGGGAAGTCATTTGTCCCACATAACACACAAGTCATGTCTTCAGCTGCGGGAGAATGGCAGACCTAGCCCTGACCTGACCTCCTGACCTCCCAATTGCTCTGCCTTGCAAGGTGCTTCATTGCTATTGCATCTTTGCCTTAGACCATCTGAGGGAGGCAGAGCCTCTCTCTCGTTTTTTATTTCTACTTCCAGTACGTTCATGACGATGAACAAAATGCACAGATGACACTCTGTGACCACAGAGTTATATGTAAATCATATTTTTGGGATATACATGCTTTCTAGGGCTTCCTCTGATGCTGCCTGAATTTCTGCAGATGTGTGCTAACTGGCCTTTCCAAATCCCAGCCCTCTAAGGGGGAAGCACAGTCTTCTGCATCTGACTTCCAAAAGCAATGGGGAATATGCACAGAAGTGGAAGATGCCCATGCCTCATCACTGTTATCATATTACTTGTCTACTATTTACCAGATTTTATAGACATACACTCTCCCAGTCCAAGGTCTTGGCAGCATCATTTTAGATTAATCAGGCCTGAGCTATCCAGGTCAAAAAGGGGGTCATGAGGGGTGACATTCAAAACATACAGTTTCTCTTGACAACAGAAGCCGCAAGTGCTATCCCGTATTATAATCTAAAATAAACCAGCAGCAGTTTCCCAGCAACTTTGTGAAAAATCTGTTAAACTGACTAGACTTCATCAACCATGATGACAATACCAGCACCTATTTTCTTTTTCCTGTTTTCTGTGCAATATAGTGACCCAGGGATGTTTTTCCATTCATGAGACAAAATAGGGAAATGTCAGGTTAAAGGCTAAAAGGAAGAACTTGGCTTGGAGCAACCCTTCTTCACAGTTATAATTATTTATAATAATTGTTAATATTATTGTATTAACAAGCAAAATACCTCTACTGTTTTATGCAGCAGAAGTCACAGACCCTATGATCTATTGCATGCAGTTGCATAGCAGTCTAGGGTAGGCTTAAAACATACTTCTTTATTAATCCTGAATAGACATGTGAAACTGCACATACAATTTTCTAAGGTGGCCTCAAGTAAATCATCTCACCTGCAATGAGACAGATGAAACCTGTGCCATTAAGGTCTGACCCACTGCGGATGTAAAGTGGAAGAGAGCTGTAGAAATTGCACCGCAACAGGCTTGTACTGAGAGCATACCCTGGAGCCAATAAAACTGGCAACACATGGTCCTAGCTCTCTGCATATCCTGCACTGCAAAGGGACAATACCTGTAAAAATATCCATGTACACAGCAACAGTCAAAGTAAATTTCTCCATTCAGATATCCCCTTGGCATTGTCAGTCACACTCATGGTCTTATCTCCAGGGAACTTCCAACAGCTTTATATTCTGGTTGGAGTGTAAATTCCTACAACATGAAGTAAACACCCCCGGCCCCTGGAGCAGCCCTTTTCCCAGAAACCTACATAGGAAAACCCATGGCACTCTAAAAGACCACATGGCAGAATGGAACCTTTTCATTCTAAATCCGCTTTTATTGCTGTTTCCATCCATCACAGGAATCACACAGCATGCAAGTCAGAAAATGCAGACACCAGAGATCAGCTAAGTGGCAAATACCTCTCACTTGTGAGCACAAGTGAAATCAAGCCATCAGCTGCTGCCCTCAGCACTCGACTCCCCTCCTACCCTGAGCTCACAGGGACTCTGAAATCTGGTGCTAACCTCACTGCTCCAGTCATCAAACTGAAAAAGGTGGCAAATCTGAACTCTACAGCCTGGTTCTCTAACTTGTCTTCCACGAAACACAGTCTCCAGTAATACTGCCATAAGCTCAACAGAGAACACTGACATTAGGAAAGCTGTTGGGTTCATTGGAGACCTAAACCCAGCAGAGCAAGCCATTTCTGAAATACATTCCTGCCCACTAACTGGGCAACGAAGACAAAGTGAAAACTGCAGTGTTGAGCCAATGGATAAGCCGCCAGGAAATTTCAAACTGCACCAAGCATGACGGCCAATGGAAACCATGACATAAAGTTCAGAAGAAGGTCACTGCTTCAAAATCCTTTTCTAAAGAGAGATCTTATTATGTCTTTTCTTTTGCAAGCATGCATCAATAAAGCTAGAGTACCAGAGGCAGAGAAGAAGTGGGTTTATAAAAGAGAATCAAAATAAATTTTAAAGTACTTTTTGCCCAAGTGGTTCAGGCACATGTTTTCAGCCTTTGGTACAATGTATGCGTCTGCAAAACTCTGCACTGATGAGCATGGCAGTGGTTTAAATGGCAGCCCATGTTCTGCAGAGCTAACAGTCCACCTGCACCATCAGGTGAGCAGAGATGGACAGACTCTACAGTAGCACCTGACAACCAATTCTCTCTGAGTTTGGAGGCTTTGTCTTGCATATTCAAATATTGAGACTTAGACTGATGTATCCCTCAGCTGGTTCATATGTGACACAGTACAGAGCTGGGTCCAAGCCTCATGCCTCCCCATTCACTTACCTCCAAAACACCAGCCACCTCATGAAGGTTTAAAAAATACTAATGTTTACTAAGAAGCTTTGGAGATTCAAAAGGAAAGACCATGGCCACCTGAAGAAAATTGATTACTTCCTTCCAATGGGACACTGGTCTTCTCCTGTGTCTAACTAGGCTATAGCTGAGTATAACCACACTGCTTACTGGTTTTCTATTTAATATCATAATAACACAGAGAAATATTACATTATTACAGTGACTGCTCTCCACGAGGATTGAATCACCTTGGCATAAAATGTGAGGGGGAAAAAAAAACCAAAACAACAAAAAGCTCTGGGTTTTCTGCCAAAAGCTGTGTGCTCTGCTTTGGCTAAGGTCCTCTAGGAGCTCTGCTCAAGCTAAGACAACTAATTTAGGTATTTTATCTTGAGCAATTTGGATATAGTCTTAGGTTTTTTGGAAGTAAAACAGAAACATGACATCAGTTCAGCCCCAGGTGTTTTCCTCTTTCCTCATGTTATGTATCATGGCAGCTTTCCATATTTAAAGGCCATCATACATGGAAACCCATCTCTTACAACAATCCACAATCACTTATGTGACTCCCTAGATCTAGCCAATGTAAGAACCATGTGGACTCAGAGTCAGAAAGCCGTTTCAGAGACGATCCAAACAACCCGCATGGCTACACTGCTGGGCGAGTTGTCAGCTAAGGTCACTTCTAATCCCAGTTGTTTTAAATACATAACCTGCTAACTGGCTGTTAAAGAATTCTTGCTGGGCTGTTAAAATATTTGCCTATAACCTGCTGTGCAGTCCTTGGTAGGGTCTGCTTCTCATGAGGTGATCACTTGAAGCTTCTATAAAATACAGAGGAAAAAAATGCCACTTAAGTGTTTTCAGAAAAATTGACTCACAATGGAAATCCAGGAAGAGAGACCAGCAGATCTTCTCTCCCTCACGTCCACCACATGTGCACCTCCAATGTGGAGTCCTCTGATGAAAAATTAAATGATTTGTGGGTAGGAAATTACAAAGCACTATTAAAATTATATAAAACTTTCTCACGACTTTTCTCTGGTGTTTTCTGCAACACAAATGTCAGAAGATTAATTTATTTACTGTCCAGAGATGCAACAATAACCACAATTGCTTTCCAAGGAACATTCAGTACAGCAACACTCCATGTCTCTCTCTGCCACCACAGTTTTCCCACAGCATCCACTGGCACTGCTGAGAATGGTACTGAAAGTTCAAGGTGTCCGGCCTCAGCTCAGGGAGCCAGGATCACTTTTGGTAGGGCAGGAAAAAACCCATGCAGTCTGCTAGGAAGAGACCAAAGGGAGACATCAAGCAACCATAGGCTACAGTGCACCCTATGCCACTAAAGGCAAAGCCCTTGCATCTAAATCAGTATTAAACTCATGACACTACTCCTGACTTAAAATATTGTCGATGCAAGAAGAAGCAGGTTAACAAGACTAACCATAGAGATGTTGCCACATACTGAAGTACATGACTGCATCCTTCCACAAATGCATAAAAGCTCACAAAAAGGTTTACACTGAAGCCCACCAGTGATGAATCACCCAAGCAGCTGCCTGTTGCTGCAGATAAAATGCTTATCCCATCAAACCTGGCCCACCAGCATATTCAAGTAAGAAGGTGAGTGACTCGATTGGACTGTTTCCATTTCTGGGACATAACTTAGACCTCAGTCATTTGTCTGAGCTGTTCCCATTATGCTTCCCTTTTCTGAGTGACTATTGAAGTAGTCAGAATAGCGGGACAAAGATCTTCTCCTGGGCATCACAGGGGCTTAGGATGTGTCAGAAAAATGTATCAAAGAGGAGATTATTCCTGAACACTAAAAAGCCACTAGAAATATATATGACAGCCCCAAGGCAGCCTGACACTAGCATCCCTCACCTGGGGCTGTTAGACAAACAGCTCGTATTTTACTTAGAGTGAAAAAATCACAGACATTATGGTTCTCTGACACTCTTTAATCTTAACACAGCTGCAAGCTTCTTTCAGCAGAGAAACCTTCTGGGTGAATGTGACCTTTGGATAAATCCTTGCATGTTCTCTGTCATGGTATTTATTGTTGCAGTCAAGCTAATGATTCCCTTTGTGAACAGCCCTGGGAGGGATCTTTTTCCAGCAGCCCCACAGACCTGTAAACGTGTTCCTCCATCACTGTCACACCTGTACTGCAACAGGGAAAAACAAAGAGTCAACCAAAAAAAAAGAGAAATATATATTCTTTCACACTTTCATTTGGATTACTGCACAGAAAGACAACATCCATATTTACAAGATATATAAAGGAACACTACAAATTTTTAATATTTTAACATTGAGGCAACTGACTTCTGGTAAACCCTGTAAGAAGTTGTAACTACTTTCTAGAAACACCAGCTACCTGAACATAATGCATTTTTCTAGAACAAGTAAGGCGTCACTTTTCCATTCAAAGCAGACAGTGGACACTACAGGAGAGGAGGACAAAACCAATACAGGCCTTAAAAACCAATCCCTGTGTCTCTGCCAGCTTTCAGAAATACCACTAATATTAAGATACAGTTGGTTTTCTTGCAGCTGACACTCAATATTACAAAAATTGTTTCTGTTTCTATTGCACATAAGCACAATAATCCTCTCCTGGTCACTCCACTCTCAGCTCATAACAAATCCTTTTGCTGAGCCACCAAGAAGCCTGAATTCAGTCTGAATATGTAATTTGATGGGCTCCAAGCTGCCCAGGAAGGGAGGTGTCAAAAGCTGCCGGATAAACTGCTTCTCTGGATCTAACTGTTGAGTGGGTTATTGGGCTACTTCATAAAATACCATCCTGTCTAGAGCCCTCAGACATGAACTAGGTCCACTCTTGCCACTGACAAAACATGAATCAAAGACTTGGTTCCTGTCAATCTGGAAGACTTTCTCACATCTGAATGGAAAGCAGACTTAAGAATTTTATTAGTACCTTAAGCCTGAAAATGAAGGATGCTGCCAGCCACAAGCCAGCATCTGCAAGAGATTAATTTCCATGTTCAGATCTTTAGCAATGCATATAATTCAGGCAACAGTCAGGATCAGGCAAAAATACATATGTTGTGTATGTAGGAGTGACAGTCACGTAATATGTTGGTTTATGAGATCAGTCTCTGATCTCTGACTTTTCTGGCTCAAACTGTGTTCTTCCAAGCATCTGATGTTTTCAAATGACAAAAATTTTAACACAAAAGCATAAGTAGTGGCAACCTGGAACGAGTTCAGGTGCATTTTCATGCTTCTCGGGAAGGAGCAGTCCATGTCACAAAACTTATCATTTGTTTGCAGTAATTCAGAGATGGTCAAGGACTGGATAAACACAGGGATGATTCTCTGGACCTCAGCAAGCTGTGCTGTCACATCCTGAGCTGGAAAGATAACAGTAGGACACTGCAAGAAACTCCTGTTGCTGTTGTTCATATTGTACCTACTCAACAGTCTATCAACCCAACACACAAAACTCCCTCCCTCAGGCTGCCAATCCAGCATTTTCATGCACTCCACATAACCCCAACAACTGCATGTCAAAGGGGCATATCCACAATTAAAAGGCTCTTTAAAGCAATAGTGCAATGCTTATTTTTCTAGAGCATTGTAACAAATATTATAACAAAGTCTGGAGTCTTTCAGAAAGTCAAAGAAATAAGTTCTTATCCTTGGAATAGGTTGCTTTTGGATGTGTAAATCATGCAACCTTCCGTTGCATCTGTCATAATCCAGATTTGGTAGGTCTTAAGGGAAAAATCAGGCTTAGTTTCCCCCCTGTCAATATTGGTCCTCAAGTCAATAAATTTTAATATTGACCACAACATAGAAACCAGTAAATGTTTAATATCTTCTTCTATGTTTTAATTATAAACACTGAGGAAATTTGTCAACTCTTGACTTCCTAGTCATATGGAAAAGCTTTTTAAACATGCTGCACAGACCACTGTCGATCAAGCCCATCACAGTTATGGAACTAAAACATATTTCACCAACAATTCTCTGAGCATTTACATTTTAAACCCCGTCAAGACTTTGAACCCAGCCTGCATCTGCTGCAAGGACAGTGAAGATAATAAATAGCATCTTTTCACGTTATTACTTCCAGTGCCACAGTTAAATTTCCTCTGCCCGTATAAAATTTTAATTTCCATAGATGGAGAATGTTGACAAAAATCCTTGTGGTATTCCATAACTAAAAAGTGTTCCTGGCCAAGTACTTCCTCATTTGCAGAGAAATATGAACAGCACTGAGAGACAAACAGAAATAAAAGAGGCAGGTGACGAAAATTCTTGGGGCTACAGTGCACAGTTTGCATGCAGCTGATAAAAAGAACCATGCAGTGTGAATTCCGCGCTTCAAAAACCAGATGGGAATGCTAGCCAAGGATATCACTGGCTACCACGTAACACAGGCTATGGCTATGGAATAGATTATGTCAAGTCAGGCAGCAGTCTAGACATCTTGGGAGAAAGCACAGGCTCATGAGAGAATACCCTGCTGGAGAAGTTTTCCCTCAGTGTCTCTCTGCCACCCTGTCTTGTGTGATCTCACCCAACTGTGCAGAGTACAGAGTTCACAGACACCTGTTAATTGTGTTGTTCATCTGCAGGGGATGGGTGGACACCAGTTTGAAATGACTGTATAGAGATCAAACTAACCAGAGAGACAAACTGTCTGGAGATCAGCACAGGTGAGTTAAAGAAGAGCTGAAAGATGAACAAATATCCCTTACAAATAGTCTGAAATGCCTGTGTACTGTATTTTAATTTTGACCTTGTGGGTATTTTTGAAATGAGATCTTCCCTGCTAATGGTTGCAGTGAAGATTTGGGCCTTCTGTAAAGTGAGGAATTGTGATGCAAATGGTGGGAAAAACATATTTCAGATGCTGACAAAACACAGCCTAATTAATTAGAATTAATTACAGAATTAATTATGGATTAATTATAGAATCTGACGTCATGTTAACAACTGCAATGGAAGATAAAATAGCCACTTGTTTGTGGGATCTGTTTAAGTTCTTCTCTGATTATAGAACAACCTTCAACCCCTTCTAGTGATATCTTGGTGATCTTTCTCTATACCATCAGCAAATTGTCTTTGCCTTTGGATGTAAGGCCAAGAAGGGTATTCCTCATGTCAAGCAGTCCATAAGCCTTTTTTGAAAACATCTTCTATAACCACAGCAAATCTTAAAATCATTGAAAGTTTATGTCATCCTTTGAGAACATCAAGGACATCTATAATCTATGTCATCACCTTGCCATACTCCAGGGAGTATGGGAACTTTTTCCATGAAGAATGGGTTGAAAAATTAATACAACAGAGAAAAACATGTAGACAGACTGATGAGAAGAAAAACAAAAATGGGCTTTCAAAACTTCAGCCAAATCTTTGATATCTGAACACAAAGTTCAGTGGGGGTTTTCTTGCATATTGTCTCCTCCTGCTCCAAAAGCAAGTGTTTTATAGCCCATGCCTCAATTCACTACTAGGTTTTGACTTATTTTAAGGTCCTTACTTGCCAAAGGCACATTGCTGCATGGAATATTAATGAGGTTGTCATCTCTACTGGGTCTTAAAGGAGCAGTAAAGATTTAGTGCCTTCTTAAAAAAAAATAGCAATGCTTTTTTCTGAAAGTTTGAGAATCTGTACTTTGACAAGAATAAGACAATACACTTCTTGTGCATGTGAAACCTTTTAAATCCCATCAGAAGGACTTGATCTTGAGGCCAGAAACCAGGCATTTACACATTTTAATCTCAACTCCACTCTTGGCTTCCTGCACAGCAAGGAAGTCTTTCTTCATTTCAACAACTTTAAACCAGGGTACAGTGAGAATTAAATGTTTACACTGCAATTTGAAAATGTAAAGTGCTAAGAAGGAGCACTTAGGAAATGAACTTTGTAAACTTTTTCTTTGCTGCCATGGTATCCACCATCCTCAACAACCTCTTACTTCATGTACTCATAGACTATATAACCTTAAGCACTCACTCTCTGTAAACTACATACCTCACTTGAGAGCTGATGTACAAAAATCAGCTGTCTGAATACCTTAACACTTACAACAGCTTCCTCTGGACCGATCATAAGAGAAATGACTTGTTATTAATTTTCACATGCTGGATTTATCATAGCTTTTATGTTTCAGGAATACTATGTAAACAGAATGTTAGTTGTAGGAGTACCCAGGAATGCAAGAAAACATATGGCTTCAACTCCCTTCAGTATTCCCAGCACATTCCCCAACAATTTTAATTTCAACTGGCTTAAGTGGGGGAGTCAGAGAGAGACTTAAATGCTCTCATCCCCTGCACATCATGATGAAGAGGTGAAATCAGAGCACCTGCTCTCACATATGCAGATCCCTCCATCTGGGTGAAAATATAACCGTACTGCTCTCTTTGGGTGAGGAAGATACTCTTTACAGCAAGTTTTGGATCCAGTGGCATTGTAGTTCTACCCCTGCTCCAGGATGATGCCAGAAAACTCCATAATTCTGTGTCTGCTCCGATGAATCCATCAGACACAGAGTTAATTATGGGAGCAGAACCACACACGTGTGTTTCTAACGGGTATCTCAAGAGTTTAAGGAGTGGGTGAACCTGACACACATAGCCATGCCCCCAGACTGTGCCATGTACCTTACCCAAGATTAGGGATTGTGATGGTAAATACTTAAGATGCATAAATACATATCACTGTATAAGCACAAGTATTTGTGCCACCCATTCTTGTCTTACTTCCCATTGACTCTGTTCTTTGCTCTGGTGCTGTGATGCCTGAGGGTACAATATTCCTCAGATGCCAAGACTTGCCATGGGGGGGCATGACCTTTTGCTGTCATGCCCCAAACCCCTCACCAGCACTTGCCCTGCCACATATGCAGGACCTGTGTGCTCACAGTTAATCAAGGGCTGCGTCTGTCTCTCATCACACTGCTGCTGCTCAGTCTGCTCTTGCTCTCAGAGCTTCACTGCCCAGGGTGTGAACATTCTGGAGGTAGAATGGCAGCAGGAGAGGCCCCCCCAAAACCGATTGTGCTGCACTGTTTGAGACTGTGTAAATGTCCCATCCTATCAAGTGCTGATTCCTGCATGTGCTGTGAATACCAATAGAAAAATTAGTCTTGAATAATTCAAAGTTAATTGCTTTGCACACTGTAAGTTTGCACACTATAAGTTTGCACACTTAAGAAAGCAAGTGTGGAGTATGGGGCCTTCACATGCCTCTCAGTACAGCAAACCCTTATGGGGACAGACAGGAAAGAAGCAGATTTGCCTGTACCCTGGATTGCTGCTTTATACCACCGACAGCTAGTTAAAGGCTGACATAATGCAAAGGTCCACAGAGATCTCAAAGCCTGGGAACATCCCAGATTTTTTGGATACCCTGTGAGATTTAGAAAAAAAAGACAGCAAAACTGAAGGAAAAATCTCCAACTGTTAAAAACACCACAAGAAAGCTTTCAGTTAAATCTAACCCATATAAAGTCTCCAGAATGGACCCCTCATGTGCAGCAAGTCAGCTCTCCAAATGACAGGGAGAGCAAGCTTGATAAGCTCCTTGGAGCTGTCAAAACCTTCCTAAGGCAAACTTTCTACAGAAATTTCTTTTTGTGCTGGTCACAGCTCTCGTCCTTCTTTGTCTGGTTATCCTGCCAGAAGCATAAATGAACTCATGAGAATAACAGGAGGATTAGGTTAAGCTTATTTTTAAAACATTTCCCACAAATTTATGGCATTTGCCTGCTTTTAAACACCCTTGCTCATCTTTTCTGTGTGTCTAATTAGTCAGGATATACTACAGGTGGCTTAAAATAGGAGCTGAAATATAGTAGCTTTACAGTTACGCATCTTAAAGGAAAGGTAATTAAAATTTCATGCTCTGAGATGTAAACTGATCATCTCAGGGACCTGAAAGGATTTCTCCCCCATATTTGATATGGCACAGTTGGCCAGCTATAGTATGGGTGGGTTTCCTCTTCCTTGCAACATTAACTGGCCTCTGCCCAAGGCAGAATACGAGATCTGATGGGTCTGTTTCTTGAATTATTTATTTACAGAAATAGACGTACTGCCATCAGCTAAGCATCTCAGGATTTTATTTAAAATCAATACTGCAATAAAGTTTAAAACGTAAAAAGCTAAAATTAAATTAAAACAAACTAGCAAAGAAAGCCCTGCTGAGAACCTGTCTCAGAGGTTAATTAAAATGAGATCAAACAGAGGTCTTGGATTTTGTAGCAGCTGTAGTTAAAAATCTGTGGTACCTGATGGAGACATATACTGGTTCCCTCTGATGACACAACATTTACATTTCTCTAAATTTCTCTATATTTCTCTACATTTTAGGATTTCTCTTAAAATGGGATTTATTTTTGCAGCTAAAAAGAATACTTCAGTGTAGCAAGTATTTTTTCTTTGGCAATGAATTAGGTTGCACCAAAAAGCAGGTGGCATTTTTTTAACATCTCCACAAGGGAGAGTGTCACTCTGCTTTTCTACCAGTTCTTCTCCACACCTATGCTTAAAAATCATGCATTATATTATAATACTGAAACATCACTGGTGCCTTCCAGAATGGGAAAGGGCCCTTACAAAAACTATTTATTAGTATATGCAACAAGGATGTGTTTGTATTTTGCTGTGGTGGTTCTAGTGCACGTTTGTGCTCACTGTGAAATAGTGGCATTTTTAATATTGTAGCTTTAATAAGGATATTTATGATAGGGAACTCTGTATTAAAGAAATTATGCCTAGGGCGAGTTTAAAAGCCTATCAGATAAGCTTTGCAAAATGTGAGGGACAGCAGACCTAGCAGTGCAGGCTTTTTCTACAAATGCCTTACAGACAAGAAAAAAGAACCACAAGTGAATTCTAGTTAGCGAAACACAGAAAGGATCTCCCAGTTGCCTGTGTCCACACAAATTAGGTCTTCTGCCTTAGAAAGTCACCCCTTAGTTTTACTCCAGAAAAAAAGAGGCAAGCAAACAGGACCTGGGTGCCCCAATTTGCATGTGTTTTCTTTTGCCTACCCCAGTAAAGAATGCTGATGAATCAACTAGCTGAAGCTTTCTTAAACTGTCTGTGGTACAGCAAATGGTGGGAAGACAAAACAAGCATTACTAACTGATGCCAGAGATTAGTGTAATACAGCTGCATGAGACAGGAAAAGTCACAATGATGAAAACCTGTCACCCAAATACATCAAAACTCCCATTGACTTCAATGAATCAGAATTTTACCTCAGGTCTCCAAGGCACTGTGGAAAAACAAACAAACCTACCAAACCTCTATTACAGGTAACCCAGGAAAAACAAGTTCTGAGAATGTAGTCCATATTGACAAATGAGAAGGGCATTTAGGGTACCCTGCTTTTCTGTTAGATGTTTCCCCCCCTCCTCCCTACCCCATAGTTCCTACCATCCTTCAGGCTCACTTTTGTCTCAGTCAAACTGACCTTACAATTTCACATGCAGAAGCTCACATCTGTCAGATACTGGACAAGGGGGAAGACAGCAATCGGTTATGAAACACCTGACTTGAATTTCATTGAGCCAGGTAAAAAACCAAAGAGAAATGAAGTTTTACCAGGCAGAAGCAGGTTTTTGTAGTAAGTCTATATATTACCTGCATTCATGATTATCATAAATTGAGTTCTTTCCCTGAAAAGTGAGAAAAGAAGCCTCATATTGTGCTTACAACTAGCAGGAAATAATACTCATTCAGCACAAAAGGACAGGTAGGGTTGTGATCATGCAATTCAGTAAGCAAAACAAACACATTCCAGACATGCCACCTTTGAAAGAAAGGAAACTTCCAGGAGTTTAATCATATAGTAGTATGCTGCTTCATCTGGTTTTCCTATAACAGATCTCTCCTTGTTAAAAAAAAACCAACAAAACTTTCCATATTGGGAAGCACAAAGTGGGTCATTGGGGAAGCATGCACTTCTCAGCTGGAAGCAAGCCATGGACGGTCCCAGGTGAATGGTGTCTATCCAACACCACTGTTTTGTCAGATTTTGGAGCCTTCTCCACCCTAATCCCTCCCCCCACCAAATCCCAATACCTCAACAGGAAAGGAGACATCTGTGAATCCTCTGGCACTGCTTCAATGTTTTACAGCTGTAATAACCACTGATACAAAGAGAAGAATGTTTTCTAGCCCCAAATTCCTGAGGTACTTTTCTAAACAGACACAAGTGGATGAGACTTGGTTACATGAAAAATACCCCACCAGAGGCAGGGGTGTGGGGAAAGACAAAGAGGAATCATGATCTGCAGATAATTGAGCTCAGCTTGCCTTTAGATTAATCTTTTTCTGACTACTCAACCCATTTGTCCAAATCCAAACTTCTAATCTTTAAATCTAAACAGTATTTTTCTGGCAGTTTGCACTCACTTGGCTACATCAGATGAAAAATACTTCAAGGAGGGGGCTTAAAACAGAGGTGATCTATAGACTTACACATATGCAGCAGTTTTGCAGTACTCCTTACCATTAGCATATAGGCAGGACAGTTTGATGGTTGCTGCTAGAAATACCAAAATGCATCAGACACAACAAAGTCCATTTTCGCTCACTTGTCAGCTCTGTCAGGCACCAGCAGGCTAAGTCGTGGTGCCTCTTACCTATATGTCAGCAAGTTCATCACAGCCTGACACGAGATGCACGAGTTGACATTTAGTGGTTTGGGGGATAATGTCTATTCATATAGGGGCATAAGGAAAAGGCAGCAGGCAGCTCGCATGGATATGCATGGAGAACTGGTTCCCAAGCACCAGTGCTCTTGGAAGGTTTGGGGACACAATGGCTCCCCCAGTGCCTATGCATCCAGTCCCAGAGTGCTGTGCAGCCCTCCAGAAGGACCTTGAGAGAGGGGCAGAGAGGAACTGAAGTTCAAAACAGGCAGTCCTTCACCTGGGGGGGAATGGCCACATGCACCAGTACAGGTGGGGGGCTGATCTGCTGGGAAGCAGCTCTGTGGAGAAAGACCCGGGGGTCCTGGTGGACAACAAGCTGTCCCTGAGCCAGCAGTGTGTCCCTGTGGCCAAGAAGGTCAATGTTATTGTTGGGTGCATTAGGAAGAGTATTGCCAGCAGGTCAAGGGAAATGATCCTGCCCCTACTCAGCCCTGGTGAGGCCACAGATGGAGTGCTGTGTCCAGTTCTGGGTTCCTTGGTACAACGGAGACATGGAGCTCCTGGAGCTGGAATATCTCTCTTACGAGGAAAGGCTGAGGGAGCTGGGCCTGTTTAGCCTCAAGAAGACATGACTGAGAGGGGATCTCATCAATGTCTGTAAGTATCTGAAGGGAGGGTGCCAAAGAGATTGAGCCAGGCTCTTGGTGGTGCCAATCAATTGGAACAAGAGGCAATGGGCAGAACCTAATGCCAGGAAGTCCCACCTGAACATGAGGAAGAACTTTACTGTGCAGGTGGCCAAGCACTGAAACAGATTGCCCAGAGAATGGAGTCTCCCTCAGTGGAGATATTAAAGAACCATCTGGACACAATCCTGTGCAATGTGCTCCGGGATGATCTTGCTTGAGCATGGTGGTTGGACCAGATGACCCCACTGAAGTCCCCTCCAACCATACCCATTTTGTCATTCTGTGATTCATAGAAAACTCATATCCTGGTGAAGATTGGTTTAAAAATAAAAAAAGCAACAATTATTGTTTCAAATATTTTTAAATGCCTAACCAGAAGTTCCCTGGGTTGTACAGCTGCTCAATGACAATTTGCCCAAGAAGCTGAGTAAATTGTTTCATCCTGAGCTCCTCTCTGTTGTGGTTACACTGCTGCTAGTACCCAGACTCAGGGCCAGCTTTGGACAGGCGGTCTGACAGGCACAGAAGCATAAGGGCCAGCAGAAGCAAGAGCCAACCCCTGCTCTGTGCCAGGTCTGCAAGGGGACCAGTCACAGTTTCATGCTATCAGTCCTTTTCTCAACCCACCACTGGTTTTGTCTTGAAGGGAGACACAGGCCAGCTCTGCCCTGGGGTGGGTAGAAAGACACATATGCAGGCTGGTTCAGGAGCAGGAGTCACCCTGCTGAGCAGTAAGAGCTACAGCCATACTTCGTTTACACCACAGAGGAGCCCTGGAGCAGCCTGGCCTCAGCAGGAGCAGAGGGAGCAACTGCTGTGCCCTAATTCACAGCCAGGACCAGAAAACCTGGCTGGGGAGAATTTTGCAATATGCACCCTTGGCAGTAAATTGAGGGTTCCAGACATCCCAGTTCCACCCACTCCTTAAACACTTGAAACAGGATTTTCTGAAGTCATTCTTCAGCCTACATTTATTTTGTACCATCCTGCTGAGTGAACATAGGGGCATAACCACAGGAATTTTACAGCTGTAGGACATCATTGTTAACAGGGAAAAAACCTTCAAACCTTCTGCTTCAAAGCCCCAAACTCTTGGTCCCCATCTTTTAAATAAAGTTTGTAATTATCTTAGCAATGCAATGGCTCACATGCTCTCTGCAGCCACTTATGGCATAACTGCCAAACTTAATAATAGAGAACTGATGGGCTACACAACAGCAATTTATGCTCTAAGCAGTAATACTTCCTCTAGTTAAGTGGAAATTTTTAGAAAAACTGCAAGACTGCAGCAGTTAACTGCATAAAGTTAATCAGTTAACTGAAATAGCAACTCTTTAACTGATTAACTGAGAACTACAGATGGAGGAGTGTCATCACATCACAAGGAACATTTAAGTCAAGAATTGCAATAAAGTTGATTTGCAGTTCTTGAATGAATGTGATTAACAGATTCAAACTAATGATGTCAATTATTGCTTGCCATAAAATACTGAATATGATTAAATTCAAGTGTTTGAGAGAAAAATATATCTCTGGACAATTACAAAAGAGAAAAAGAGTAATTAATTATTCAGCATGTTACTGCCTGTTGAAAATACAATAATAACAACAATAGCAACAATAGCAAAAATACTTATTAACAATAGGAAGAATAAAAACCACAAAAATACTTACCTTAGTAGTTAGGGACACAAACGTGAAATAGAGAAATCTACTGCATAGCAAAAGCAAGACACTGAATGTCTTTCCAAAGTTATGGCAGTAGTGAGAGTCTTGAGCACTAATTAGTCATTTATGAAATCAGCTGCTGTATAGTTGTATTAGAGATGGGTCATATACCGATATCATGTTGATGACATATTCTCAATCTGCTTTTTTAAAAAAAGAAAAACAATCTACTAGAAAGCCATGGATGCTAATGAAGGCAGGTGTTCCAGGAGTATGAGTCCTGTGTCTTCCTCTGCAGTGTTTCCTGCAGCTGATTTTGTCCCTGTATAAAGCAGAGTTGCTGTGCCTCTCTCACTGCAGTCCCCAGAGCCCTGCTGGCGCTGCTAGGGCTGCCTGCTCCTGTGCCTCCCAAGGAGGCTCCTAGGAGGTGTCAGCCATGGCCAAGCACAGCAGGCATGGGGACATGCTGCTGACATGCCCTGCATGGCCACACTGCTCCCTGGCCTCACTGGGACCAGAAGCTTCCCCCAGGCCCCTGCTCCAGCATGGCTCAAAGACATACAACGAGATCAGCCACATGGTAGGGCTTGGTGAGCACAGAAACTCCTCCTTCCTCAAGTCCCCTAAGCTCCCCAGATCTACATCCAAGCACCTAAATCGTACCATAATATTTCCTGATAATGTGATAGAGCTTTTTCTAGAAACAGCAGCATGAGACATCGAAATAGTATCATCTATTTCTAGTTCTGCTTATACTCAAGAGCAGTTTCAGGAGTTTGAATGACAGCTTTATTGCATACATAGTTTGAATATCTTGTCTAAAAACTTGCTCCTGAGTAACCTTGGTGACTTTTTCTTTTTTTCTTTTCCCAAGGACACTCCAGGATGCTTAACTGTATTGAAATACCAAAATAGACAAGCAGTAATGGTAATGACACTAACTGCTAATCTCTTCTTCACAAAGGCCTTACCAAAATCTCCTGGAAATTCAAATTTTTTCCCTGCTTAATGAATTTGCCTCCAAACAGTTCAACCCTAAGGGTTATTTTTAGACTATTACTCATGAGTACTAAACAACTAGCAATGCATTAAAGACAAACAAAAAATACCAGCCCAAAACTAAACAATGCAAACCACAATCAAAAAACCATAAAACATTTCTAGTTACAAACAAAAGAATTTTAAAAGTGGTATAAAATTGGATGCTGAGTTTGTTAGTCTGCAGTCAAGACTCTTTCAAAATCCTTTCTCGTACACTTACATTGTGCTTTAATCTGCCATATGCTTTGCAGGGAAACACAAGTCGCCAAAGTCACAAAATCAAATAAAATGGCTAAGGGCAAGGTGTACAACCTCAGGTGTCACAGATCTCTCACTGTCAAGCTCAGGAGTTAATATGCAGCTAGGCCTCTACCCTTTAAGACATGAACTATATCCTTTTCACTTAACAATCATGACAATCATGCTGTATGTTTTTTGGATGGCTAACAAAAGGAGGAACTACAGCTGTAAAAAAAATGAGACTTTAAATGAATTTGAGATCTCTTCACAGAAATCTCCTCAGTAACACAATGTCAGACAAATGTTTGCAATGCATTGTTCATTGCCTTTTTTGGTATTTGGAGAAAACACACCCTAATTCCTAATGTTCCTGCTGAGTTTATTTCTATTTCTGAGAATTTTTATTAACAGCAGGTCACTTACCCGAGCACCAGAATTAAACTGAAGCAATGTTAGTAACATAGGCAAGAATGATCAAGAAAGGTTAACTCTTGAGAATGCAGTATTTCAAAAGGTAAAATTCCATAATACGTTATGTTGGAAGGTAAAAACTGGTAAGCAATTCAATGAGGACATTAAGAGAAAATGAAAGAATCTGACCTTACCATTCTGCCTCCTTATTTTTCTTACTGCTAGGAGCTTGTTCAGAGTTAGAAAAGCAGAATTTGAAAAATTTTAGTTAAACCTAGCCTGAAATTAGAGAACATTGACTGAATATGCCGTTCCAAAGGACCTCAGTTAAAAGTTGTGTCAATTTAAATTTCTTTTAATGGTAATTTAAATCTTCTGCAAAAGCACACCAGCAGTAATGAGTTCTTTGAAAAGAAATTAATGAAACATGCAAATTTCTCAAATACTCATATTCATACTTACACACACACATATATTTATATCTGCAAAGATATGTTTTAGAAAGGTTTCCAGAACTTTCTTGAATGTGTGTCCTGTAATCATTACCTTCTTGTGGAAACTTCCTAGTATGAAAAATGGCATGGTCATCGACTAAATTCCTTGCTACAACTTTATCATGCAACTTCTAACATGAACCTGCATGGAACTTCTAAAAAGAGCCAGCATTCTACTACATACCATTATTTAGCTATAAATTATCTTTTATTCCTGTGTTGGAAGCTGAGCATTCTAACAACTAGTAACACCTAAATGGAAACAAATATACAGCTACTTCTGAAAGAACGTGATGGCCATTTTAACATAATGTTTCCTTAGGGAGAAATACACTTTCTACAAAAGGAAAAAATCAAATTAAATACTTACTTGGTTTCATTGTCATTCCAGGACAAACATTAGACATAATTTTAAAGGAACAGAAAAGCTCTATGGTAATTCTTGTGTGCAAGCATGTAGAAATTTTTTTTGACTGTTATAGCCAAAATATAAATCATTTTCTGCTGTGGTGTCAGGAAGTGTATTGCACCAAATTAATCATGAGCTACTTTAAAAAAGGGACAAAAAATCCACTGCAAAATTAAACAAATCTCTTCGTGCCTGTTTTCCATTTGCATTGTCATCACTTACCTTTAAAGGACGATGGAAGTGAGATGGGAATGTTGCTGAAATGCATTCAACAGACCCTCTGTGTGTGTTAGCTTCTCTAGTGGTCTGTCATTCCTCCAGCCATTGGAAAAGATAAAGTATTATAACCTGCACACAATATAATCTTTACCTTTGCCAGGCTCCTAGCACAGGGATATACTATAGCAAAAAAAGTGCAGAGGCACACAGACTACAAGCCAAGCTGTTTGTCTCCTTCTAGCATTTCCCAGTCCCAGATGTACTCCACTGGAATAGATGAAAGTCTCTCTGTCTCATTATAAAAATAGAGGAAAGGCAATTCATAAGGGAAATTGAGTCATTCTAGAAAGTTTTTCCTAATAAATCAAATAGTTCAGTAGATGTGCCCAAGTGGGGAAAGCTGGGAGCACAGAGATGAGGCAGCCCTGTCCACCACCATGCAACTGTGACTCAGCTTGCTCTTATCTTTTATGTTAGGCAATCAAAATAAAAGACAACTGTATTTACAGAGTGAGAAGTAAATCAACTCATGCCAACTAAAGAACAGAAAATATGTCTCTGTGGTTTAGACTGTAAACATTTTAAAGATAAAAAATCTTAAATAATTCATTCAGACAAGGATTCTAGGTCCTCATCTATCTTCCTTTTCTCCCAGGGCAGGATGGGCCGTGCATAGAACTTTTTGTTAACTCTCCCCTTTCAAACTCTCAACCCAGAAACCACACCATCCAAGAGGCACTAGTCATATTTAACATCCCCACTTTAATAAAGTGATTTCCAAAATGTTTCTGGGAAGACACACTTCTCTGGACCAAAAGCAATAGCAATTAAAGTCAGCCTCAACTTTACAGCTGACTTTGAAATCAGAGAGCATCTACAAAGATGTTTTAAAATCTCTTCCCTCTCTTTCCTCGGTCTCCAAAAGTACTTTTTGTCTAGGTGATCACAAGCTTACCTACCTTTCTCACTGTTGGCTACTTGGGTCTACTAGCTCAGGACCATTTTCTTCTGATTCTGGACTCCCATAAAGTAACTTTAAGCCTGCATACTCATTTTTAGCAAAAGCATCTCAACACATGTGGTCAAAAGCTACTGAAACTGGGCCAACTGCGTGGTTTTTGTCCTTACACAGTAACTGAGTATCTCCCTCTGCAGCAAGCCACACTTACCGGTAAAATGTGGTATAATCCACTGTTGAATGACAGCTCTGAAACTCCCATGCTTTGAGTTTCTGGCATTCCCGGTGAGCTCGGAGTTTCACCCTAACTGTCCCATGGCAGAGCTCGGGTACAGGTTTCCTCTGCGGGCGGCTGCAGAACTCATTGGACTCCACGCGCCAGGATTCGGCAAAGTCGTCCACATCAAACTTAAAATTCCCATCCCCCCCAATCAGGTCATCTCGCTTGTGCCCATTGTAATTGCCACACAGGCCACAGAGTTTGCCTTTCAGATGTGGTGCAGCCATGACTTCCACGAAACTGTCTCCATCCCACGAGATTTCCAAGCCTAATAAAAAGATAAGATAAAAGCACACACCAAAAAAAAAAAAAAAAAAAAAAAAAAAAAAAAAAAAAAAAAAAAAAAAAGAAAAAANAAAAAAAAAAAAAAAAAAAAAAAAAGAAGAAATTGAGGATAACAAATGGCATCTTATGTTTGTGAAACAGTGTTCATGGAAACCTGAACAATGCTGTTAGATGTCTATATAACTCCCAGTAAGTGCCCCTGGCAAGTGCAGTTTCTTAAATTACAGTCAATTACAATACATGCATGCCTATCTCTGCTTATTTTTGTTCCTCCTTGCTAACGAATGGGTTATCCTAAAAAACATGGAGCAGTCAGGACTACTGTCAACATCAAAGCAGGGCTCTTGCAAAATTCTGCAGATTGAATTGTCTATGGTAAATTTCCAGCTGATTTCACAGGGGACACAGAATTCCAGCCATTGTCACCCATCGCACAGGTTGTGGACGTAGAAAGGTGTCGGCACCCCTTGAGTCTCCAGCAGTGACCACCTTATAGGAAATATCCTATTCTTGCCTACAAAGCTGACATTGATGACTCATTTGGGTGAATACAACTGTTCCAATACGAGTACCTTATTTTGTTGGAGTAAAGAGAGTTAAAATGATTACAACAAAAATATGTCAGACAGGAAAAACTGTTGTAAAAGGCATTCCAAATTGGATTCAAACTTCATTCAAATTACCAACCTTTTGAAGTTGTCTGCATAAGTTAGCAACACTGAGAAATGATGGTAAATATCTAACCTTCATCTAGTGGCTGGGATGTAAGCCCTCTGCTACAATTTGTTTTACAGAAAGGTTTGTCACTTCTGGTACACCAAGATCAAAATTACTTTCTATGGGTGAAATCCACTTTATCTGTCTGTATCCATCTAAGAACTAGGTGTCTAGCTTAAGTCAGCCGTCTGGGCCATTTGAGGGGGAAAAATAAGCAGCTCTAGATCACAACTGGATTGTCTAATGCAGAGGGAATAAACTACTTTCTGAATGTCTTCCTCTTTTCCAGTGATACTCTAGAGGGATCAGGTGGAGATTAAACTTCTAGTTTTTACCTGAGTGACTGTAAATTAAATTGATTCCATTCTTTGAGGAGTAAATAGGCATCTCACAAGGGAAAACAATTTTGGCAACATTTGGGATAAAAACAACACCAAGAAACATTGATGCTTAATTTCTACGCAAAAATGGCCTTTCTTGTAACTATTTCCAATGTGCCATGAATGCTTGAATGTCACATCTGCAGTAACCCTGCATCTGAAGATCACAAATCACAAATCATTTTGCTGATGCTAATTTATTCTCATAAAATACCTGTGAGCAGCAATTAGTTAAGGATGAATACAGGATCCTGCTTTTAAACAGAGTAATCCAGATTTTACCCTGTTCTCACTGCCTAGCCAAAAATACCAAAGAGCATCACTCTGCGGTGCAGGACCAAGGCTTCACTCCAGCTTTCTTCATTTGCCGTGTGGGCTGGATTAGCACCACACTTTCCTCTTGTAAATCAATGCTTGTCACTATGTGATCCAAATCCTGCCCTATCCTCATGTAAGTAATTAACATACCAGTGACTTAGTTCAAAGCTGGAACCTTTCCTTCAGCAACACATCCTATTGTCTCCTACGACAATTCCTACCCACGCTGCAGAGGAACAGGGTGAGGCTCAAGCAGGGATGATGGCTACAGAACGGGTGCACTGCCGTCTTAATATCCTGCCCTGGTGCTTGTGTGGGTTACACCATGTTACCAAGAGTGTGGGGAATGATTTACTCATCAAGGTTGTGAAGATAATTCTGCATCACCTGTTACTACACTCTATAACACTGTTTTCTTACCACCACAGGTTAGCAATGATAGAACAAATATACCCTGAGCTGACTATGCCTGACGTCAGTTTCAAATTACCTAATAAACCCAGCATGGATGGGGCCACTGTCTCCTCCTCCAAAAGTACTTTACACCCAGCCAACTGAGAAATTGTGCAAGACTACAACTGTTAATGAGGCCAGCACAGTGGCAAGGGGGAATGCTGCCTTTTAAGCTGCTTCATACATTATCATTGCTGGACAAATTCAAAATCCAGCTGTCTTTGCTTCTGACAACACTGAACAAAACAAAACACAGCTTGATTTACAGACACAAGATTAATACTGCCGTGTTGGCATTTAGAAAAAACTTGCCATTGACTTTTAAACCAAGATTTCTTCAGACTTGAGAATTGTATAAACTTTCTCAAAGTTTAAAGCATCAAGATCCAAATTCTCAGACAGTTCCCTTCAGAAAATAACTATAGTTTTTAGGCTGTGTTCAACTTCTTCCCCTAGCAAAGCTCCCTCAGAAGCTCCTTTAAACAAAGTCAAAAAACACTGGCTAAGGATTCTATCTTAATTTTCCTTTTATGACTTACTGACCTTCAGTGAAAATACATTAACTATGAAAGGTTAACTTGAAAATTTTTCTGAATATTTATGTTCTCTTCACCTGAGTTGATTTACTTGTTACATATTGCTTTTGTAGACCTGCAAAAGGCATGCAGGTATGCAGAGGAGGAATAAGATTAAATTATGTTTTTTCTTCTCAGCATATAAAAATGCACATTTTTAAATCTAGAGATTCTTGCTTTGATTACTGGATTTCATTCAGGAGACTGACTCACTGTGTAACTACCACAAGAACGTACTTTCCTCTAACTGGTATGGCTTAATTACACTTTATTCTGCTGTAATTGCTGAGATGGAAGGATAATTTCTGGCTTTGATGAACAGCCTAAAGGTTTCTGTCCATAACAGAGCTTATTCCTTTCTGGAGTAACAAGGAAGGGTATTTATTCCAACACGCATGATAATTTTGTTGGAGCCTGATCACACTGTGCAGTGTGTGCCTTTTGTTTGTTCACAAGCAGAAAATCCAGTTAGTTTCTGTAAACCAACAAGAGCTGTGACAGACAGGATTATGCTACAGAGCAATGTTTGAAATGGTCTCCTTGGCAGACAGAAAATGTTTGGAAGAGTTTCTTGGTGCCTATACCCCCCTTTCCTTTCCCCCGCCCAAAATGGATGAGTTTCCCATTGACTTGGACAAGGATCAGAACCCAAGAGTTGTGAAGCCAAAGGATGCAACATCTGTCCCATCTGGGGATGTGCAGAAAGGAATATTCTCTGAGTTACTTTTTCATTTTTTCCAATTATTCTCTCTCTTTGAAGGATGCTTAACTGACTTGTTACTTGATTTCTTAACTTGGCACATTATGAACTCTGTTCCATTTTTTGAAAATCCGTCTGGATTTATGTACATCGCACACTGAGTTCCCCACGCTGGGAGCTCTCCTCAGTTGCTCTGCATGATTTTTCATAGCATCCTTGAGATTTAAAAGCATCCTCGAGAACTGGCAATGACACTTCCCTAAAGATTTAATGCCAAAGAGGTACAGAAGATCTCAGCAGAGTAGGTTTGTGCAAAAGATCGGCACAGAAACAACAACAAAATGCTTGTGCAATAGACGAATAGTTAAGTAACACCAGCCCTGTGAACCTCTACTCTTTTGTCTTCCTAACATACAAATTTTGGATAAGGACTCAACACCATCCCACGCACAACCACGATGAAGTCGCTGCCAGTGCAGAGTGCAGAGTGCAAGGATTGCTGCTGCATGGCATCCAGGGCTACAGCTGGTGAGGAATTTAGCAACAAAACAGGTTTACATGGGAAAATGCCAATTCATCAGAATTGAAATGCTTCAGGGAGACATATCGTATTCAATGAACTTCCAACACAGCTCAGGCAAAGCTCCAAGCTGGTTTCCTGCCAGCTTGCCTGGTGGGCTGCCTGGAAGCCTGAATGATCAGGGTATGAAACTCCAGGACTGCCATGCCATGCACATTGCCCTGTAGCCAGGGACCACAAGGCTTCCTGAAGCTTTGGGCTTCCCTGTTTTATCCAGGGCTCAACTCCCATCTCTGCAAGAGGAAAACCAAAATCCGTGGGAATGCTGCCTGAGCTGTAAGCAGCAGACCCTGCATTTCCCAACCCAATTTTACTTTGAATTTTACTTCTAGTGCAGCCGTTTTGCTAATTTTTCATTACTTCCTCCCGCCCTCTCTTTTTTCACCCTACACTGGGAAAGCATATATTTTTTTTAAAAGCCGTGTTTCCTTCTGAAACAGAAAATTCTCCAATTTTTTTCCCCCTCGGCACTCAGAATTTCCTGTGGAACAAAATGTTTGCCTTTAAACCAGTTCTACTCAGCACATTCTTCCTCTCTACAGAGTCTGCTGCTTGTCCTCTCCCAGCAAAATGGAGCCAGGCTCTGCTACTTTCCAGGCCTTATGTGCTGAGGAAAGGAGGACTTGGCCCATCATGCTGTATTCAGCAAGAGAAACCTGATCCTGCTCAGTTAAAGGGAGGAATTATTTAGGCTATAATTTGCAGTGATTACACACTGTTTGGTATGTTGTCATATGCCATGTTTGCACTTCCTCTGCCAACACATGGACAAGGATGTGTGTAGTCATTTATTAGGCTTGCACTAAAGACAAATGGAATTGCAGCAGGATTAGCTGTCATTCATCTTCAATTGAATATCTTTCCTTGGCCTGTGGTTGGCTAATGAAATCCACATCGCCCGAATTCATGGTGTTCAGCTGGCTGCACAGAAAAACCCTCAAGATGCTTCTAATTAGAAGTTGTGAATAATGGTCAACTTGTGTGCATTTTACAGAGAGCCACAAAAATCTGCATTGCCACTTTGATGAATGAGTCCAGAGCTGGGATCCACATTATGCAGACTCACATTTCCAGAGGCTATATGAACAGGTGTCTAGATTCTCAGCTCAACAGTGGGTGATAGTGTCCCCCTTGGAAAAAGTTATGCTAGATAATGAGTATGACTACAGGTCACGCCTGCGACCATATCACTCCATAAGAAAGACTGGTTTCACTGCTTTCCCATGGTATTTAATTGAATTAACAGTAAATAGTATTCTCACTGAAACAGTACTTCACTGTATAAGTGAAATCTCTCAGGACTACAGTAGTACCTAGCACATGCTAATGAGAAAATTTTAAACTTCCCCTCAGTATTCATCTATGTAAGGATACTATAGTTTCAGAACAGTTTATCAAAACAAATATAAGTCCTCTGGTTTAGCGTTTTGACAAAAAATGTATTTTCTAAGACTCAAAAGACCTGAGAAAATGCTCTCTCCCTTCCCTGTTTCTAGAAGTAAGGTCCCAGATTCTCTGAAGTTCCTAATTTCCTTTTGCTTCTGGCACTGTAGGCTCTCTGTTCCTTGCAGACAACTTCTTACCTAGGCACAAAGCAAGCCCAATAAGATGGCACTGAACAGTTAGTTAGGCTTTGCTTTTCAAACCAGAGCCTCCATTTCACTGGGTAATGAAATGGAGTGAAATGTTTCCACAATTTGACAACTTAAATTCATCCCAGCCATTTATTACTGTGAATTTTTATAATTGCTGACTTAAACTGCTAGGTATGTTATTGCAACTGTGAGAAACCTGAATGTTATGTTTAAGAACTGATCTCTTCTCTGTTCTTATCTGTAAGTATCAAACAATGATGCTGTGTACAGAGTTTGCATGGCAAGACTTCGGAAACAGAGGGACTACACGGGTGGCTTCTGCGAGAAGCTGCCAGAAGCTTCCCCCATGTCCGATAGAGCCAATTGCAGCTGGCTCCAAGATGGACCAGTTCCAGCTGGCTACAAGATGGGCTCAGTCTTGGCAACAGTGGTAGCACCTCTGGCTTGATGTATTTAAGAAGGAGAAGAAAAGCTCTGTACAACTGCAGTCAGAAAGAGGAGTGAGAATGTGTAAGACCTGCAGTCAGTGAAGAAGGAGGGAGAGGAGATGCTCTAAGTGCTAGAGCAGAGATTTCCCTGCAGCCTGTGGAGGTCCACGGTGGAGCAGAGATCCGCCTGCAGCCCCTGGATGACCCCACACTGAAGCAGACGGGTGCCTACAGAAGCCTGTGACCCTGTGGGAAGCCCATCATGGAGCAGGCTCCTGGCAGGACCTGTGGACCCAGGGAGAGAGAAGCCCATGCTGGAGCAGGTTTGCTAGTAGGACTTGCGACCTCATGGGGGATCCATGCCAGAGTCTGTTCCTGAAGGACTGCACCCCATGGAAGGGACCCACACTGGAGCAGTTTGTGAAGAACTGCAGCCCACGGCAGGGACTCACACTGGAGAAGTGTGCAGAGAACTGTCTCCCATCGGAGGGACCCCTGCTGGAGCAGGGAATGAGTGTGAGGAGTCCTCCCACTGAGGAGGAAGGAGAGGTAGATTAGAGCATGTGTTGAACTGACAGCAATTCCCATCCCCGATCCCCCTGCGCCATTCAGGACAGGAGCAGATGGAGAGAATTGGGAGTAAAGTTAAGCTTGTGAAGAAGGGGATTTGGGTGCAGAGAAGGTTTTTTTAAGTTTTGACAATAAATGAAACTAATTTCCCCAAACTGACTCTGTTTTGCCCATGATAGGAATTGCTGAGTCATCTCTCCCAGTCCTTATCTTGACCCACAAGTCTTCCATTATATTTTCCCTGTCCAGGTGGGAAGCAGAATGACAGACTGGCTTTGGTGGGCATGTTTGGTTGATGTCCAGCCAGGGTCAACCCACCACACTCTGCATAAGCCACTTTTACTGGCACATCACGACATTTTTTTCTATTCGAGCAGTTAATTGCCAGCTGCAGAACAAAACACAGGTTAGCAAATAACCCTCAGACTTCAAACTTGTAGCTGGGATTTCTGTCTGTTTGTGGGCTGCAGGAATTTTGAAAGCACTCTGCATGCCTCTGATCTCTAAAGAGTTATAACTACATTTATTACTGCTATCATGCTTTTGTACTGACTACTGCTCATGTTGAAGTTGAGAAGTTCTTCAGGGAGAAGGGAGACACAAACACACAGACACACACACATATACTTGCCCTACCGGCTTTGGTTGTCACTTTCAGCAAATAGCCATCCAAATCGATCTGAAATTGTGGTGTCTCGCAAGGTAGTGAGATTCGGGTCCCATTCCACTTCACTGTGAGGTGCTGCTGGAGGCTGATTGTGCTTCTGCCCAACACAAGGTCCACTGACTTTGTCCAGGAGAAAGAACGGGTCCGACGGGCATCGTTTTTTACCAGCACCTGAAAGGGCGAGGCAGAGGAGGAGCAGTCTTTCGTCAAAACGTACTGACATGTTCCCTGAAAGTTAAATGTCCGTCCATCAAAAGTGTTGTAGTGAGGATCTCCAAATACAGTGCAAACTCCAGGCTCTGCAGGTGAGTGAGAAACAAAAGAGCCATATCAGGATCAATCAAAGTTTGAAAAAAGCAGTTGATAAGAACTTAGAGATGCTGCTTTCACCTAATCTATCTACTCTACAGGCCAGGTTTTGACTGGCGCCCACTAGGAATAAATATATATTTGAAAAACAAAAGCTTCATTGCTTTAGTAGAAGTCTGTCCCAAAGTGGGTGGTAACCAAAGGCCAGTTGATCCCTGGGGCTGCATGGGAAGGCGAACCTGTAGCTTTATCCCTTAAACATAATGTACAGTTTAGGTTATGGCAATGCCTGTGAACTGTTTCAAATTTCAGTGACTTCCTGAAATTAAAAACTATCACACAGCTTTAGCAGGAGCTGGTTCTGTCCCTATTTTACATACACACACTTATAAATACGGTACATTCATGAGCTAGGTGTGTTTACATCTTTTTTCCAATTTATCTGTAGAACCAGCATCTTTATTCAGCGTTACGAGCTACTGTACATGTTCTTTATACACAACTGCCTTGTAGTAGTTACTGTTATCATGCTACCCACTAAAAGTCAGTAGTACATGACTAATATGATGCAATGACTGTCAAAGAGCATGGTATCTTTACCAATAATTTGCATCATTACAAATGAATGGAGATTTCCTATGGATGTTTGCAGCCATACGCTGGTCAGAGAAGACACAGCCCAAAGACAGAACCTTTCCACATTTCTGTCAATGATGCTGAGTTACCCTGCAGCTACCCAGCAACTGATTGAATTGCCTGACAACCAAAGACAGCAGCAAATGTATTTGCCTTGCAGCCTTCTGGTATAACAATGAATCCTAACCACACTGCTGCTGTTCTTGGAAGAAGAAGTCTCAAGGCAGAGAAATGCACACTGCTATTTGCCAGCTGTATACCCATGGGCTAAGGCTGCTTTTGAAAGATGATGTCTGTTTTAGGGGGACAACTTGGTGCAGCAACACAGTTTGATTAGGTAATCAAAAAGCTGTGAATAAGAACCGTGATTAAAAAAAAAATAAGCAATAGAGGAGCAAAACAAGGAATACAATTTATTCACTGGAAAAAAAAATCAACAACTAACAATGGCTTGCCTGAAAAAGCAGCTTAAAAAAGGAAAATTCAAATCTACAAAGGAGACATGAATGTTATGGAGTAGAAGGGAAATCCTCCAGGGGAGTGCAATACAGTTCTAACTACACAATACACCTTTCTCAGCAGTTTTTCAGCCTAGGCAGAGCGCTATGCTAGAGCAACTGTAATCTTTCTGGCATTTTTCTAGCTGTACAGAGCACTCAAGGAAACCCACAACTAGGGACCAAAAGTTTCTATTTCTCAAGGACATCATATTGACAGCTCCATTCAAAGTCAAAATGAACCATATTCGATCAACACTTCTGGAAAATGGGCCCATCAAACTTTAGGCAGAGCCTGAAAACCAAGACACTTGAGCAAGAGAGTGCTTTTAAAAATGGGCACTTCTGTGAGTCTCCTTTTCCTCACTGATACCAACGAGGATATTAATAACTGCTTTCCAAAGTTCATTAAAAGATTGAATTATTCTCCATAAATTGCCAGGAACCACATAGCTTTTAATCACCAAAGTCATGTATATCAATGGGAAAAATAATCTATAGAATTTGTGTGGAGACCATCTGACGTTACCCATTACTAAATCATACTAACACGTTTTCCTTATGTATACATCTAAGTATCTGCATCATATTAAGACACACATTATTACCAGCTCAGATTCTAATTCAGCTTTTCCAGCTCTAATTTTTCCTTAAAATAAATAACAAGTTTCATGAAAACAAGGAAACTATCAACAACAAGAAAAATCAGTCAAACATCAGTGAAGATTGCAGAGGAAAAATCTGATTTTTGTCTGCCTTTCTAAAGGCCAAGAACGTGGACATGTTATACCTGTTTTCAACCAACCTATTGGGAGGAGGAGGCTGATTCTTCACCTAAGCAAGTGGCTAAGAAGCAAGACATGAGAGAAACAAACATAACTTAGAGATGTGCAAGTAAAATTGACAGTACCAATGGCATCCAAAGGAAATATTTATTTTTAATTTCTAATGTGTTATGCAGGGTAATGTTGTTTTATGTTATGTTACATCATGTCACATCATATGTCAACTTGATGCCGTGCAGTTAAAAATGTATTTTGGACTGGATAGATGAAGGTCTGATCCAAATTTTGCTGTTTTCTTTAATAACCAAGGAAATGGAGGAGGGAAAAATCCACCTAAAAACAGCCTGAATAGTTGATTCTCTGATATCACTGTGTAAAACATTCTTGAAAGTTTTGCTAAAATTGTGGGGTTTAAAAATAAATCCACACCCAGCAAGAGTGTGTGCGATAACTCAGGCACTGCCAGTAAGAAAAACTGGTTGGCCTAGAAATAAACCTTAAACACCGGGTGTAACAAGACTGCAAAAGACAGTCAACATGAGAAGAGTTCCTGCCATTTTTAGCTTTTTGGTTGTTATTTCCTTTTGGGAGAGTTTCAATCACATAATATTTTATGGTTTGCTTCTTTTTTTCTTTTCTTTTTCCCTTCTGAAACAAACCAGTGTTTCTTCTTCGCAATTTTTGAAATCTATTGGAAGCACCAATCTCTACTTAGGATTATGTGTGACTTGCTTCTCTGTTGGGACATATTGGATCGAGAGGTGCTGCTGCATCACCATTGTTATGTCCCCCAACCCTGGAGTATGAATTTTGCTAGCTTATGATAATAAGGCAGGTGAAGATCTTTCCCTTTTTTTCCTACAGTAAATTGTTCTCAGCTTATTGCCAATACTCCTTCCTTCTATCAGCTGTCTAAGGTAGAGCTAGAAAAGGGTAATTCTACACAATACTACCACTAAGACTTCCTGAACCTCCAACTACTTTCTGATTAGGAGCTTTCTGAGCTAGACATGGTTTCTTTTAATTTAGGAACCTTTGATACAGGTCATCTTCTATTCTGTGAATTTTTCCAGTCCAAAAATGTTTTTAGCATCTACAACATCCTCGGGCAAAGGAAATGAAGAATCATTGCCTCCTCCTTGTTTTGAACCTGGCATTCATGGTCTTTGGTGTCTTCTTATGCTCATCTACACATGCACATGAACACAAACCCACCCATTCTCTCTCTATTCTTGAAAAGCACAGATTTTTCAAAGGAGAGCCCCAGAGTTATGCTCAGAAGGCTGTGATTTTCAAAACACCTCACGCACTCAACTCTGATTATACATTACTGGGAACTGGATGCAAACACCACTAAACCTCTTTTGGAAATCCTGCATGTTCCTCCCAAATCAATATTCAAACCTTCTGGCATTCATAAAAGCTTTTGGGAGCTTGGCAGTTTTCACATTTATTTTTTTAAGCTTTTAACTAAATATGGACTTCACGCTTTTATATTTGACAATATTAAACTATATGTGTGATTAATGCAGCTTGCTCAGCTCCCACCTAGGGCTCTACAGCTTACTTGCAAACTAATAATGGTAGTTAGGTGCTAAAAGTGAATATTGTAGAACTCTTGGCATGCTTTCCTCGAATTTTCAAATCATGCTCCCAATTCAAATGAAATAGTGACTTTCATTAGAAAAGGTAACAGGGGAGGTAACTGTGGGCAAGGAGCACTGTTTTTGAAAACACATTTAGCTGTACAAAAAAGGAAGCTAAAAAAGCAACAGCATGGAAAAGAACATGTTAGCATTTCCTAAGTTTTAACATACTCTTACAAAGAAAAAAAAATCACAACCTGTTTTGGCCCATGTGGAGGAATAAAATTCTGAAAGACCACTCTTTTCTAGTAAGTAGTATGCTGAGTAAAGGTACGAACCACTTATTAAAATAAGTGGTTGCCAAAAAGTACCTTTCTGCCTTTTACCCAGTGCCTCCATTCCCCCAGACAGTATTTAGCCTTTTTAGAAAGGCAAAATATATATACTGTGTAGTGGAGGCCAGACAGACAGTCAGCACACACATCCTGACCAGCCGAGAGCACGAGCGTATTGGCTGGGCAACTAGCACACTCGTAGCTCCAGACCAGCCACAGGATATATTGTCTCTAGCTGGGTTTATTATTTGTTGGGATATGAAGGAAATGGGACACAAATCCATAGGAAACCAGGCTCTGTTAGCTCTGGTGCTCGTGGAATAGCTTGTTTTGTTTTTTCAGGAGATCAGAGCAGTCAATTGAAGTCCAAGATGTCCAGATGTCTGGTCACATTCTTCTGGGCTTGTAGGTAGTAAAGAGTGGCCAAGAAAAATATACTTTAAATTATAATTAAAATCGGTTTGGACACTTTCTAAGTAAGGAGAGGGAGGAAAAAAATATGAGTTTACCAGTGAAGGGTTCTGGTTGCACATCTATAATTCAAAAATATTTCAGCTTTTCAAAAATAAAATGAAACTTTGAATGTAATTAGCCCATATGCTACATTAAGCCCTAAATCAAACAGAACACATTATTAACTTTTAAAAACTAGCTACAGAACATGCATAATAGAATTTCATTAGATTTTCTGTAAAAAATGCATAGCCATAGAGGACTTTCCTCATAACTGCTGGATAGTGCAGCTTGATATAATACACATTACAAGGTGTGGTGTCAAAAACTCCACAGGAGTCTTTATGGTCTATTTCAAAAATAAAATAGCTATTCCAATTTGTCCAAATACATATTTATACAGTAGACCATCACAGCTGAAATGGGAGGTAAATCATGAACACTATTCCAGTATGAATAAACAATTGCAGTCTTTTTGTTGATGTATTTCTGCATGGAAAGGAAATAACAGAAAAACAGGGGCCTATGGGGTCCTTTAGTCCTGCTTCCTGCTCTCACAGGTACCTACAATGTATAATCCCACTTTGTTTCTTTTTCTTTTTTTTTTTTTTCTTTTCTTTGAAGAGTCAGAGATCTTTTCAGCAATTCTATAATAACACATAAAAAGGATGCAGGATCAAGTGGAAGTACCAGACTTCTACTCCCAAGGTGAGCCCAAACACCCTTGAATTTGGTTTAGCTCTGTTGATCATTTTGTCAATTAAAAAACTGCAGAATAATTTGTGATGAAAAAAAAAATTCTGTCCCAAAAGCAGTCTTTACTGCAAAATTAAACATGTGTACCACTCTAACCTAGATGACTGCACTCTGAAAACACTTCATCCACAAAATCTCCCAATGACTTGTGTAAGACTGTTAGGACTACTGATAATGATTAAAATATATATATATATATATAAAATATATCTATATATATCATTGTTTTAGCAGGAAGTTTACGTCCTGTGTGCTGTAATTTTGGCAAGGCCTATGAATTCTTCTTCATCAAAACCAGTTTAATCTCCACTGCAAATTCATATCTTTGTCTGAAGTTGAGACCAGTCTGTTAATGTTATTTGAACTCAGGTTTAGTGTTTTCTTATTTTTAATATGAAAATGACCTTGGTCTAACATAGGATTACTAATTTATGGAATTGACGTCAGTGGTGATTTTTCTAAATCAAGCCCAAAAGAGTACATTTCATTACATTTTTTTACAGCAGCATAAACTAAACTGTTGAATTTTCCACTGGTATGACCACTGTGTTTAATTAGTGATAACTGTACGCCAGCCACGGAGCTTAAACAGCAACATGCCAAAACTAACTATAGTTAACTTCAGCAACAGGAGACAAAAGAGACTCTCCAGCCCTTTAGGAGACGAGGTACTTTTTCTCTCTGCAACAAACTGCTTTGAAAATAATCCTTTGATTATTTTTTTCTTCCAGTTTAAAGTGTATCCTTTCACAACGTGACTGGTTTTGACCCACTTCATAGAAGTTGGCTGCATTTAAACTGTACTCAAAGCTCTCCCGTGTACAGTATGTTCTTGTACCTCCCTATGTTGTTTTTACTTTGGAAAATTAATATCTGCTGGACCGCCAGAAATGTTTGGTGTGTTAGTATGTGGAGAGAAGATCAGGATCAACATGAGTGAGTGGGTGAGGGAAAGGGCTGTGTGTACATCTTATCTCATCACAAATTGGCTGAATCAGCAAAGTTTATAATTACTATTGGATGATAGTCGTGATAAGATTTACAGCACTCCTGGTGTAGGGGTGGAATTAATTCCTTGCAAATGGCAATTGTTAAAACAGCTAGTGGTAGGCACCACTGCTGTACGACAATGAGTATTTAAGGTCCTTGATTACATTACCTGATGAAAGCCAAAAATGCCCTTTTAATCATGAAAGATTGTAATCAGCTCTTCTCCAAATACTAAATGGGTCCACAGTGGGTCCAAGGCTCTAAAAAAGCACCCCTCTGTTTCATGTGCAACAGTGGAGCATGGCACTGTGAGACAGGACAAGCCTCCCAGACTCAAGTACATTGCAATGCAGACAGGACTTTAAGACTTTGATCCCTTCCCTTAAGTGAACAAGGTTGTTTATTCTTCAGCAAGACCTAATAGCAGTCTGCTAGGAGCTAGAAGGAGGTCACTGAGAAGATGGATCCAGGCTCTGTAAGATCTGCATGACAGGAAGACAAACAACAGTGGTCTGCCCTTAATTTCACATGCTTGTAGTCATGACTATTCCCTTCTTATATCATCAAGAAGTTTTGAATTTTTAGGTAACCTGGTTCATAGATGAGTTATTTTAATTTTGAAGAACTCTATTTTTTTACCTCCATCTCCTATGAAACAATTATCACAAGTTATCACTCTCTGGCAGGATTTCTGAAGGAGTCACTGTACTGTCTTCTTTTTAACCTCCCACAGTAGAGGTCTCCTGTGCTTTGAGGGAATAGCTGGCCCCACTATTTTCCTCCCCTCTCATGTTACAAAAGAACACATGAGAAAGGTTAAAGATGCGAGATGGAGATCGATACATTCATGACACTAATGGTACGTCATATTTGAGCAAAGGTCTATGCAAATTTCTTCTCCCTTGAAAGTGAGTAAACATGAAATCAACTGCTGGTCAGTTGAATCCTCTTTCATTTCTTCCTCTGCTCAATATTATTTCAATATTATTTCAATTTTTCAGTATTTCAGTACAATTAAATTTTTCAACATTTCAGTATTATTTCTCAGAATGTCACTTGTATATACCTTCATTTTGACACTGAAGATTTGCAGGCTAGATTTATTTTATCCCAAGTTACACATTTCAAAATAATTGTGCAGCAGAGTCAAAAAACAGGTATTTAGCATATGGGATTTGTGCAATTCAAGAGCACAGAGATTTGAGTTGAACAGCAAAACCATTTGATTTTAGACCAAAGAATAGGAACATTCTCCTTAAAAACCAGTTTCTTCTTTCAGAAGCCTTCCTTTACATCATAAAACCGCATTTTAGCAGTCTGTCCCTATTTGGTAAAATACTTAAATACATACTGAAGGAAATATGTAATGGTAACTTGTTAACTTCAGTTCTCCCTGATGGTTAAACAGAACAAGCTTAAAGATAAGTATTTGTGTAAGTGCTTCGCTGACTAGGAGGGTGATACTGCAATTTAATGATCATTCCTGAAATGACAAGAGATAAGAAGGTAAGGGTTAAACTAAATATAAAGAAATAAGGATAATTGTCTGTTCTGCTTTCCACTGCTGTTCCAGACTGTGTCTCAGATTTCTGCACACCTTTTCTTAACTCTCAGCAATCATCTGCAAAGGTGTCGATTATATATGCACATAGCTGGACTAACAGGTGTAAAAGGTACTCAAGTCCTAAAAGTTACAACTCTATTCATTTTGTTTTATTGCCTACAAATTTCAGAGGCCAACCATATCCTTCAAAATGCAGCACCCCAGATTTGACCAAAATAGTGTCATTTTGAAAAAATAAAAACAAAATACCCAGGCATTTTATTTACAGATTTATAGGAGGCAAAATCGACAGCCAACAATAATCACCTGCCCTTCAGCCACCTCTAAAAGGAAGGCAGAAAAGCAAACATACTTCTACATAATTTTTTTCTCTGAAATAATAAAAAAGAATTTAAAGAATGTTAAGAAAGGACTTACTTTCAGTGCAAATCGGACAGCATCCTTTTCTGTTCAGGATTTTACCCTAATTGGGAGAAAGACAGGCTGATTAAATGAAAGAGTTCTTGGAGCAATGACTGTGTCATGTTATAAGATTGGATAAGCCTTTGAAAATAGTTCAAGTTGTGTTTGAACTCAGTGCCCCGATTACAACTTCAAATATCAAGTGCTAAAAACAGACAGAACTATTCAACGACCTCCCTGGCAGTCTTATAAGAAATAAAATACTAAAAGGGTTTTCTGTTACCACTTTTGTCTTTAGCGTGTGAGAGAATTTTGGACTCACATTCACAGATAGCTAAAGCAGTCTAGTCACTGGGTTAACAAGATAATTTCACTATCTTTTCACCCACCTTCCCAATGCAGAGGCAATCTGCTCCACCCACACACTCCTCACAAATAATTCATTTTTCCTACAAAATGGGAGTGAGAGAGGCAAGCAGGCAGGCAGGCAGGCAGAAAGGAAGGAAGGAAGGAAGGAAGGTTGGTTCATGTCAATTCTATTTATGGTTGCATCTTACACAACCTTACTCCTGACTAAAGCAGGAGGCATGTCTCTGTGTGTACATTCATGCTCCTTCTCAGCCTTCATCAGCTTAAAAGATGTTCTATCTGTTTTTACTTAAATTACCTGAAGTTAATCAGCAAGCTAGCAGATAAGCCTGAAAAATTTCAAACTGAGCAATGTATTTTTCCAAGCGAAACCTGGTGTTGATGATAACAGATATTGGAGCTCACCCACATTCCCATACAGTAAAGGAAGAGGTATATATGGAGCTGTGCTGCTGCCCAGCACTGACCCTTTGCTCCAACAGTAGCTGAACACAGAGAAAGTCCCTTCTGGATGACTACTGTTCCTGCTTCCCACCCAGCAGGTAGCCAGGGGAGGCCAGAAAGAGCAAGCAAATGGAGCTGTGCTATCCTGCCCACTAAACAGTAAAAAAAACTTATGAAAACAGACAAAAAATTGGTGACAGATCTATGCAAAGAGTGGGGAAGTGGGCACAGGCAGCCCTATTGCTGTTTGCCTTGCTTTCTGACTACAGTGCTGTCAGGCTTTGACAACATGCACGGGGAGAAATGAACTCCAGGTATCTGCTAGCAAACTGGAGTGCAGCATGTTCCATCCCTCTCTGGCTTGATGTACCCAGATGTCATGAATGAATCCTTAGTCATGAATGCACTTGGGCACATCATCCACAGGGCACAGTTCAGTGTAAGCTGGTCTTTGATTATGGAGCTGCTTGTGAACAGACTGGAGACACATCTGGACTTAAGAAAAGGCCTCGATCAGAGTTTCACTGGTGGAGTGGGCAGCACTTAGATGTTTGTGTGGCCATCAGGTCCCTGGGTAAAGAGAATAGCTGAGGACCAGGCTGCAGCAGGGAGGCCTGCCAAGCACCTGCTAGAACAAAACCCTTTAAAGGAGGAACCCTTTAAATCACAGAAACAGGGAGCTTGGCAACCCGCATTTGTATTTGCATGGAGACATGCAGCTGAATGCCACACACTGCACTGCACAGCCTTACCTCTCTGTTTCAATAAAACAGTTGAAATCATCAGCCGAGCTGGAAGTGGCAAGAATTCAAGTGAAATTGGAATCTCCAAGGCAGCCTGCTGAGGCTGGTTACTTGAGCCACCATGTTGGCCCGAGATCCTGTTTTTGTCTTGTAGAATAAGGAAACCCATTATTGCTAACATGTGCTGCAAGAGTTCGTTAGCATTGAGGGTTCCCCTAGGAGTGGGCTAAGTGATGTGCTCCCATTTTTCCCTATGAATATTTATAAGCAGACCACATTTGAGTCTATTTATTTTCTGGGATTTTTTTTTTCTTTTTTATGAGGTTTTCAATTTTGTGTCTGAGGTTTTTATTTTCTATTTTTTTAAAGGCAAGACTAATTGCTGGGGGAAGGGGGTTGTTTGGTTGTGCAATAGCAACAGCTGTTGTTTTTTTGTGCCTCATTTGGCAGTAGAGTAAAAACAGCAACTTTTTGTTTGTAATAATAACAGATGTGTATAACATTAAATGTAGTCTGTGCTAGAGATGGGAGAACGTGTTCTGAATAAATTTGCAGCTCACTTGAAGTTCACGGGTTCAAAATTTACCCACAGAATTGAACTCTGCAAATGTCTTCACATGCCGGGAATTTAATTCTATTAACTTTTGCACAGCCTTGGAGCTCAGAAAAGGTTACATGCTGTAAAATTCACCAAGCTCTCCTCTAGAAATACAAAAGGAGACATGTTCAGGACCACGGATCATTACCACAGACTTAAGATGTTAGGATGCAAAGGCATAATGAGAGGGGCCAAGGTGAAAAGTGATAAGGTAATCAGAAAGAAGACGTCACAAAGCCAAGAAAGAGGCTAGAGCAGAGCTAGGGCAAGTAAATAGCAAATCAGGTAAGAAGAGGTCTAAAGGAACTCTGAAACTCAGCCTTGTCATATGTTGAGATTGATCCCTTTCTATAAAGTATTTAAGCATGTGTTCAAGTTTAAGCACACATGAAGGGCCTACTAACTTCATCAGAACTGGACACATGCTTAATAGCTTTGCTGGATGGGGGCCAGCATGTACCACACCTTGCAGGCTGACACTCCAGGCAACTTGAGAGAGGGAGTATCTGTGTGGAGTCAGTGGTCAGAAAGTAAGAAAACACAAGCCACAAGGCTCTCTAGAACTCCAAGGAGGACCAATTTTACTGTAAAAGTGACAAGACGGACTGAATTTGAGAAATGCATTGCCTCCACTGCAGATGAAAAGCAGCTAAGGAAGACATTTTCTGTAATTACTGATACAGGATTAAATGCTCCAAAAAGAAAAGAACAAAAGAAACAGAAAATTGTGCCTAACCCTATGCAGAAAATTAAAGAAATGGCAGAAACAGCAGCCTGCAACCAATAGATTGAATAATACAAATGGTTGTGCAGTAGTGGACATTTCTGCAGAACTACCACTTCAAAACCCATACTTTCAACAAATAATTGATCAAAATTTATGATAAATACATACGATTTAAAAATGGTCAAAATGATGATAAATAAAATAAAATAAAAGTCCATCACCAAAAAACCCCACCCACAATACCATGCAAAGAGTATTAAGACTGCATGGTAAAGCATTTAAGTTAGGGAATAATAGTCTAAGTTCTTTGTGAATCTTCAATCCTTTCAGCTGTCTGTATAATAATACAGTTTTAACGACATAATTTTATGTTTCCTGACACCTAAGGGACGCTAAACCACATTTTATTTCACAGCAGTGTTCAACAGTCAGTGGAGACTGCTTACTGTCAAAAATATTGTGAAGAGAGAAATGGAATGGAGTGCACACATCTACAGTTTGCAGAGACAGCAGCATAACTCTATGCACGATATTCAGACTTTCAGTACCAGACCCATTAATACATCTTTATCTTGAATAATGTGGTGTCTTTAATTGATATTTATAGATCTGTGACAGAAAGTCTCATCAAAAATAGTGGAGCAGAAATAAAAAGTAAAATATTTAAATCAATTAGCATATATTATTTGCTTTAAAATTACTTGGTACCCACTCGCAATAGAAAAATAAATCTTACTCTAGAGTTTACGTTCTTTCTCTTACTTGTCCTTCCAATTTAGCTTGGAAGAGTGGAAATGTAACGTGCACCTGTGGAGGACAGTGGGTTTGCTTGCAGCGTGCATTTTAAGGTGGGGAGCAGGCTGACTGGTTACATACTGGGGGGAATGGTGCTGCAGAGTAACAAAAATGGTCTTTCCATCCCTGAGGAACCAGACCTTGTCTGAGGACTCACCTCAGAGGTCAAGGGCAGTTTAGGACTTCATGTTAACCTTGGAGCAGATTGTGTAGCAGTGCTGAGCAAGTTCATCAGTCAGTCCCTTATACCGCTGCAGTACTGTCAATACTGAATTGTTACCCACCACTGTTTTTATTTTAGAAGCCACTTTAACTGATCATCTCAATGTTCAGATTTATATATGGCTATAGCTGAAGTGACACCCTTCACTGAAGATCTATATTAAGTTGTATTAGCTACTTGATCTCAGAAGCATCTTAAACATTGACATGCATCAGCACAAAGAAAAGATAAATGTGATGCAGCATGTGCCAGGTTCTCGGCCAACAAATGTGAAGAGACATGAAGAGCCCAAGCTCTCACTTCCTTTGTATACTGTGAATAGCATGAAGGTAGCAAACCTCACTGCCACGAGCCACATAACATTCCCAGAAGACCAGCCCCATTTGTTCATACTTCCTAATGTGTATGCAGCATCTCCTGCATTAAGGCCCATTAAGAGAAGAACTGCCTTCTGCAGTGAGTGCCACAGTGACAGGAAAAGGATGTTCCTTCTTCTGAGGATCTTGAAGCCCACTGTCACAGCAGAATGGGGAGTGCCAAGGTGCAGGCTCTGGATTCTACCACTGCTTCTGGCTGTCAAAAGTCTACATGTATAAAATTCTACAAACTAAGAGTTTGTCATTTAAAATTTTATATCTAGGTGCCTGTGACTCACATTTTCCCCACTGGCTTCCAGGATGGAGAAGGAAACACTGAGAAGGTGTAATGCTAACAACTTGGCTCTCTTTTCTACAGTTCTGCTCAAAGATCTGCCCCTACATGAGGTGCTATTTAGAGCTCCATCTTGTGAAAGCTTCAGCCATTAGAACAAAATAATTTGTCAGTGTCAGAAATCCAAGAAACAAAGGCTAAATGTAGCTCAGGGTTTCAAGTAAAGCTAATTTTTGACACCACTGAGTTATAATTACACCACTCTTCGGGTTTACTTCAGACTTTCAAATAAAAAATACTCGGGCCACAACCTTAGAGAAAGCAGCACAACTTGTTTGAACTAATTTTCTTTGATTTGTCCAATTTACATTTTCAACCAAGTATTAAGCCTCATATTCACTGAGAAATACAAGTACAACAACCTCCCGTGCCTTGCCTTAACAATATGCACACTACTGAAATATTGACATAGTCACTTCACCATACTATAAAACTATTAAATAACTGTCAAAAAGAAATATTCCAGTGCAGATATTGGGACAGAAAAAGTTAAAGGGAGAAGAGGAGCACAGAGTCTTCAGAGGAAGGACAGAGGTGGGAAGACCACATTCAGGATAACATTAGCACACTTGGGGAATGCCAACCTAAATTAAAATGCCAGAGGATCCCTTCTTTCCAAACTGCATGCCCAACTGTCATGTGCACACTTCCAAGAAATACTGGAAAAGATAATGGTGCAGCAAAAAAGAGAAGAAAGCTCAGTTCTTTTAGAAAGCTCACATGAGGACAGCTGCTGACTGGAATGCACTGTTTCTTGCGACACTCTGTCTTGCCTTTCACACAAGCACAGATGGTGCAGTTCACAGAGGACCACATCTCTCCATCCTGCAAGAGGGAACATGATATAGTATCAGCTGGGGTGGCAACAAGAAGCTATTTCAGCAATGTATCATTGCACAAGAAAGGATGACTTTCCCTGTTGGCATTGTGTCATTGTTTAGTCTAAATTATTTTGAGGTGTCTGTCTATGGCCAGTTGGATTCAAGACAAAGATCAAATTCAGCCAGGTTTCCTTCCCTTTGGCCCTCTTGGTCAGAAATTCATTTTTCCAAGGCTAACCAAATCACATTTGCTTTTTCATCAGTGTCCTGATTATTTGCATTGTTTTCTCTCAATAAGCATCTGAATTGTGGTCACACCTACCACAAATTTTCATTTAAGTTCATATAATTAGAAAAACCTTATTCACTGGGTTGAATGACATCTTTAAGTTGTTGCACATGAAAATATTTGATTAAGATGTCAGCATATAGTGAATTTATTCCCATATGCAGCATCAATTCAACTTTGGGCAGAAATGGTCAAATAATGAATTCTAATTTAGATTACTACAGCACTTTCACCGATATTTGATCTGCTAAACATCTGAAAATATTTAGAAGAGATACAGTGCTGAATTTCTCAAATGCAGAGCAGGTAAGACAGCCTATGTATAGCCCTGAAAATATGAAGTGCAGAGCATAATATGCCTCATGGTCTTGTCCCCACTTGGGATGAATTGCTTGTGGAACTGCCCTGGCTGCTTTTTACATGGTGTTGCATTTGCCAAGTGTGGTTCCTAAAACATTCTGTCTCACCCACTTACAGTCTTGTGCTAGTCCGCTTAGAGCCAAACTGTGCATGTTTTCTGTTTACAGCGCTGCTGGGAAGGAAGGGTGAGGATAGACCTGACAGGAACAGGCAGTTCAACCAGACAGCTGTGAATAATTATGTGCCCACCTCAACATGATGTTCTGACCAGAAACAGAAACAGACTATATCTGAAATGCCAAGGAGCCTAACTTATTCAGCTCAGCTTGCTTCATCAAAGGCTGTCTCTCTCCTATTTTTTGTTTCTAGGGCATGTTACATGGCCTGGTGTTTCTGATGTTCTTGGGTCTCTAATGACTGCTCACCAGGCATCTGCCAAGGTACCAGAGTATATCACAGCTGACTGCATGCAGCTGCCTTGAATTTTGCTCTCACAGCTGGTTTTGCACAGCAGTGCAAAAACACATTCGCTGTGCCCATTCTACCTGTGTTAGACCATTGACTTCAACCGCGCGACACTGAATTTACTTTTTTGCACACGAGGCCAGAAATGGATGTACTGTCTCGTTATTTTTTCACACTCCATATAATACTAGTAATATTATAAAATCTTCACAAGAAGCAGAATATTTTAGTTGGGTGCCTAAGAAGTAGGCATTTGTTCCTGAAGTACAATGGCACCAGTGTGAAAGTGCCAATCAGATGGAGTATAGTCTCAGCGTACAGTAGGTTCACAAGTAATTTCCAGAATAAACACTTCTTCTATGTACACAAAAGATGGAATAAATGGGAAGCAATTCTGGCTGAGCAAACCAAGTATTCACAAAGGAATTAACATTTGATCTGATTCAAGGGTCTCTTAATTCACAGATGGCCCGTGAGGTGACAGAATCTTTTTCTGACACAGCGTGAAAAAAAAGCTGCGCCACTTGGAAAAACAAACAGGGTCTCAGGAACAGCAGACATGTTCTGCACAGAATCCCTTGTGACTTGAATACATTGGGTGAGAGTGCAGTAGGTAACAGTTATTACATGGCTATCCCAGTATAAGATGTCAGGGGTGCTCTCCTTAACAGAGACATGAAATGCAGTAAATCAAGATGAGTAACTTTCAGCCAAAACGAACTTCACAAAACTCCTGTTGGCTCAGCTACGAAAAAGACTCTTTGGCTCAGGAGATAAAGCCTACATACCACTCAGAATATCTCCTCCATGAATATCAGTGTTTGTTTGAGAAAGCAGAGCATTACTATCTCTTACTAAAAATGCATCAATTGTCATGAAACAGTAGCTTGAACATCTGCATACAGAAGGGGAGACAACTTGTAACATTCAAGGAGGAACTAACCTTCAACTGTTGTCTATCAGCAGAATTTATACAAACTCAGAAAAAAAAAAAGGCAGATGGCAAATTTTGCAAAGCTTTGTCCCTGAGTTGTTCTATCATCAACCAGGATGGTGAGGATACTGCTTAAAAACAAGCCAAAATACTAATTTACAGTAAATTCATGCTCTTTTGACTGTTACAATGACATCTACTCTTGAGCCACATCTGAAACCTTACCTGGAAGATCTTATTGCCAAACTTGCACACTTTCACCTCCTCAGGAGAGATATATGAGACACACTCCTTGCAGCAGTGGTCTTTGTTTTTATTGCATTCACCAGGAAGTAAGCACCTCTTCTTACATATCACTGTTGAATCCTAGGTAAAAAAGATGAAAGGAAACCATAAAATCATCACCAAGATGTTTGTGCTCCTATGTGTCCTTACAATAATATTTCTGCTTACTCAATCATTGCATCCACCCAAGCTACAGCTCAACTGCTTTGAATAGGTCAGCTCAGAGGAAATAAATATTGTTTATAGATAAAGGGAATCTTCCATGGTCTATGAAGCAAAAGCCCAACTTGTACTTCTGTTGGCCTGCAAAATCTTACTGATTTGGTGACACTTTCATTTTTTGCCTCAGTAAAAAATGTGCAAGTGGTGGCAGTCATGTTAGGGAACTAAATAAAAATCACTGACCTTCAGCAGAGACATGGTAATTCATCACTTAGAAAATCCTCTTCCACTCTAATGCAAACTTAAAGAGGATCACGCAATCTGTGCAACTTTACTTTGCATCACACAGGGTCAGGCATCATTTCTCAGATGAGGCAGTCAGTAACTTTTTAAACTTCCCTAGCACAACTGCAAGTGCTCTTCAGATCAGATTCTTTAAGACCACACAAGATGCCAAAGAACAGTATCAGGCTTACTGCTCCACAGCCCTACAAATTACTGCTAAGCTGGACAACCATAAGCAGACAATATCAAAGCACTATGGACTTACCTTGCATGTACACATCGTGCAGTTGTCATAAATAAATGAGGACCCATTATCATACACGTTGCTGTGAAAGAGGCAGCTTCCAAATGGGAGGTCAAACACTTTCCTCTGTCCTAAATATAAATAAACAGTAATAGAAACAGAATGTGGTTGAAAATATGCCACATTGTCAACAAAAATAGTAGGGCTTATTGTCACCAGACCAAATTCATGTGCAGTGTGTCATTTGCTATGTGTTTCCACTTTGCTGTGAAAAAAATATGTACTTAGAACAATTTACTATTCTTTTAGTATGTATTCATCTGTACAAATTCTACTGTGGGAGGGAATATAACTATGATTTATGGCATGTTTATATCGGAAAAATCTTTCTTCTCCTTCTCATCGTAAAGTGTACAGTGCAGCTAAAGGAATAAAAAATAAGCACTGCAAACTCTTAAGGTAGGTACACTTAAACTACTTTAAACAGTCTTTAACTTAATGCAATAACTTATCAAATAAAGCAGTCTTAACTGGTTTTAGCATATCTACCTCAGGGGGTAGCAGCCAAGCTAAATCAACACTGTGACACTGATGCAAAAAAAACATAGGTGTTGTCCAGTCTCATTAAGACAGCTTGGTGCACCATGTTGACACAAGGCTGCAAGAAATACAGGAATTTGCATCACTTATGAACAGAATGAAGGCAACACAAGATATTTAGTTTCCATAATCCATAAAATATATGGATTTAATGGGACCGAGGCAAGGGTTTGGGGCATTATACCAGGAAGGCAGAATCAAAATCAAATCCTTCCTGAAGTCCTGCAATCCTGCAAGCACTTTCAGACCCAAGTTGCAATGCAGTTTGTGATTCTCTAAGCTTCCCTTATTCCTCAGCTTCTTTCCCAGAAGGTTATTTTTAACAAGTGACCACTATGATACATACATGAGGTCTTCACAAAAACTGTGCTTACTTTCCTAATTTTGAATTGCCCCATTTACTTTTGGAGGGAGCCAGCTAATAAGTTCTTTTATGAATGGCTGTCACTCTCCCAGCTTATCATTTCTGAGGTTTAATATTTAATAGGCATTGATTCTGAAGTATGGAATGGCCACTTTAACTACATACTAGAAGCACTAAGTACCAGGCCAATACTTTAGCTTTCAAATCAACAGGTCTTGGCACACTGTAATTCCTTCCTTTTCAATAATTCTTGATAAATGCAGAATATCTTAAAAGAAAAAGGTTCTATTTTCCTCTGAGATATAAATGAACAAAATGATAAGCACACAGCAAAATCCATTGGATTTGCCTTCAGATTTTACAAATCTAATATTAAACAATAGTTAAGAAATAATTGCTTTTGTTCAGTTAGACACATTTTGAATATCCCTCTCTTGCAAATAAGCTACTTGGAATTAATCCATGCTTGTGTAGCCAGCCTTCCTTTCACTGGATGTGCATCCTTCTGAAAAGGTTTGATTTCTTTTGCAGGACTGACATATGAAATCAGTTGAGGATGCTTGGTAGCCCTAAAAGGAATCACTCCACATCCACACACCACTTACGAGTAAAGCTTACCATAGTCCTGCCTGCAACAACACTTGTAGGGCTCTCTGTGGGGCCAGGACTTCAATTGCATAGCTCATGTCAGCAAGTGAACAAAAGTCCAGTTCTCTCCCACACCCTCTTGCCATGCCTTGCAAACCACTCAGCATAATTCTGGGTGGCCAATCCAGTTCAAATAGTTGGTTAAAAACCACTGTCAAAGGAGGTACCACTTAAAAAGATGTGGTGATGAAGATACTGGCTTAATGGTTGTCTTTGCTGGCTCATAACCACTAGTTAAACTAATAATTCAAGTCCCAGTAGAGTCCACAGCATTCTTCTAAGCTATGTACACTCAGTATCAGGAATTCAATTTCAGGGAGGTCCTCCACATGATACTTTAAAAACCATGCCTCAGCGTCCCTGGAAACATTTCTCTTTCCTGACTGCCATGCACTGTGTTACTCATCCCTTGGCTCTACTTCCACTCCAAAACTTTTAAAACTTCCCTGTAAATAGACATAATCTATTCACAGGTATATGAAATGCTTTAGAGTAAAAACCACATCAAGTTAAATTCCTTACTATTCGTTCATTTTTTTTACATTCTAAGAGAGGAAAAAAGAATCTGTAGAAAGATCCCCTTGAAGCAGCCAAAAATTAAAGCTGCATTTCGAATGCCTAGATCAAGGAGGGGAAAGTTCAGTCAGGAAAAGCATGGGAAAAAGAGGACAAGGGCAGTTTACAGAAGGAAAGGAAAAATGTCCTCAGCCAAAACAGAAGCTCAGCATTTGGACTGTTCTCCTCTCTATTTCATTCCTCTACTGCATTACTCTCTGGTGCTGTGGTTATATGTTCCAGGCAGACATTTATCTGTAGCACTTCCCAATTAGCAAATAAATAAATTCAGGTTTGTTTCAAGCAGTCAAAAATGTTAAGTATTATGTGAACCCGGAACTCTATATGGCTTTCCTGCCTCCAAGGCCAGATCTATCTTTATCCCTAACCTAGACCTGGAAACAGACTTCACATAAAAACAAAGATATATTCAAATTTCCAAAAAGTTTCCATTGTAGAACTGGGAGTAACTGGCTCTGAAAATTTTCCAAACCTAGTTATAATCCCATAAACCAAATTAAAGTTAATTTACTTGGTAGGATGTAAGTACTTCTTGTTTATGAATCAGACAGAATGTTAACCTGTGGGATCTGTGGACACAGTAAGAGCAAAACAAGGTAGTGCCTTATTTTGTCACTGCCTTTCTTGTCATAACCTGGAAGAACTAGCCCTTCTTAGAGGCAGGTGACTTACATCTTTAAAATGTGTTGGAAAGATGTAATTGAAAATATTCCCGGATGAAAATGTGATTCCACCTTAAGAAGGCAACCATGAGGTGGACTCCTGGATCTGTGGCCTCTCTGACACCAGCTTCAAAGAATGCAATGTCAGCTCAGAAGTTTCCTCTGACCTGCATTTCCTCAAAACCAAGAATGCAAATGCTCACTCAAGTAATAAAATGAGAGGGTGAGGCCTTTTTCTTGTGGCAAACTCCATGGGAACATTTCATCCACCCTCAACCTGTAAAACATATAATGAAGGTGGGAAACATCTCTATATTTGTCCCTCTAAGCAAGCCAGCTGGTCTATATTCAAATGTTCTCCAGCTGCTTGCTTAGTACCACCAACCACAACCCTAACACTGACCCTGGATACCTGTTCAAAATCTGTAGATTATAAATTCCACTGAGCAACAGTGTTTTTCACGTCCTAGAATTTACCAATATTGTGAAATACTGGTCTGAAAGATGCTGTGCACAAACATTTGGTATTAAATACAAAATTCCTAGGGAAGAAAACAACTCACCTAAGCATTTGGGGCAACACTGTCCAGCAGGGATGTGACTGAGGTGCTGGGGACACGAGAGAATGGGACAGACTTCTTGGATACACTGTGTCCTGCCACCCTGAAGGAAAATAGGCTCCATTAGAAAAAAAAAATTAAGGCAAAATACCAAGTAAATGTGCGCACACACACATACACACATACAGAGACTGGTAACAAGGCAATTTGAAAAGCCTTAGCCAAAGCAGTATCTGCCAACAGAAATAAATTTCTGCTTGCATCAGGCATACAGGACACATACAATTGTCCTTCAAGACTTTCTATATTGCTTGCAGACACCTAGGATTATTCATATTTTTTTCATCTCTCAAACAATTAATGTAATAGTTGAAGAAACAGTGCCTTCCTATCTTATTTCTTGGTGTGGATATGATAAAACCAGGGAAAATAAAATCGTTATCCATGAACCTTTCCGGATGTTCAAAAAAGCTATTGAGCAATTTTTTAAATTATTCTTCATCTCCTGTGTCATGCCCTTCTAGGCTTGTCTGGGACAGGGATTAAGTGCAGAAGCAAGATGAGAGCAGGTGTTCTTCCACTATGTCCATGACTCAGAAGCCAAATAAGCCAAAATCACTTAAGAAAGCACATTTTTGTTAGCCTTCAAGGCCAACTATGAAAACCCAGAAGGTCTGCTTTCTTCAGAGGACTGAAAACCAAGAGGGTATATGAAATCTTGAGAGTGAATGAGGCAAAAAGAAGGGGAAAAAAAAAGATAAAAAGAAAGAGCAAACTAGACTGAATCTATCTTAGCGTATCAATGAATACCAGAAACAGGCAAAGACAAAGGCACAGAATATATGTCTAAGATTAAGTCAGTCAAAAGAGACCTTTGTTCTCATTCTGCTCTGTTGCCTGATTACTTCATTGTGCTTTTAAGAATAATGTGTTTAGCTCTAGACCCTCTACCAACATGTGCTCCAGATGCTCAGGAGAGGTCCAGGTTGCCAAATGTTAAAAATCAGTCCACCTTTGTCTTAGCAAGGAAAGTGAGTTTTTTTTCATCTAACTGTCTTGCCTTATTTATCACCCAGAGCTGCAGGCTCATCCCAACAATAAGCTTTGTGTTCCTGGATGCTGTGATTGAAGACTTATGAACAGTCTCCTCCAACCTGCATGCTGAATGGCTCCCAGGGCTCCCTGGGGAAAGATGGAAAAAGCTGCTCATTTTGAAGAGCTCTGTGCCTGAAATGATGGTATACCACTCCACTCCTAATGGCCTCTGTGAATCATGTGAAAGCTTTTACATACAGGCAGACCCACGTATACACTCTTACACGGAAAATAATATACTGACTGTACCCCCTTTCCATAATAAGTTTTCAGGCACTGAAGTCTACCTGTCCCATGGGGCTACCAAAGCATCCTGAATGCACATGGCTGAGGACTGCTCGTAATTCTTTCACTGCGGCACGCAGAAACACAGAGCTTATTGTAGACTGAAACAACTGCCCTAAACTAAGGGTCAGACCAGAAACTTGACAAAACTAAATTAATTCTTTAGTGATGTTCCTTCATATGCTTAGGGAATAGGTCTGTGAGAAGAGACACAGGTGCAGAATGAAAGAAAAAAAACAAAGAAGGGCTCTCTGAAGCAGTGCTGTCATTCACCCCAGGGGAAAAAGGCTACGAGAAGACAAAGTTCAAACCTCGGTGACAATTCAGCAAAAGGCAAAGTAGGACATGGATGTCTCAGCCAGACTGGTGACAGGATCAGGGATATTTCCGTGGAAGATAATGAGTAAAGGCTGAGAGAATTGGGATTGTTCCGCCTGGAAAAGAGAAGGCTTTGAGGTCACCTAGTTACAGCCTTCAAGCACCAGAAGGGAGTCTACAAGAAGGATGGAGAGGGACTATTTACAAGAGCATCGAGTGACAGGAGAAGGAGAAATGGCTTTAAACTGAGAGCAGGTTAGATTGGATATTAGGAAGAAATTCTTTACTGTGAGAGTAGCGAGACACTGGAACAGGTTACCCAGGTAAGCTGTGGATGTCCGATCCCTTAGAGTGTTCAAGGTCAGGTTGGATGGGGCTCTGAGCAATCTTGTCTGGTGAAAGGTGTCCCTGCACACAGCGGGGGGATTGTACCTAGATAATCTTTAAGGTCCCTTTCAACTCCAGCTATTCTATGATTCTGTTAAGATAAAGCACTACTTCAACACATGATGAGCACATGTCCTTTCTTGCCACCTTGCTGCTGTATTTAATACATAACCTATGGCTCTGCAGAACTGCCACAGAGTTCTGGTTCTCTGACAGGTTGAATCAAAGCTCAGGCTTAGCACACTATCGAGATGTTGCCTTTGCAGCCTCTTGTATAGGTATCCTTTTAAAAACAAAATGCTATGGATAATGTAAAATATTTTCTCATTGCAGGCTTTTGTTTATAGCTTCTTGTTTACTTTATGTCCTGGCCCCTCCTCTGCACAAAAATAAGACCAGTTGCACCTGTCTCTTTATATCACTGCTACTCCTGCTTTCAGCAGTAATGCTGCTTTTTATCACCAAACTATTTTCTAAATTGCTGCTGATCCAGATAGGCTCTCCAAGGCTTGAATATCGTGCTAGTGCAAGTTCAAAAACAGTCTGAAACAAATCAATCTCTACCATTTAAAGCAAGAATAATTCTACTTGCCCTGCAGAACTTAGGGAGATAATTCACTGGGCACTCATTGGATGTCAAAACATACACAGTATTTCCATTTTTTTAAAAGCCTCAGTCATCCTAATTCAAGACTCACAAAGCATTCAGAATACCAGTTTTCAAAGCAGCTAGTGCAGCCAGTGCCTTAAATTGCATGGAATAGAGTTGCATAGGGAAAAAAAAATCAATAGAAAAACATAACCCTGGAGAGGAAAAAGATTGGCTCTAGATGGCCTAAGCTAGGGTGGGAACTGTACAGTGAACACCTTGCCTCCTTCACCTCTCAATTACATCTACACTTTTTAGCTCACATTTCCTTGTTAAGAATGATATCGTCCAGGCAGCCAGAATTCGCCAGGTCAGAAGTAACACCCTCCAGTTGTTTCAGTAAAACCAAACCTGAACTGGAAGCCAGCACAGACCAATAAAGTACAACTGACATCTGCTTCCTGTGAGAAATGCTATTCAAGAGCTAGGCAAATAAATCCTTGAGCAATAGTTAATGTGAAGCCTTAATCAGAGGATGCTGCTGCAGTTCACAGTCTTCTGGAGGTAACAGATTTTGTAAGAAATCTGCCTACACTGAAAAGATTCACTTTCCACCTTGTAGACAAATAAAAACATTGTAATTCCTGCTGCCACCTAATATCTGCAACAAACCAAGAGGCTCTGAAGCATCAACTCAGCAGACAGTGCAGACTGAGGTTTCATCTTGTCCCAGCAGCTCTCTCAAGAGACAGAAGAGAGAGGAAGATGAAATAGCATTTTCTAATGCTCCCACGAGAGGTCCATCTTTGAGAAAGACAGATAACAAGACATTCCTTAAATGAAAGCGTAGAGCTGGTCCAGCTAGTCATCCATCCACTTCTGCTCAGCTCCTATCTCTATTATGATATTTTGCTGTTCAATAAGGACACAAATAAGTTGGCAGACTTGCGAGAACACCCATGCAGTCTGTGACTGACTGCTGGACACACTGGATGAAGGAGAGAGAGTGCAGTTTCTGGGTAGCCTACACATATGCCCGGTGCACAGCATGTCTGCAGCCTCTGTGCTGGCACAGATGGAAAGGAAAACGTCTACAGACAAATGTCTGCAGGTTGGGAGCCTGCTATAATTAATCCCCAAGAACCTTAGGCTTCATCTACCATGAGGGCAAGAAAGTCACCACCACCAGCAGCAGCTCGTCTTTAGCAGATTTTTAAAGTACTCATGAAATCCCAGTAGAACAGAGGTTTCCACACTCCCAATTTATTTGCTACTGATAATGAGCATGTCTAAACTTAAAAATATTTTATATACATGTTCTTTAAGGTCAAAGGTTAACATCACTATTATCAAGAACCAGGTTTCTTGTAGGTATCTCATTTTCTATTTCACTTTCAAGTTTTATCTCTGTGCACTAGTGAAGCTATAAATCATCTAAAAAATATTCCTCCCTAGTTTTGCCCTATGTTCACCTTGTGCTCAAAAGAGTCTGCTAATTCTCTAACAGAAGTAAAGTATCTGTTGATTTTACAGAATATTTTGTCTAATATTTTGCTGGCCAGCATTAGGATTCAGTCCACAGTGAATTGTAGACATTTATTTTTAACTTTTATTCTAAAAGAAGTGTGAAAGGTTTAATTTGCTACCAGTGAGCCTATCCTCACAGAAAAAAAAAAATAATAAAAGAAGATATCAAAATTGCATTTCTCTCAGCTCCAGGATACATATTCCAGATGTTAAGAGCAAGGTCAGATGCACACTGTAGACTCAGCAGGGTTGTTGTCAGAACTAAGACAGATGTTCAACGTTGTCTCCAGCTATGAAAAAAGATTTTACGCCACCAGCATGAGAAAAAAAAAAACTTTGACAGTTCAACAGGGTCACTACTGAGCAAGTCTGCCCCATTCCAGTGGCAAGAGAAGCCAAATAAACACACAACTGTGTGACTGTTTGTCTTCAACTACTCTACGGCAGTGCAAGTAACTACAGTCACCATGAACATACTAAGAGATATTATCACTTCTGTGACAGCAAAGGCATAAAGGCAATAAATAGAAATTCACCAAGAAAGAGATAGAAATATGATTTGAGACTGAGATAGCTGTATTACCATTCTGGAATTTAAAAAAATATTACATATTCCAAGATTCTTGTTTCATTATACCACGCTGGGTGTAATGTGATGTGCATAGGGCTTCCTACATGAACTGGATGGTGTATTGGCTTGCATACACTTTGTGACCTCCAGGAGCTCAGTCTCACATATTACCTACTGCGTGATAATAAAGACTTTCACTAACTCCCAAACATGTACTAAAAACATAAACCAGGTCAGAAACTTGTACTACACACACATCTCCAAAATGCCCCTGAAATCACATGCCATGAAAACACATACCTTGAGTTTACAATCGTTTTACAGGCCCTAATGTGCCATGGAAGTAGGCTTCAGGTACAAAAGGAAGGGGATACTGTATTTAGAGGAAATAAAATAGGTGTTCTCTCCCAAATCAGATGAAAGACACTCCGATTCTTGTAAGAATGTTAGTGGAGCATGTGGTGGACAGCCTCTGGAAGTAAATTCACCTACACAGTATTTCAGAGCCCCTGAAACAGCCATGTCATGCACAGTGAGAGTTCCCTAGAAGGGTCACAGGAGGAAGAAGATTTTTAGGAAATGCACAAAGTAGCAAAACAGTTCTCAGCATAAAAGCAATCAGCGCATCAATCAGAGAGACAAGCCAGCGCCTTTCACATCCCCGAAGCCTGATCTATTGTCTAGAGCAGGATTTTTAAAATGCCTCTTTAGATAGTACTGGATAAAATTCAGAATAGGGAGATCTTAAGCTTCAGTTCAAAACAGCAGGTATTTATACTGCCTTGTGTGTGCTAGATTTTTAAACTTTGGATCTAGATCTCAAACCCTACTTTCTGAGATATCACTGCTATGAGAAGGCTTTAGAAAATGGCCCTAGTGACAGTCTAAAGTGGTATGCTGAGAATTGCATATGAATCAAATGCTCTACAGAGCTCACATTCATTTTAATACCAGGTCATACACATAGTGTAGATATAAATAATCTTCTTAAATGTCTTAAAAATTACCTAAAAATCTAGAAATGGTAAGGTAAAAGATTATTGTGAGTAAATTATTAAACCAACTCTGGGGCAAAGCAAAGGCACAATTTTTGAAATTATTTCAATTTTTAACCTCAGTCTGATGCAAAGGCACTCCCTGACAAAGCAAAAGAAGCATAAAAAACTCCATCAATTCTAGCCGGTAAAAGTTTTACTTCGACCACCTCTCCCTCCATATGCAGCCTTAAGATACAATTAATTAGATGTACAGTCTGTGTCATCAACAAGCTGCAATAACAAGAAATTTTGACTAGTTGTCTGCAGCTAATGTAGATTCAGCTAATGTAGATCCATGAGTTCCTAGAAAATTGCAAGTGCAGTTGAAAAGTGTCCCTGAGGTACAACATCTTGACCTAAAACCAAGAACCAAAAAGTCTCCCTCTTTTGGAAATTGCATCCATCCATTGGATTGTATCCATCTGCTGAGGGATTAACTATATTATTCATTAGTTAGTAATTTAGGATAGGATGAAGCTTCTAAATACTGTTATGCTTTCCATCAGCAAAATACCATGTGTACAAAGTGACTTCTGTGTCAAGCCTATCCAGTCTTGCCATCCATTTCAGTTCTCAAGAGCCACATTTCTTGGGATTGGTTAGATTAAGGAAACAAATTTTCTCTTTTGTAGAGGGAAGTGGGTTGCTGTTTGTTTGCTGAAATATCATAGTATCCTCCCAGAGACTGAACTACACTGTTCTGGGATATAGCTCTCCACTTTGAAATCAGACTGCTGGGGAGCCGCTTCTTTGAAGTTAAAAAAAACCCCATGAGTTGCACTGACTCTTCCATGGAAGGAAGTGGAGGACCAGGGTATTTACTGTCTTGGGTGAAAGGGACCGTTCTGGAAAATGAAAGTAAGGGTTGTACAGTAGCTTTCTTTAGGGTATACACAGGCAAAGACAGTTGTCCTAAATTTCACAGTTGCTGGAACTGCTGAAGGGTTCCTCAGGGAAGGTCACAGAGCACTCTGCTCTCAGCTGGGGGACAGCGCACCCAGCCCTTGGACACATTTCTCCCGTCTAATAGCACTATGCAGAAGTGTTGCTGGGATGATATTGCATCTGGCTCAACATCCCAGCTGAAATCAAATCATCTGCTGACTCAATAACCTATTTGCAAAGTCACACAGCTGAACAGCCAGCAGCCCTCTCCCCTCCAGGGCTTACACACTGAGCTCTTGGCTCTGTTTCAAGTGATGCTCTAAATAGCCCCTCTTCACTTGGAAGCCTTGAAAAGTGTAATCATGGTCTGTACTTTTTCCCTTTCAGGCTGATTTCCTAAGGAAAGGAGGTTTATTCAGGGGGGAAGCAGGCACACCTGTAGTTTGTGAATCCCTGATCAGCTCCAGCCACAAATGATCAAGGAACTCCTCTGAAATAGGTATATAGAGAAAAAAACAGCAAAAATCAAAATGACAGTAAGATCTCAAGGACATTAAGTTCCTGCAAGCTTTTTTCAAAGCTAGACTGCTGCAGAGAGTAGAGAGTCCCCAGTTTCTTTCCTAGAAGGGACACCAGAAATCTTCCTACAGTGTTAGGCAGCAGATGACCTTCCAGCCAGCATCTCCCAGACCTCCTGCCTTCCATTCAGTGCTTGTGTCATGGAGGTGCTGGAGAAAAACCCAGATTTTTGCAGATAGGACAGATAAGGGATCAAATGCTACAAATCTATAGAAATAGGGGTTTGTTACTTCTGCTGCTCCTGGAACAAAATCTCTGTTCCTATGTTAGCAGGGACAGGTCTGTGTCCTATACCTGCTGCATTCTTCCCACAAGATGAGGCATTTTTCTTCATGTCTTTCCTGTGTTTTTTTACCCCCAGTGCATACAAGGATTCATGATACCTGTGGTCCAGACTGGCCATCCACTACCCTAAGTGCTGGATGCTTACAGTTGCAGTCCATGTATTTATTCTGCCATGGGAGCTGTTATTTTATTGATCCTTCGCCTGGACAGTTCAACAGCTGAGGCTTTTTCCAGGGTTAGATCTGTTTCTCTCAACAAGTCTCTCCGGCAAGCAGAAGTAATATGTCCTACAAATTATTCTGTCTTCCATTAGGTACTTTTAAAGGTTGCTAAAGTTACATCCAGAAGGCAAAGCCTCCAAGAATGTAATAGAAGTGCCTGTTCCTTCTTCTGCTAGTTGCTAGTGATAGAAAAAACCCAAACAAACCCACAACAGTATCTCTCAAAAACTCAGAGATGGCTGGAATCACAGCACACCTCCAGCAGTTTTATGGACTGTTTAACTATCCCTAAAATTAGGCACTATTTCCAGCGACAGACATTATTCAGAATTTTTTGCCCAGTGAGAGACTAAAAAATTATTTTAATTTTCTCACCTTTACCAACAACACTTAATGGTATACAGCAGATTAATTCTTGCTTTCAGCATGCAGATGACTGGCCAGCATGTCAAATCCAGCTTTTCCTCTAGTCTGAATCCTTTCACATCATCTCCATCACTTGCTGCCATTTCATGCACTTACTAACCAAACTCCCTTCCTTACTGCAGGTCTCATCAAACCAACTGCTGTCACTGTGCCTAATACAGTCCATGTTGGGTAGTAGTATCAATTTAATTTCAGACTTCTGAAATTAAAAATAGCTCTTTATTAATAGGCAGTCACTTAACAGAAATCCCACAACCACAGGTACCACTGGCTGTATCTTCCACATATAATTCCACATGTTTCCTATAAACCAGACATCTTTATACAGACTATGCTTCACCCTCTAATCTCCCTGCCATCTGCTGCACAGGGCACACTCAGACAGAGCCAAGTCATCTCTCTGATGCTAGGGAAAACCAGGATAGAGATCTAGCAGCATACAGAACTCACTGTAGCACAATGCCTTTCTCTAATGTTGGAGGTTGGAACATAAACACCAGGTGGAAGAGGTGCATTTTAAGGTGGGATATAGGCAAGAACTGTGCCAAAGGTCTTAACAAGTCAGCAGGGGTCTTTTCATTGATTTTCAGTCCAATTTAGATGACAGCACTTTGAACAAAAGTCACAGAAGTTGCAGAGGCAATAGTGAAAAATCAGCGAAGAAAACCACTTAGGCAGGAATGGGCCAGGAGCACAGCTGCACACTGCAGAAAAGGGGCTTTCCACCACCTTGGGGACAAAGAGCTGCAGCTTTGTGGGGACAGCAGATGAGAAGCAAAGACATTGGCAAGGAAACTATTCTGGCATACCACTGCAGGAGGGAGTTCAGCTATTCGTGATTAATTTAGCTGTTGCACCAGAGGTCTCCAGCGACTATGGAAGCTGTTCTGAGAGCCACGTGATTATTTATTTCTCTTCTCAAAAGGACTGTTTCTATGAAAAATTGCAAGAAAACATGTTATGCTGGAAATTGTCTGTGGCCAGAAAAGCTATTAAAAACCACTAACAAGCTTCTTCAACTTATTCATGTCTTATTTCAGATAATAAGAAAGTTAGGGTTAAATCCAAGGGACTTTCCTAACTTCAGTTATTAGAAGCAGAGCAGTAGCTCTGTAAAACAGGTCCTGGCTTCTCGCAGCCATGACTTTTCCCCTGAATCAGTTGGAGCCTGCTTTGTTTTCATTGGCATCAAGAACACATGAAGCACAGTCCAGTGGGTGTACGGTTGTGTATACACCACCAGTGAATTTGCATAATGTTTCAAAGTCCTAGCTCAATGCCTGCAAAATGATAGCCACTGCCACAATGTATTTATATAAAGAGCATTTGCTTTTCATAAGATAAATTTGCACAAAGGATTTTTTCGCCTTTTTTTTTTTTTTGCTTCCTTTTCTACAGCACAAGCTTTGTGATACTACCTCACAAGCTTTTCTTACTCTCTCCTTGTGCTACAGTAAATGGTACTCCTATAAACCCCACAGTTTGGCAGCTATCAACGATTCCCTTCAGCCCCACTTCCAATTCCTGCGTTACAGTGCAGTACTGGCCTCCCTTCTGAGAACCGCTTTTCCTTCTGAACAGTTTGTTCACAGAGATACAGTTATTAAATCCCTCCAGCGTCCCCAGTGTGTTTCTTGCACACACAGAATACTAGTACCATTGTGGCCCTGAGAAAGGTGACAATTCTGACTCTCACTTCATCATTCTTTAAAATACTTGGTCACAACCAGAAACTCTACAGATGTATCCACACATTGCTTTGCCTCAGAGCATTAATTTTAAATAATTCCCCTTAAGTTATCTGCAGGAATAAATTGCAAGATTTGAGTGAATTAAATCTCCAAATGCCCAGATTCTGACATTTGGCATTTAGATACAAAATAAAGGCTTCCTTTTCAACAGATACTTTCTTGTAGACAATATGAACTTCATTTCAATGCATGGTTTGAAACTTCAGGTTTCGGGGTGCAAATGTGTAAAAAAGGTCTTGAATAAAACCAGCTAGTTGTTCTTGGAAGAGTAAAAAAGCACACAATTTAGAAGCAGGTACCTACACACCTTAACTTTGGAAAGTTGGTACTAGGTCAAAACCTACCAGAATAGCTCACATGAAATCACTGTTCCGTTCACAAGCAAAGAGAACAAATCTCCTTCAGTGGTTCAGGACAGTAATGTATTGGAGAGATTGTGACTTAATTCTTTGCTGGCTATTTCTATAATTTATGGATGACCTTGCCTCGAGGTCTGATGATAAAGCACGCTCATATCTGTAGAACATCCATGACAAAATAAATAATACTCTTGTAGTAGTAGTAAGGACACTGCTTCTAGCTTTCTACAAGACCTTTATACATGCATGTACCCTCCTTGAATGCTATGCTCCACATATACTGGTGAGGTAACCACAGGAAATATAGGATTACATACACACTGCTTCCTTAATGCATCCATCAAAGGTTTTCATTAACAGGAGATCCTGTTTGTCCTAACCACCTAGCAAAGTGAGTCAAAAATACACTTTAAAATGTTATGCGAGGAAGAAGTAAACTGAAAAAGAAAGTGGTAAATTGCAGGTCATTCAGAGGATTTCTTGGAAATAAAGTTTTGGGAAAACTAGGCTACCTTTATGAAACTCTTCCTACAGTAAAATAGTCAAAGGTGTAGCTTCAATCCACCTGAAATGGTGTAGGATTAGGCTCACTGTCAGCCAATATTACCTATCTGTAGTAACAACCCTAACACCACAGTGTGTAACATTCCACTGCTTTGTACTACATAGAGCTGTCCATCCCAGAGATGTGAGTTGGCTCTACTCCAGGGTAGGGCACACTTTGGCTTGATCAAGGTAAAGTAGCATGTTTTAGTCTTAAACACAAGCCTGAGCAAGGGGTGCTGAGGAATCTGCAGTTCTCCACAGAGCCTTGGGAAGCATTTTGATTAGGAATCATTTACAAGTCACAGTTCCTCTACCACTTCCTCCTTCCTTCAGGGGTAATGACTTACAGAAGCATTAGCAGCAAATGCTGACATTTCCCAGTCCTGGCTAGCAAGACTGATAGAAGAATAACAGGTTTTTTTCTCTTATTCCTAGCTTGCAAACCATCTGCACATGCATGGGGAGAGGGTGAATGAAACCCTAAGAATTCCATTCCTCCTTTACTCCCCTGCATAGACCATGACACACATTCAGATCTTCTAAATCTTTGCTTCCAATTTTTTCACAATAACGTTCATATCTAGCTACTGCCATTACTTTATGGATGGGATCCTATTGCCAGTTAATGGCTTCTCACTGGCAGCAAAGCATCTCTAAAAGGCTGATACCCAGATTGTACTTTCCTTAAGAACACCTTAGGCATGATGAAGAAACTACAGCAATACGGTGGTGCCCTTTAGGCATTTACAGTATACCAGACCTGGCTATATTTTGAGCAGCTCTTCTGGCACCTGCCTAAAGGCCTGCTGCTCTTCTTGCTCTGGGTCAGCCCTGTTATGGCAAGCCAACGAGTTTGGAACTTATCTCCAAGCTAAGCTCCCATGACATTCATAAAGTGGACAGTCTTATATCTAAATTCTTTGCAAGGTCATATACATCAGCCACACTCAGGCCCCAGCACGAGGCCAACTCCATTCAAAAAGATGGCCAGAGGAGTTGAAAAGATCTCTATCTATCTTTCCCATAACACCCTGCAAACCAAAGCACTCAGAAAGAGAAGTACAGCCTAAGGTGAAGGCACTCTGTCATACTCTCAATAAAGCAATGCCACAGAGCAGTCAAAAATTAAAAGAACCATGTGAACCATTAGGTTGTCAAGAAAGAAGGAGCATGCTTCTAGAGCCTAATGAAGTGGGCATATGCCCCAAGAAGAATTTTTCACATCTGGGACTTTTCACACAGGAAGATCTTTCTGCATTTTACATTTCAGAAAGTACTTACATTAACACTAAGAATGGGTGTCATGCCACATGCAATTAGCAATGCAAATTACAATGTAATCTTATATTTGGCTTACTGCTTCATCATCAAAAACCATTAGTAGTTCCTAAAAGAGAGAATAATCAAGAAAAAAATCTGATTTTGGTTGCAACTGTAGGTGTCTCCCTGGCCCTGTTAAGTCTCCTTTGTACATGTCTAATGATGTAAAATGGTCTTAAAATCAGTGTAAAGTGACTCATTAAAGACACTCATAGGAAACAGAAACATACATTTTTATGTGTAGGATTTGTTGAAGTACTAGAAAAAGGTATGTTAATTAGCCACGCAAAGACATTTGAAAAAATGTGAATTATTTATATTGTAACCCTCATCCATAAGCAGAGAACTTTCATAATTTACTTCTCCAAAAGTTCTTGTCATTTTTCCCCCACTCTTAATTTTATTTAACATGCTCCCAAGATTACAGTCCAGAACTCTCTTCTCAGCAAGTTTTCCGCATTTGCAGTGTCCTCAGTTGCATGCACTTTCAGTTATTAACCTTCCCTCTACTCACACAGGGTGGTTCTCTGATAATGTGAAAAAGTGTCACTTGAAATTATTCTAAAGCAGAGAATAGCTACACACCCCAAACTATTATTGTAAGTTACCATTAATGGCTGCTATACCTTTCAAAATGATAAAATATTTTTTTTACTATTTAAAAAACAGACTCATCCTATAAGACAGCTGCCATGTTTATTTAGATAAGTGCTCCTCCACTCTTATAAAGTGGAGGCTGATGACAGATGCATCTTTAAGGCAAAAATATTAATTCTAGAGATGTCAGCATCTGCTTCTTCTCAGCCTAGCCTTACAGATTCACACATCATTTTTCATCCATGAGAGTTTTTTTTTCTGTACAGAGACTCTGAAAACATGGGTGTAAATTACTGTTCCCAAGGCCTGACACTTTTATTAGCACGTCACTGGGGCTACATGTGTTAGCTCTGATTAGACATAGAGAGCATTAGTTTCCATGGCCCACTCCCCATGCAATGAGGAAAGCTTGCACTTCCCTGATAGGAATTTCCCACCTGACTGTTCCATTTCTGTGAATCTGTATTTTCTAAAGTTACAAGACGCAGTACAAGAATGCTGTATGTAGTTCCTGAGGCTACTGGAGATTAAAAGAGATTTTAAAACGAAACAAAACAAAACACAAAGCAAAATTTTCTACCAAATTCAAGGAGTCCAGCCTTCTGACCAACACAGCTTCCATTCTAGAATTCATTTTCATGTATTCAGTATGTTAATTGTTGCTCTTTTAATCATGTACATACTACTGTTAGTAGATCGAGCAGATGAAGCCCTATACCTTATCACACACACACAAAGAACACTTCCTAAATCTTTACCCTGCATTACAGAGGAGCACTCACATTGCCTACCAGAGAAATGCACGCCAATAGAAAACATCAGTAGAGGATAATTCTGTACAATCAAACCATGAACAGACATAGAAACAAACAGCAATTCGAAGGTATATGCTAACCATCAGCAATTCAAGATAAACCATCTTCCAATTAGTGACCAGTTAGAACAAATTAGAGCTGCAAGAATGGACCACACTAGTTCAAAAGTCCCTCTGGACAAAATCCACATACATGTCACTAACCTGTGCCACATCAGCCCCAGTGACTATCCAAGATATTCCCATAGCACTGGCAGACATAGCACTTTGCTGGCACAACAATGAGCAGCCAGGTGTGCTATTCCACAGCACAAAAATGCCTGTGTTGAATAACCAAAAGCTGTCCTACCCCAACTGGTAGCTGCTCTCCACAGCACGCTCCACAGATGATGCTCAGGTTGTTATCCTAAACTTTTTAGTGACAGTAAAACCTTTCCAGCAAGGCTGCACAGAAAGGTGCTGACAAATCTCTATATTGCAACAATTTAGGCTGGCCAGAGATGAGACATCACTTCTGGCTTGCCTGCAGGCCACACTGACCTCTCAGCATGGCAGTGTGCCTAGGCAATACATCTCAGAAAGAGCAGACCATGAGCTGAGAACTTGAGGCTGCCCACATCCATTATAGGGACTTCTATAAAGTACTACCGCTAAATGACTTAACAAAATTTTCCCAGTTTTCTTTGGAGTGGGGCAGTGCAGATCTTCTCCTGTAAGAGTAAGTCATTTATTTACACAGCTACAAACAATGTGCTGCAAGCTTTAAGCATAAACAAAGAAGCTGAAAGACCAAGTTCTTGCCTGGGCACCTTATGATCAAAATAGGTAACACAAAGCCAGAGAACAAATGGGAAGCAGCTTAGCAAAACTGCAACTGTGACTGTCCTGTAAGCTTTGTGATCTCTGTGTTTGCTTACATGCTTTCTGCAATTTATGCTGCCTTTGCTCCTTGGCAAAAACATATTTTTACAGATGGGGCTAAAAATAGCAATGGTAGAAACAGAGGACTGAAGAAACTAAGTTTTGCCAAGTGAGCCTGTATGAGGTCTCTGCAATTCTGTGTCCAAATTAAACTGATACTGGAACAGCCATTGCTAAGGGCTTTTTCTATTTTACTATTTTCTGTGGGTGACAAGCACCTTTTTTAGTCTATGTTTAATATTTCTGAACTCTTAATTATTAGGTTTGATCATGCATACAATGTAAAAGAAAAGACATTTTGACCGACAATAATCTTGTATTTTTTTAGCAACACCAGGGGAGTCTGATTGGCAACACCATTTTGATTGTAGTTCAAAGACTCTACAGGGACTTTATTTTTAAAATATTTTTATTATTTCTTTAGGAGAATTTTTTTTTTCTCTCATGCATTTTGAGATTGCAGAAAAAGGTCAGTTTGAACTTCTTGCAAGCATGAGCACAACTCTGCCAAATCCTGTGCATTTGCAAGTCCTGGTTAGGATCAGGAAAACAGGATTAGACAAAAAGGTCATTTTCAACTTTGAGACTTCCCTTCCTTCCAAGGCCTGTGTAAAAATCATGCAATAAAGTCGTTCAGATGGTAACCTGCAAGCACAAACGGTCTTCACCAGCACTAATTGTCACATATACAGAGAAAAACAACCCAAATCTACTTAGACACCTATTCTGTTTTTCAAGGAAGGATGCCCACCGTGTGCCAGGTGTTCTAGAGCCGCACAAGCAAGAGAGGTGTCCTAGGAGAGGCCATGTAGGGCTTTTGATTTGGCACAGGCATAACACAGCTTATTCCTTAGACATAAATGAAGTAGAAACAGCAAAAGAAGGGAAAAGCTTGCTGGGAGCATCCCTCAAAATACTGCCTATTCTTTCCATGTCATTTAAGTAAATGTAGGTACCAGAAGCAACAGAATTGTCATTTAAGTGAAGACACAGAAGAAAATGCATCAGTCTAGATAACATCACTACAGTTTGCGTGTGAGACCTTCCCCCTCAACTCACTTCTGTTTTAAACAACCAGGAGCAAACAATATAAATGTAAAGGGAAAGGGATTATTTAGCAATTTCCCAAATGGGAAACACTTGCTTAGGAAGTGTTCCTCTTCAAAGCTAAATGAAATCTTCTCTGTATTATCCCTCCTATCCGTAGCCCTCTCAAACTTTCTTAATTAATTTTACTGCCGGTTTCAAAGAGCACTCCAAGTTGGCTCAAATTCCTTTGGATTGCAGCATTAGAAACAGAAGATGTATTACTATTCTCTCTTTTTCTTTTTCCTCCCTTCTTTCTAAGAGGAAGCAAGGAAGGACAATCAGTCACATTATCACTCTACAGTATGAGGCAACTATCTCATCTGACACAAACTCTGGACTCCTCATGTAATTTTTATACACACTTCTAACTTGATGGATGGTAACTATTTTTTTTTTCCTTTTCTTTTTCCATTTACTTTTATTCTGGCAAATCCTAATAGAATCAGTCTATTCCATAATAATCTCATTAAGACAGGTCTGAATTATGTTTGGTTTTTTCTTCCTTTTTTCCAGCTTTACTGCAAAACTAAAAAAAAATTAACTTGGATTTTCAAAAGCATCAGAACTCTGACACAGATACAATGGACCCTGTGTGAGACCACAGACAGGATATTTCCTAACTCAAGGATTTCTCAAGAAAGATCCAAGAGCTTTCCAGAGTAGACAGGTAAGCTTTTGCAGCCAAATTCAGACACAACACAAGGTAATGCCACTCTAGTAAATGCAACATGCACACAGTGAAAGAGCAGCTCCTTATACTATGCCAAGCTCAATTTGACAAAAATTATTTTAATAGACGCTTTTTCTGAAGTAATTACTCACTCTTTGTTTCTAAGAGAGTGAAAAGAGGGAGGAAGAAAAAAACCTGTACAGATGTCAGACACTCATAAAGAGGGATTCTTCTGTCTTGGTGTAAATTCTTCACAGATTGCACCATGCATTTGTCCTATCTGCAAGTTCATTGAAAGAGAGAGAGAAAAAGCCCTTTTTCCCCCCACCAAAGTGAAACTTTTTAATTGCAAGCAGGGTTTCAGTGTGAAATACAGTGAAAGAGATATCCAGTATCTGTAGCTATTTTTAAATGCAACAAAACAAGGAAAAATCTCTGCCTGCAGCATATGTTGAAGCAAATTAGTAAAGTCCCTCTCCATCAAAAAATTAGAAAAGCCAAGAGCAGCATAAAATCAACAGCTAACATATTTTTAAAACAACATTTCACTTGTGAAATATCACAGGAAAACCAGAGGTTCCTCCCTTTTTTTGTTCCCACTAATAATGCTCAATAACAAAACTGTACCTTCCACTTTTCCATGTTTCTAATCCACAAAGATTGATTTAAAAAGAATTATTTTCTACAGAGCACTTCATCAGATGAAATTGAAATAAGTGGAATGGAAATGATGGAAGAGCTCAAGTAAACTCTTCTCTAAACAATGTTTATCTTGACTTCAAATTTAAAAAGAGTTGAATAGAGATACTCTGTGTGGCATAAAACCAAAAAGACTTGAATTGAGACACTCTGTGTGGCACTTCCTCATTAGGAATCTCTGGCACTGGCAAAAAAAAATCCTCTCTGATTCATCCTTGCTGCTAAACCTTTCAATTTCTCTGATCCCTCTTGGAAATCCAAAAACCATAAAGACCCCTCACCACGGCAAAGATGGAAAGGGAAATTTTGCCACCCATATACAGTCCCGACAACATGGCTCACAGAAACACAGGAGCAACACAAAGCTCACACAGGTCATGTCCGCTGGTAAAGAACAACCACACAAGCAGGAACTCAGGGCTGTACAAGCACTGCGTGGACACTTAAAAGCTGAGATTAACAAAGATGATATGACTTCAGCATCAATTATAATGCCATGATGCTCTCCTCTTCCCTTTCTGTGCTGGAGCCAACCCCAGCCGAGTCCTTTCACCCTGATGCCCCACCAGACCTCTGTTTTCTTTCAGTCAGCTGCCTGTTCCCCAGGAGTCAAATCAGGCAAGATGGCTACACAGCTTCAGAGAGGTGGCCACAATCTGTAAATTTAGTTAAAAAAACACTTTGTATACAGGAGAATTCTACCAAGAACCTCCAAACGCCTACAGCAATGAACCAGAGGCTGGCAACCTCCTGCCCACTCTTCCCCAGAAGGCACCTACCCACTCTGCTGGAGGGGAGGCTCCGTGAAGATGAGTTTGGATCATGTATCACTCAGGTGAGAATTCACAACATCAAACAAAGCAAGCAAAATCATTCTCTCCAAAGCCCCATCACTACAAGGTCTGCCACACTCAGTGCTGGGCCAGCTTAGCATTCCCATTCCAGTTTTGCTTTGAGTGACGAAAGTAAGGAACAAGAACTGAATTTTAATCTTAGAGAGAAGCCGAAAAAACAGGAAATAAGTCAGAGAAGGCTTGAGTGAGATTCATCACCTGAACAAAACCTCCATCCATTCAAAATGTAAAGGCCATGAAAATGGTTTAAAACAGCATTTACCTCATTCCTGACCAGCACAAGGGAACGGATAAGCATGAATAAGGGCAGCAGTTGTGACTCTAAGACCACCAGCTGATGGTGGCCTTCCAGATCTTAATGTTGCCAGCTGGAGACTATCCCATACTCTGAGGTTTGCCAAGAAGCATTTATGAGCTTCAGAAAAAGTCAGTCAGGTTATCTAAGCCACCTATATTGGCTGCTTGAGCTTATGCAGCTGACTTTGCCTGGAGCCCGTTTAGCAAGTGCTTTCTGGCTCCATTCCACTGGCAGAGCTAGGGAGACAGGAACGTATGCAAGATGGAAATATCAAGCATCCAGGGAGGTTAACATCTCTAACCAGCACAGCTGCCAGCAAAGTGAACATCTGTCTGTTGCCCAGGTCTCCTTTCACAAAGAAAAATGGTCTTTCCCACAGGTTCATCTGAGTACTGTACAATTATCTGCTCCCTCACTGAGGAAGGGACTTGTCCATACTTAAGGGTGTCCACAGTGTGAATTAGCCCATGCAGTGGTTTGTGTTACCACAGCTAGACTGCTTTGGATATCAAAAGCTAACTTGAGAATACTGCAGCATCAAGCACACTAACTTTTTTTATTGCAAAACCAGTGTAAATGAACCAGAAAAAATGGAGAGGAAACAACACCAAGGAGAATATTCTCTATGATTTTTCAGCACGACCAGTACTGCATATATGCTGTATAACATCAATGTGACTTCCTCAAATTACTTCTTTCCTAAAGAACAAAATACCTGGTTCATTCTTAATGTTTAAATTGTTTCCCACCCAGTAATTAAGCAAGTTGTCAAGGAGCTCTCCAATACGCTGCCCAAGTCATTGTTTACGAACAGTCTGGGGCCCACTCTGAAGCACTACTGAAGATCTGGAAGCCTCTTAGACCAAGCTAATAATGTTGTGTGCACCCCATTGGCACTGACCCATGCATCACACAGAGGGAAATGCTACCACAATTGAAGGATGTTTGTTAAGACACAGAGAATTCCAGTCTTTGGGAATTCAGAGCCCCAGAGCAGACTGTGAGTCTCATGCCAAGCCCACCTGAGAATGCAAACTGTGTTACAGCATTGCTACAGAAAGAGAGGTGTCAGATGAGAGGGAAACACCACCCAGCACTTATCATGAATCCTTCTGGCCTGGAAATATCCTATTCTCATGCCTCCCAGGCACTGCTGGCTTCACCCAGCATGAAATCACCACTAACACTGCCTGTCTCTCACAATAGTTTATTTCACTCCAAGGTGCAATCAATTCTTATTTTACTCCAACTCACACATTCCTACTGGTGATGTCTTTAGGCTCTCCTATTCTCATTACATCAATGAGAGACTCTCTTGCTCTCATTAGCCAACAAAATTTCCAAACAACTGCGTCTGGGGAGGGAATTCCTGCCTGAGAACATAAGAAGCCACTTCTCACTACGGCTGCTATCAAATCCCATTCAGCTTCCCAAGTAAATGCAGTTCTGCCTGTTCACCTCCTCCCTCCCCTCCAGCTCAGTACAGCATAGCTTAGGGCATCTCTCAACTCCCTTTCCACCACTGCAAATTACATAGAAATTATGCACTTCCTACCAACAGAGAAAGATAAACACATTTGTGCTCTGTTTTTTTCATGCTTGGCTAAATACACCTCTGCCATTGCTCCTAGTGCTCTGTACTTCAGGAGGAGCAGCAGGGAAAAAAACCCCATTGTTTTACCAAATTCCTCAGTATAACGATTCGTTCTTCTAATATGTTTCCTGTGTTTTGAGAATTTTCCACGTTCCAGGGGAAGGTAAATAAATCCTGCAACTCACATGAGCGTTCTATTTTTGACAGTTCTCAAGGATATCAGATTAATGGACAGCTCTCCGTATCATGAAAATACTGTGCAAGAAAAGGGAAAAGCCACGCTTCCTGAGAAAATGCATAGAGATTATGTGTTCCAGCTTGAAATGTATTTTGCTGCTCTCCTGCTGGCTCTTTGCCTGCCTTCATGTGGGGAGAAAGGATAAGGTGTGAAGCCAGATCAAGCTTCCTCTTTTGTCTCCAACAGGACAAACCACAACCAAGGAAAGAGCACTGTGAATAAGCCCTGCATACAGATGCTTTTCAAGAAAGCAGGATAGGCAGTCCCAGTGGAAGGTGAGCTCATACTTAAGCTTGGCTGGCAAAATGCCCATTTTCTCCAGAAGTGTTACCAGTCCAGGGATATAGCTGCAGTTGACTCATATGGACCTTCCCCTACTTCCCAAAACTTTTCATCATTAGAGCTATCACTGAAGTAACACAAAATCATTTATCCCATTTGTAAAAGCTACAAATAATGTGTTCCATCACCCACAGTTAAACTCAAAATTCCTATATAACTTTATATCCTGCCCCTTCAACATGAAGCAATGCTTTGCTCACAGGATGCAAACTCCCAGAACCTGTCATGTTTGTCCAGTTTTCATTTGTAGCTATTTAATGCTAGTCCAACATCTGTATGTCACATTCTCTCCTTAAAAGCATAAGTGCTTTTCAAAGCCTGCCATATGCCAGAGTTTTCTCAGTTATTACTAGTTGCTGGAAGACACTTCTTCCTCTCCTTGTTTTTGGAATGTCATCTCTGTAGGTGACCCAGGAAGGTGCTCACTGACATGCTCTGGCTACACTGCTGTAGATGCTTGGAAAGCTGGTAATTACGAAGACCGTCCTATTATTCCAGTTAAAGGGACACCACTGTACAGTAAATGTGTGCCACATCAGTCAGAACCAACCTTACCAGCCAGAGAAAACAAGGGTTAAGAGAGTGTGTCTACTTAAAAGCACAGGGTAGCAGTAGTGGAATAAAGATGCAAAAAAAAAAAAAAATCCAAATGCATGATTAAACTTTTAGTAAATAACAAATGACCCCCTTCAGTGGCCCAAACATTTCAGGCACCTTCTACTTCTCCTAAATCAAGCCAATCTCCCTCTGCATCCTGAAGACAGCCTGTAGCTTCTGCTGTCTGAGACAGCACTGGCGTCCTCCTCTCTGCCTTCCGCTGTGCCCTGTCAGAGGAGTGGGAAGGCCTAGAGCCACACCCGTGACATTTCTTCTAGCTTCATCCAACCCTAAAATGCTTTGGACCCTCTGGCTTCTGCTAACTGCATGATGGGGCTCTATATAATGCTGCAGGGATGAAGTCAACCTGGCCTACCCAAGGTTTTGTAATTGGTATTTTTACTATGCTTCTTAATTACCATATTCCTGGCCTCAGCATGTCTTACAGTCAACTGAAGAAATTGTGATAAAACTTTATGTATTGTATTAGGAGGAATATTAAATTAACATCTCCTTATAGGAACTGCTGGAGACAAGGCACTTGCCTAGATGAACCATTCTTCTGCCTCAGTCCATGGGTCCTTGTGTCTGAACAAGCAAACTGAAGATTCAGATATACAAAGCACCTGAAAATGTTAATGTAGCAACAGGCACAATGGAAAGGAGTCCACAAGAGTCCTAGTGAACACTGGGTAAATAGCCAAGATATTTCTTTTTAAATAGTCAATTGTGAGTGAATTGGTGATGACTCAAAGAAAACAACCTTCTTGTCTCCCTATGAAAAGTCAAGCACACAGTAGCCAGGGCCGCCCCAAGAAAAATTCAGGTGGGTGCTTCTTCCCAGGATTAGCAAGGCATTATCTGCGAGAGTAGAAAGGAAAGTTAGGAAAGTGAAAAAGGAATAAAACGTCTGCATTTTATTCTACATGTCTAATACGCCATCCCAGGCCCTTCACTTCAGAGACGAGGTGAAAATATGAATGGGAATGACTACAGCATAGATTACTTCTCCTTCTTAAATGTAACAGTACTTTGCACAGGTCGTGGGGTGGATCTTCCTGCTAATTAGCTGGAAAGACAAGGGGAGTAAATGCCTTCTGGGCTCCTTAGCTCTGAAAGAGAAAGGCCCATCACCAAGAGTCTATTTTCTGTTTTCCATGTGGTTACAAATGTCTCCAGTCCATTAGATCCTCCCCAGCCTTGCAGAAGTGAAAGTATAACCAAGTTTAAAGATGCATTTTAAATTTGTCCCCAATATCCTGAGTTCAGTGGCAAGGTGAATGCTGACCAGCTAACCCATGCAGGACTGGGGCTACTGACCAGCCACCACCCCCAACTCAAGCCCTCTACCCAGTTACTGGTCCCACGCTGTTGTCAGCTTTTTTCCCTTTTTTTCCCACACCTTACACATCAAATTAGCCCAAGAGAAGGTTTGTCAAGTGTGGATAAAGCTCCAGCAAAGCTGTTGCATCCTGTGAACTGCTTCAAGGAGGCAGAGAGGTTGCAGCAGCCCCTTGGGAGTCTGTGTGTGTGAAAAGACATTTCAGAGCTTTTTACACATTGTGAGCTAATGACTGGTGATTTCATTTATCTTCATTCTGATAATTAATAACAACTCCAACTTAGTACTTGCAGCTGACCAGACCTAAACTCAGTACTGCCTTTTTAACTCCCCAGCAGAGTACAACTGTTCAGATTTCATTCCTTTGTATTCTCCTATAATTTTAATTAGGTTGAAATCCAAAAGCCATATGTTAATGCCTGTTATTCCAGTATTGCCAGTTTGTAATCAATCTGTATATGCAAAAGTCTCTTTCAAAAACTGCAATGTCACCAGAAATCAAATACAACGATTTTACCCTACTGACCTGAGTTTCTTTACCAGAGAAATAATGACGGGGAGAGGCAAAAGCAGAGAACAGGAGCACTCGTAAAAGGGCTCATTCGCACAAATACACACACACAGGAACACCACCAGCTGGGAAGTCAGCTCATACAGAAAAAAAGGGTCAAGTACCTTCAGGTTCTAGGGAATTATATTTAAATTAGAGTTTCACTGCATGCAGAAACGGAGCTGCTGGAATGTCTGAATATGGCTCCTATTAAATGTGTGTTATTAATTGTTTAGTTAGTCATAGTTGGCCATTTCTCTGCTCAGGAGCTGAACTCGGGGACAGCACACCAGGCTGTTGCAGCACTTCTCTACTGGTAAGTTATCATCCCATGGGGTAACTACTCCTTCTTTATCACTCTGAATGAAACATCCCTTTCTGCAGCTCCCTGTGCTGCTGGGAAAGGCCAGCGCCCCTCAGCCAGGCTGGGTGGCAGGAGAGGCTTCAGTTGCTTGCAGTTTTTTTAGGATTCAGGGTTTCAGCATTTGAGTACAGAAAAAAAAGCAGTGAAAAGAAACAGAATGGAAATCTTCACACAGCTTGTGATTGCACTCTTAGTTTTGACTTTCAGTTCCAAAATCTACACGTCTCCAAATAAGACAGTGCTGAATACCACCACCTCATTCTCAAGTGAGAAAGCCTTAATAGGCTTTGAAGCCCTGGACCTAAGAGAGGAAGTTTCTTCTAGTCTTTTTAAAACAAATTTAATTTAGACTCTATGTCTCCTCCTTTTATCTGAATTAAATGGTGCTGAACTTAAAAAGTTACAAAAAAAAGTTACACTCTCCACACAGCCCAGTGCTGCCACACGAGCGGCTCCACCAGGCCCTGGGGGATAATTAGGCATCTACTTCCCCTGTCACCTGTCTACCTTTTCTTTGGTAATGGATCCTGGGCGCACCTTGGTGCGATGTGTCCCCTGGCTCAGGCTGAGCCCACCCAGACATGGCTGAGGTGACCCTGCCAAGTCAGGGTCAAGGCCACCCATCTTAACAGGTCACTCTTCACCCAACAAGTTTCACCTCTCTGACCGCCTTCCCACCGCACGGCTCCTGCTCGTTTTGACAAACTCTGCCATCCCAAACACGTCCCCGTGTCGCGTTTTAAGGTCACCCCGTGGAACAGCGCCCTGACCCCGCGGGGATCCAGGGACACGGGAACGCCCGGGAACACGGGAACGCCCGGGAACACAGAAACCACTGGGGACACGCAGCCAAGGGCACTCAGGACCCTGCACACGAGCACACAAACACGCTCACGCGAGGGCGCGCATGCAGGACACAGACACACCCACGTGTGTGCACAGGCAGTGGGACCCACACCCGCTCCACTTCTCCCATGCCAGTGGAGGTGTTCCAAGAAAGAACGAGAGAACGAAAGAATGATCAAAAACACAAACAGAAGAATAAGGAAAATAATGAAGGAACTAAAGAAAGAATAATAAAAAAAAATAAAGCCATCCCCACGACCACCACCCCCTCACCCCNATATGGCAAAACACTCCATTTAGACAAAATTTTCCATTCGGCCTCCAAGCCATTATGCAAGATGTTCAGGAAAAGCTTGCCAGTATTTGCTCTTGAGTATCAAAACAGTAAGTTAACAAATGCACGACTCAATCTGTCTCTGAGATAGCACCACTGAAATGAACCTAATTAAATCAGGAAATCGTGGGTCGCGTGGGATTATACAAAAAAAATAGCTTTGTTTTTCAAAATTTAAAGATATCACATAGTCATCTCCACAGACAGCAGCCTGCTGTTTTGACAGCACTCTAGCAATAGGTGATAAAATTACGCAGAGGACATTTAGTTCCTCATTTTTATCCTACCCAACCCAGCTCCCAGATTCCATTTTTATGAACAAAGTTATCTCAATTTTATCATGGAAAAACCACATTCTTTTAAATATTTGTAACTTTTTAAGTTCAGCACCATTTAATTCAGATAAAAGGAGGAGACATAGAGTCTAAATTAAATTTGTTTTAAAAAGACTAGAAGAAACTTCCTCTCTTAGGTCCAGGGCTTCAAAGCCTATTAAGGCTTTCTCACTTGAGAATGAGGTGGTGGTATTCAGCACTGTCTTATTTGGAGACGTGTAGATTTTGGAACTGAAAGTCAAAACTAAGAGTGCAATCACAAGCTGTGTGAAGATTTCCATTCTGTTTCTTTTCACTGCTTTTTTTTCTGTACTCAAATGCTGAAACCCTGAATCCTAAAAAAACTGCAAGCAACTTCATTTCTGTCAACAGTCTGGGAAGAAACATTTTGATAATATTTCATAGGGCTGACACATCCTTACTCTGGTATTACAGCTGTTGAAGACAAATTGTCAAACTCCTACACATTTCCAAGGTATTGGTTCTGATTTATTAAGTCTGTAATTTTGAAAGCTATTATAGAAGACTAAGTTTTATCAAAATTACTGTTCAGCACTGGGGAAATGGGGAAGCGGAGTTTAATACATTACATATTATACACTACCCCAAGACTGTGTACTTAAATATTTTTTAATTAATAATATTAAATTGTTATTTATTCTGTAGTTGAACCACAAATATTCTTTTTGGCATTCCAGATATGAATATTTCAGGCTATTCTGACTAGGCATGTGTGGTATGCTGGTTTTTTTGTTTGTTTGTTTCCTTTCTGTGGGCAAGTGTCATCCCTAGGAGAAAGTCTCCTATCTGATCAAAGTTCGTATGAACTTCAAATGAAATTTTAGAATTATTTTTATGATACTGTTTTAAACCTCCTACTCCCATCATGACTGATTTACTTTGCTTGCAAGAGCACAAATACCTTATAAATCCTGTACACAAGAAATTATGAATTCTTTTTTTGCCTTTGCTTTCATCTGCCCACTTCCAGGATACATCTTACACATGCTTCCCCACTTTAATAAACACAAGTATTTAGAAAAAGAGTTCAAAATGAAGGAGAGATGAAGGATTTTCTGGGGAGCTGGAAATTACAGATTTTAATCTCTGTACTGTCTGGATACCCCTGGATTTTCAGGGGCAAGCTAGAACCTTTCCTTTCTGTAGCAGGTCCAGGGTGCCAGCCAATTTGAGCCTTGCTTGCTCCCTTAAAACACCCTGTGCTTCACACATTGTTTTGCAACCACCACACCATGAAGGAAAAAAATATTCCCTAGGCACGACTTGGGTCTCCTCTGCTAGAGGAGGGAACATCCTCTCGTTTGGAACCCATTGCCCTACAAGAAAAATCAGATAAGGAATCAAAAATTTATTATAATCAGAGTATAGCAGGCTACACACTGAAGTCTGAAGAGCAGTATTAGGGAAGAAGCAAGTCAAATCCAAGTCTACTTTGGGAACTTTGCCAACTATCCATAAGTTTGAAGAAAGTCTGAGATAAAGGGCTTCTCAGAGACGGGCAGCAATGAGAGGCAGACGGATAAGATATTTTAAAATAAAAATAGGCACTTACTACAAAAACAGCAGAAAGTACCTTTGGTCATTAGGTGTATTAATAGTATCCTCATTAGCCTCTTATCTGACTCAGAGAAACACTACAAAGTGCTGTTCTAAGGAGAACAGGAAATGTGTTACACAGGTTGATATTATTTCTGTTGATGTACAAGCATGTTTCTTCTCCCTCCGTTCCTCTCAGTCCTCAAACCAGCCTGGAACTTACTCCCCCTTTTATATAATTACTTGCTGTTACTTCTGCTGTGCTGAATACTCCGGAAGCGAGAACGTGTCCTCCAAACGCCACAAAAGCTAAAGCTTCAGGCAATGCCCATTTGAACAAGGAGTAAAACTCCACAGCCCATACTTCAGGAGGCAGAACTATTACTGCAGACCACAAGGAATGTAACACCACCACGGGGAAAGAAAATGCCTCCCTGGCTTGGTTTCCACCAGGTGTCAGCTTTTATGGGTCCTATTCCCATTTAGCTACTTTATAAAATACTCACCAAGTTAGAATCAGGCTCACAGTCAAAAAAAAAAAAAGTCACAGCAGCAAATGCTGTCAAACTACTACTGATAACAGATTTTACATGTNAAAAAACCTCCCCAAGTTAGAAACAGGCTCACAGGAAAAAAAAAAAAAAAAGTCACAGTAGCAAATGCTGTCAAACTACTACTGATAACAGATTTTACATGTAGCCTGTCAACTACAAAAAGCAGTGGAGAGTAGAAAATATAATAAACACAAGATTTTCTTTCCCTGCATAGTCCCAGACATAACCATACTTGCTTAAGTGCAGCACTAAAAAACCTAGATGGGGGATGAACGATAATTGCAGGAACCTTTGGGAATTAAAAAAACTGACCTCAAAACACAGGGAGCAGGGCAGTTCAGCTGGCTGCTGAAAGAATGAAGAGTACATCAGCAACTGAGATTGCTAGGAAGAATTGCTATTCAGCTACATCCAGGAGAAGGAAAGTTATGCTGCCACTATGAGAGAGGGCAGAGAACAGACTGAGAACTGAAAAGCACAAAATCCTTACATTTCTTGGAATTAATAACTTTCACATACATTAACTAATTTTCAAATTTTTGTCAAGCAAGTAGAATATTTGTGTGCAAGGCAGAGGATGGTAAAAGGAACAAGACTCTCCTCGTTCTTATGCTCACATCTGAGACTGGCTCTGTTTTTTCGTGTGAAGAAGGATTCTATTGGCAAATGCATATTAGCTTCTGTCCTACTCTCAGAAAATTCCTGGTGTTGTGTTCTGGAAAAGGAAAAGAAAAAAGGGAGAAGAAACCATACAAATCATGCAAGCTGCTCAAATCCTTTTGGGCTCCAATGGCTCAAACATGAGATCTGAGTGCTGGAAATCTGGACTTTCAATTGCATTGACTCTGACACCCAAGTACAGGCAATAAAGAAATTTCCATGTCAATGATTTTAGCACAAAATACCAAGTAATGCTGCTAAACTCCAGTTAAAAAAAAAAAAAAAAAAAAAAAAAACAAAACCTCCCCCAAACAC
>VZRZ01007230.1:537849-553590 GCA_013398175.1 Climacteris rufus
AAAAAAAAAAAAAAAAAAACCACAACTCACGCACACACACATCTGCTTTCTGTAGAAAATTTTGATGCTTTGTTACAAAGCTTCTGGCAGAGAGCTGAAAACTTCTTGGGTTTTCAATGAACCTTGGAGTTGTTAAGTTTAATGGTTCTACTCGTATTTGGGCCAGAAGTTTAGGTACTGTGGGAGCTTTTTTAAGGACTCACCTTTCATATTCAGGCACCCACATGGGAAGCTGGGTATTTACATCCCACTGCTGACCCTTTGCTGCCTGCAAGGATTTCTGCAACTTTGCTTCAGATTGATGTACCCACAGCAGAGTGCCAAGGATGTTATGATAGTTTGGCACCTAGTCACATTCTATTTCTGACAGGTTAAACCAGAATAACTAAATCACTGTCACGTCTCAAAGCAGTGGTTTTTTCTTTTTCTGTTTCCCATGTCTATTTTGACAGCCAATGAATTATTCTGCCTATTCTGCTCTCAGCCTAACAGGATGAACTGAATAAAAAAGTTACAGCCTGACACAATCCTGAAAATAATTTGCTGGGTATCATTTTCCTCTGCTTGACTATCCAATGTGTTTGTCTCCAATCATTAAGTAAGGCAAAAGTAGTAAGTGTATTTGCTAACATTTAAAAAAGTGGATGGATTGTAAGGAGCTTTAGCTATCTCATCAATAAAACTAGTTTGTTTTAAGAAATGTTAATTTATCACATATCTCAGCTGGAGACCAGTTTATCAGGTAGAGTTGGAAACTTGCTCCCTTATCAACACAAAATGGTTTGAGGACAGAAAACAAAAACAATGCTGTAGGATGCAGTAGAAAGAGCAAGGAGAATTTAGGCAGAGTGACAATAACTCAAAATCGAATTTGGCAAAGACACGAGCTCAACAGCAGTTCAAACTTACTGATCCCAAGTTTCACTTTACATCTTCTACACAATACATTAAATATGAACAAAGTCAACAACAATAACATGATTAACTAAAAAAATTCAATACTCAAAGTGATATAAGGTCAGATGTAAGAGAGAGGGGTGGAAAATCACAGAATATTCTGAGTTGGAAGGGATGCACAAGGATCACTGAGTCCACCTCTTAAGTGAATGGCCCATAGAGGGATTAGACCCACAACCTTGGTGTTATTAGCACCCTGCTCCAACTGAGCTAATATCCATTTTCATATTCAAAGCCAGGTTGCATAAGGCCTTGACCAACCTGGTCTAATGGAAGAGGGGGTGGCAGTACATGATCTTTAAGGTCTATTCAAACCCCTTAACATTCTATGATTCTATGATAAAACAAAACCTAAAGCCCCACATGTAGCACTGTATTGTCTCCAATATTTTATTTTATTTTCTGCTTTTGAAAATCAGAGAAAGGAAAACAAGTAGGTGTTACACAGTTAATTAAGCTCTCATGTAAATTTGTTTAGCAGGATTGTGTACACTAAACCATCTTGTCTAACGACATAGAGGGCTGTGTGCAAGTTTAAAATCATTAACTATTGTTATCGGATAACAAGCCCCAAACCTGTGACATCCAAGTTTATTTAAACTGAAAGGATGACAAACATGAAAGCCAAGCACTCCTACTCTTTTCAGCTTTTCCTTCATTGTACCACCAGCCAAAAAGGTCTTGGACTCTCCATAAAATGTTTGGCAAACAAAGACCCTGTTAATTGACAAGCTATTGCTTTTACTGCTTCCTACCACAATTTGTGGGAATCTTTTAGACCCAAATCAATTCTGCACACAAGCGTTCCCATGAGATGCCACACGCATTCCCATTTGAAGCCTCTTACAAGAAGTGCTACAGCAGTCTCATAAAATCTTTGTCTTCACTGGGCTCTTCTGAAACCACGCGCAACCTTTTCATCCCCTGATGGACAGCAGGCTCTTTTTTTGCTTGTTTGTTTGCTTACTTTAACAAGGTTCTTTGTTTTCTACCATCTTCCTGCTTTGTTTTTACTCTGAGGTAGATCCTTGCCTTTGCAAGGAGTGAGTTATAGCAGAGATGTTTGCAGTTTTCATTGCACCCCAATGCCAATAAAAAATAGTCCCCTCATCAGAAGCTGCCTGTTAACAGCTCTCCTTTATTGCTAAAGCTCTGTGTACTTAATTCTTCTTTGTCAGTCAGAATAATCAATCTCAGCCTGTTAATTAGGAGAAGTCTAACAGGACAGAGGACAGACACCTGACAGCGTAAGCTGTGTTCCTTTGCTCTCAGGAACAACAGCAACGTGCACTCATGACATAAGCTTTTATTATCACCATTTAAAAGCAGTCAGCTTGCATTATTGTTTTCTTTATATGCTTTAGGACTGCAAAACCCATCCTGTTCTGGGTATTTATTTCCTTTAAATGACAAGAAGTCCTGGACACTTTTAATCTGTACCGCAAGAGTTTGTGCAATGCACAGTTCGGGGGTGTTGTTAACCAGCATTCATTTGGGCCCTTCTGGTACCCAGGAAGCTTCAAGTCTTTCATGGCTTCTAGTATCACTTAATTCGTTCATTATCACAATGCCATCTTGGACCATAAAACTGGAAAGGCAGTCTCTGTCTAAACAAGAGCCTTATAAATGCAGAGCACTGTCCTCCAGCCCCTCAGCGTTTCCACCCTTCTTTTCCAGCAGGAAAAATTCCCCACAGAAATCTGCCAAATCACACTTTCGTCTTTCTTCACATTCTTCTTCCACACTCTTTTCTCTCAGGGACAGAAATACATGTACTTAGGATATAAAGCACAACAGGCACCTATCTATTACTGCTGCCCATACATGCCATCTCAGAAATAATAACTAGATAGTGCTACCTATGTGAAATGATGGGAAAAGGAAGAACAGCTGGAGGCAGACCCCTCTAACTGCACAGCCAGAGGAACATGGACCATGCTGAAGCACGGAAGGCAAATTTGAACTAAATCCTGAAGAGTAGGAGGGACAAGAAAAAAGGTGCCAAAGAAGGTAAGAGTATGAAAAAGATGCTGTGTGTTCTAAACCTGTGATCCTTAAAGAGTAATCCAGACCTTCAGCTCAATATTTCCATTCCCCTGGAAATGTGCCCAAACTGGGCACAGTCTGTCACTGCACAGAAAGACTCATTTGATCCTTACCAAAATTAAAAGTATGATGAAGGGTTTCTGCAGCCTGAGCTGAGAACACGCTCTGACTTGGTGAGCTAGGAAGCTCTGCAGGTAGGAGAGATATAGGATGAAAGTCAAATATTCACAGAGGGAGGAAATGAGACCTTGACATAGAAAAATGCTTTCTTAAGTTTGAGATTAGAAGTGCTTATAGATAGAAATTATTTACACTGAATAATTACATTGAATTATGCCCACTTGCATGCTATGCCACAGTTTACTCATATTTCAGAAAAACTGTTACTTTCTATTTTTAACTTTACTTCATGGGTTTTATTAAAATAATTTTTAGCTTTTTCTTATACACGTTTTTTGAGAAAAATCAAAATAAATATTAAAAAATTATGTCAATGAGATAAGAGGAAAAAACTCACAATGTTTTTAACCTTTTATTTTTAAATTTCCAAACTACGTTTTTAAACTCTGGTATTTCCAAAACTAAAGGAATTTAATATTTCAAACATGGCACCTGTCATATACAATCCCCATGAAAGTAGGTATACTTTTTGAAGCCTGAAGAAAATCAGATAAAGAAAAAAATAAGTAACAGGAGACTGTCTATGTCCCCATGCTGCATTACTTTTCTTGCTCAAGTTCAGCACATACCAAGTCCTCACTCTTCCACACCTACCTCCACAACCATACTTCACCTACCTGGAAGATTGTTTTTTTAGTAGGCTGCTGAGAAAGCCAAACTTCCTAGCCTTGCAAAAAATCTGCAGACAAACATATGGGGGGGGGGGTTTCCTGGAGAGACACAGAGACCAACCCTCCACATCCCATTTCTGAGTGCTTCCTGGTCCCCATCTACATTCACCCATAAGCCAACCACTTGTACTAACATCACTAAATTTGAAGAGATGAACACTCCTCCTACCTAAAGACGAACTCTTTGCTTTTCCACCCCTAACTACAATTCATTGTCTCTGATTCTTAGCCCCAGAGTACGGGCAGACAGTGTCTGCTGCAGTCTGGAGCTGAATCAAAGCAGCTGGAGTACATGGAAATTTGGGAAGATCCACATTTGGCACTGCACTAAGGATGGAAATTTAAATTTGAATTATCCTTAGCCTTCACTGAGGATACATTTAATTGCATCTTCCCCTGAGTTTCCCAGTAGACTGGCATACCTCTCCCACTGTCTTTTGTGGTGGGAATGTATTCCAGCAGCTCCCAATACCGGTTAAAGCCAAGCCTTTAAAGCAGTATCTGGGTGCTTAATCACCCATCTGACTGCAGGGGCAGGATCGGTCTTGGCTATCTTCAGCCATCTCTGAGGCCAGGGAGCTGGATAGGCTCCCCCTCTAGTTAGTGGAGGCAGATAAGCATCTGCAGAGAGTAATCCATCCCACCTCTCTCTCTCTCTCCATTAACTGAAGAGGAGCCCAGATAAGTAGTTCGGATCAGACACATTACTTCTGAATAGCTGAAGCTAGACAAGATTAATTCCACCCTCAGCATCCAAAACACTTACATATGTAGTTTCTCATTACTTATCACAGTGTAAACGCCTGTTACTCATTGATTTAGAAATAGATTTTGCCGTTGTGATTTCCTTTTCTTTGTGCAAAACTTTCCTAATTCAGTTTTTGCACCCTAGCACTCAGGAATATAAGTGACAAGACATTTCCTGCACACACACACCCACAAGTGCACCTGCAGACCAGTAGTTGGGTGCATCTTAAGCCCCTCTGAGCAGTGGTGCAAAAGCCCCTAATGATGCAAAAGAGATTGAGCAGAGGCTCCTTTTCAATTCAGCTCTCCAAGAGCCCCAAATCACTGTGCTCTGCTTCCAGCTACTTGGGTTTCACTCGTTCCAAATTATTTCAGAAGAGCAGCTAAGAGGCCAGCATTGCTTTTGTGAAACGATGCTGTTTGGGGACCAAACACAAACATCCACCCTGCTGATGGCCGCGCCAGGGACGTGCCTCCCTGCGGGACAGACAGACAGCGCAGCCTTTCCCACTCCCGGCTCTCAGCCATCCCAGCAATGCCCTAATCCAGCCTCCATTTCCCAGCAGGTTCTCCCGGCGGGTGTGCGGCGAAGGGGCTGCGCGCTCCCAGCGTGGCAGCGCCTCGCACCGCCGCATGCCTCGCATGCCAGAACGCGCAGCGCCCACGGTCCGGGTAACAGCCCCAAAGGGAGTCAAAAGGGGCCATTTACCAGTTTGGATACTACCACCTAAAGATAAGCTTCTCCATGGTTACCGCTCTCACGCAAGGTCACTTTCCTGCCAGACCTCCTCTCCTCCCTCCCTGTCTCTCTCTCTCCTTCCCCATCTCCTATTTTTTTTCCCCCAAACGTGCTACATCAAAGGAGAAAATGAAAACATTTACAATAATCACAGTCTGACTATTTTAATGCAGACTGTAGGAAAGGAAATATGTAAGCCAAGTGCTCTTACTGTGCAAGCAGAAACACACTCTCGACCTCATAAAAGTAGTATCTGAGAAATAACACTCGATTAAAGAAGCCAGTCCTTCATTTAAGTAGGTGCTTATGGTAGGGAAAATAGCCAAGATTTCTCTAGAACAGGCCACTGGCCTATCAGGAAAAGCAGGAACAGGCCAGACAGATGAATTACTGCGAGACAGCTGGGTTTCAGCCGGGGTGCGAGGAGATCCCTATTATCCCGTCCCCCTTTCCTACACAAATGCCTCTCCCCAGAGAAACTGAGTCATTAGAAGCCAGCTCGTTCACTCCTGACAGGCAATATGTATTGAGTGAGAGGTGATACATTCTCATTTTCAGCAAGAAATCTTAGTCGCCCCAAGGAGCAGCTCACTTAGGGGAGCGGTAATGGAATACAGGGCCTTTCATCTCCGCCTTGCCTCTGCAAGCACAGGCTGGCTCAGCTCAGTGACAACCCAAAAGTTATTAGTTAATGGCTTGTTTCAGTGACCTCCATGCAATGAGTTTGGTGGGCTAGGTCTGGTTTTCAGTAGACAACAACTAGAACCACAAGTGGTGTTAAACAGAAACCACATTAACGAGTGAAGCACCCATCAAGTAAGGACCAAGTGAATTGCCCAGGTGTAGCTGTGCCATTGCTTCCTCTACCCTTCAGAGCCGTAGGAAGACCTTCAACTGGCCACCAACTCCCAAGACCCCAGTTTTGTCCTCATTTGCACAAGTAAAGTTTTACAGCAAACAAACAAACAAACAAAAAGGCCCCAAGATCCTAACAGCCATTTCACATTCTTTAGGAGCAATAGTATCTAACAGGCAGCACTGAGAGCTGAAAATACCACAAATTTGAACTACCAAAGAGCTTTCCCAAGATGGGGCCCCACAGTCCAGACCTGCTGATGTGTACTAACTTTTGAGTGCATCATTTTGCAACAATAAAATTCCCTTTTTTTTAAGTAATTACTCATTTTAATACATTTAGCCAGTGTGGATCAACCCTACATCTCTCCAGGAAAACAAACCACAGCCACTCTTCTTTACTTTCTTCCCATTCAGTCCCAAGTCTACAGTCTACAGTCCCAAGTTTGAGCTACCCATGGGACAGTGATGGCCTGTGGAGTCCAGAATCATCCATTATTTAAAAATCTTGCACCCAAGTAAAGTGCAGAATTCACCCTGAAGCGAGAGTGGCTGAAATTCTTATACACACACCCCCAAAATACCTGAGCAATAATTTCTGCTACTTCCTATGCCACGTTTCCACAAAAGATTCTCTAGTTACAATCTGAAATCCCAAAAGTATTCTAATTTGAGGTGAGGAGTTTCCTCCATCTCTTAAAGCCTGCACAAGTTACAGAACATCACATATGAGCCTGTTCCCATCACTCTGCATGACTAGATAGGTATCTTCAAATAAGGCATCCATCCACCAACTGCTTAGATAAGAGATTCATTGAGGACTCACTCCCAAAAGGGAACGGATGCAAAGCAGGCAGCAAACTGTTATCACAGCCCTAAGGATGCCCCCTTTATATACTTCAAATTTAAATTACATAGGAATTAGCATAGGCTCATATTCTGAAGGAAACTGACCAGAGGGTAACAAAGGCTCTGCAGGGAGAGGGAAGGGAAGTCTGGTGTGACTTACACACAGATGGCATTTCTTTGACTGTCAGAAATATTCAGAATAGGAGCTGGACATTTTACACGGATGTCATTAACATCTAAAACAATAATTCTGTCTTTGTTGGAAGGGATGGTTAAGTGGCTTTAAACATCTTATTCTCAATAGTTGATGCATTTCCACCTCTAACACAGCTGAGACTGGTAACTGTCAAGATAAGACCCTCAGTTGTGACCTTTTATTCGTTTATTTCTTTATATTCCTCTCCCCAGATATCTCCCACCTCCAATGCTCTTCTTGGCTTTTGATATTTAGAGAACAGAAGAAAGTTGATCAAGATGTTGGCACATCAATAACTGGGCAACAGGCAATATCTGCACAGTACTTATGAAAGAGCAAAGCACAACCCAAAAAGACTCAAACATGTCTCTACAGACTTCTCAACCATTCAGACCTGCCTTCCCCTGAGGAACAGAACTAAGGGAAGCTGGAGTACAAAGCTACTGTGAAGTGAGAGGGGGACCCACCAAGTCTCATCCTGGGACAGAAGGCATTCAGCAGATCAGGAGTCCAGGGCATATGTCACTGTGATGTGAGTGATGGCATGTTTTCATTACTACAGGATTAAAATTTAGGAAGAAAATAAATTACCGGAGCACCCTAATCTCCACAGGAGCAGTGATGATTTAGTGTAAATTAATTTTGCAGATTACCAGGGTTTTTTTCCCCACAAAACAGTTCAAGTTCTCTGTATATATACTTATATATATATATATATACATTTAATGAAGCTGCTACAGAGAACTTGAACTGTTTATGTATAAAGATACATTAATTTTTTAAGTCTATCTTTCTCTCCTCCTTTTTTAATTTTATTTTCATGATGTGGAAGAACTGTGGCTGGTATTGACAAATTTCTTGGCATTCTACTGAAATGTAAAGTTCCCCAGCCTTACATAATCTGCTGATAGCCAGCCTACAGATTGCAACAAAAGCAGTGATTTGAACTTTGCGTTTTACTCATCTCACAAATTACAGCAATGAAACCAAAGTTATCTGCCCCAACTCATACAGCATTATCTTTTCATTTAATGGAAGTGAAAAAGAAGCCTGCACTCATTACCCAAAGTATGCAATTATTACTTCCTCTCTATATTGTTGCTAGTCAAGAATAAAATCCAGAATATGACCTTTTCATCAAGCGTCAAGCCAAAAATCCACCTGGGACAGCCTCAGGAGGCTACCCTCATTCTTTCACTCAGTAACTCAGAGCAAAGACCCTTGTTTCATACAGCTGAAAGGAATCCTTGGAAAAGCTTGGCTTAAGGAAGCATCTAATAAATGCTAATCAATAGATGAAGCCCAAAAAGATTTCTGTCTCCTCCTGCATGATCCCAGCAAAACAAAATCACCACTGATTCAATAGCTCAGCCCTCTCCCAAAAAATCTCCTCCATCTGCATATAGTGTAAGGTCACAAAAAAGGTTTTAAACTCTGAATGTGAGTGATACAGTGTATTAATGCCACAAATTCTTCAACAGAAACCTGAATTCCAAAAGAAGAATGCATAATAGTGTTGAATTCCTTATATTTTTTTGCTTTGTTATGGCAATAATAATGTGCCTTTTGAAGTTCATGCAGGGAGATACAATGCCAAAAGGCAAATACTTACAATACAAGAGCACTTGGTACATTTATTTCCTTCAGGCCTAAATTCTTCTCCTTCATTGTAAAGTCTCCCTTCAAATATACAACCTGGAAAACAACATTTGAATAAGTTTAGCTCAAGATAGCATACTGCCTTTCCTCTATAATAAACCCCACTGAACAACAATATGAAAAGTAAATTGTACCATCTGCTCTGATACAGAATCACAGAATCATTTAGGTCAGAAAAGATCCCCAAGATCATCAAGTCCAGCTTTTGACTGATCACCACCTTGTCAAGTAGACCACGGCACTAAGTGCCACATCCAGTCATTTCTTTAACAACTGCAGGGACAGTGACTCCACCACCTCCCTGGGTAGTCTATTCCAAGGTTTAATACCCTTTCCATGAAGAAATTCCTCCTGATGTCCTCATGGGAGGCTGAATGCCCCCCTGGCACAGCTTGAGACTATGTCCTCTTATCCTGTCACTGGTTGCCTGGGAGAAGAAACAAATCCCCACTTGGCTACAACCTCCTTTCAGGTAGTTGTAGAGAGAGAATAATTTCAGAAGAATACAAATCATTTCAGAACCTTTAACAAATCTTTGACAATCCCTCAATATCTTCTTTGATGGGGAAAGAAAGCATCCTCCTACAGCAGAAAAAACTGCAACAATGAAGCTGAGGCTAGGTCAAGGCTTCTATTAGAAGTGGCTTTAAAACAGTTTTTTAAGCTGTTTGCTTCTTATTAATTCATTCTTTCTCCCTGAGTTCATATTCGATGTTGGCAGATATTATAACTAATAAAAATAGAATAAATCCATTATATCACAACTGGAGCAGTGCTTACTTCTAAAACCTGTGTTAAAATCAACTTAGCCTAAAAAAACACACTAATTTGCCACTCTGCTTCAGTAAGGTAACCCATTATCCCTCCCCTTCAAAAAGTGAATCTTCCTTTTTAGGATTATATTTCCCCACCTAATGAAATAATGGTCATCAGCCAAGCAACTCACCTGACAGACCCCCTGAAAAATGACATAAATACATCTATGGATACATGCACAGGCTATCCCCTAGTCTGCATGTCCTCTATTAAAACATATTAAACATATCTGGTTTCATTTTGTGCCTTGTGAGTCATCAGTCCGCATTTTAGTAACTTGTTCAAGTATAACAGAGAAGCTAGAGGCAACCTCCCAGGGGATGATAAGTACCACTAGAAATACAATTGCACATGTGGAACAGCATCTTAACCATGAAATCTCACCTGGACATACAGGACAACACATTCCCCTGAGTTTGGAAGGGTTTTTGCAATGAACAACACACTGTACTTCTGACTCTACTATCACTCCTTCCTGAAAAAGAAACAGATCAGACACATTCATTGTTAGCATTGTGGTTGCTTTAGCAAGCAAAAATTCACAATTACTGGCAGTACAATTAAAGCCCAGCACATTTTGCAAAGCACTGGGTTTCACAACTTCTCTTCTTTCTGTACCTGCTGCCTGGCATTAGGATTCAAGTTAATCCACAGTCAAAAGACCCACTTGAGTCTCCCTGACTCCAGACACAGGATTTGCCTTAAAATGCATCAGGTAAAAAACCAAGCATCTTCTTAGGAAAAGGAATCCTGCTTTATCAGGAATCCTTAACCTCGGTAATCTGCTATGCAGCTCTGGTGAAAACAGGCCAGACACAAGGCATTCTCCTCCCTCTCCTATTGGAGGAAAATAAACTTAGAAAGCAGATTAAAGCACCTTGTTTAGTTGAGGGGAGACGCTTATCTTTGATGTGTTGCCTGATAAGTATTAGTACATTAACATTTCCTGTACTTATTTGAGAAGTCAAGAGTCCTCCTGAACAAACCTGGGTGTGAGGTTCTGTGCACAAAAGGCTACTACCTTCTTTTTTTTTTTTTTCTGTTTACAGCTTTGCTGTTGGAGGCAAGGGATTTTTATTTTTTTTTATGTGTGTGGATCTAGGGTAATCAGGATCACCCAGGTTTTTTTTCACCCAAACTGAAACAGGCAATCAAGAGCTGGTCATTTCATGCAGCGTATCTAAATGTATGTAATGAGTTTCTTTTCATTAAGTGCAAGGATACAGAATACTGCTGCTTCAACTTCAGTCTTCTCAGTGTACTTATTTTCAAAAATGCAGGTGGGTTTCATAAAGCAGAACTATCACAGAAAAAGGAAAAGAAAGCCTTGAAACTCTCTTCTCCTGCTGGTAGAAGCTGTTCATACTCACTAATCTCCTCTTTCCAACTGCCATTCTTAGTAGCTGCCTGAGTGTTACTTTTAAAACCAGATCAAATTGTCAGCAAAAATGGCAGACATTCACAGACATAGGCTAAAATTGCCTACATAATTACTTGGTTTGAACCTGACAAGTGACAATCTTGAAAATGTTATGGTTGCAGATAGGTTAGTGACAAAAATACCACTGTGTTAAACAGGGCAGGAGCCTAGGAAAAGAAGATTTGCTCATGGGTTTCTCTTAAAGAACACCCCAGGTAAAACCCATGGACACATACACACAAAAGTGTCCTATTACTAAAATAAGTTGTATTTCACAAAAGGCTTAGCATGCTGAAAAAAAAAAGAGGACTTACTTTAAGGTCAAGACAGCAGGAAATGGCATGGCTGTGTACCTCTCCTTCAGCAATGTTTGGGTATCAGGGTACTCAAGTCATACAAAACCTATCCCTCTGAGTGTTTGGTTTTAGCTGGCTGCATCTGAGTGGATTTAAATTACTTTAAATGCATAGTCCATATTGTGCTTTGGGTATAAAATATTTCAGGTTGTTTGGATTGGATAAATGAAGGCTCAGGATTTCCTGGGAAAAGCTTACAACTCAATTAGCACGATTTTTATGACATCCTTACCTGGCACTGGTATGTAACACAGGGATTGCTGGGGAGGTGCCATTTCATAGAGCTGTTGTACGTATTTCCTCCAAAACTGCAATCTAGAAGAGGAGACAGAAGCACATCAGTTCAGTTCAAGGTAATCTTGTGGGAGGCTGCTGATGAAGATCACAGGGCAGCATCCTAAATGCGACCCACCCTCTCCCCTGGGTTAACAGAAGACATGGAGCTGAGAGCTGGGATGAATAAGAAGGGTCATGTCCTGGGAGGGCTGGCAGCACTGCCCTTGACATCTGCTGCTGATGCATGACTGGCCAAGCTCCTTACTAACTCAGACTGACAAGACACCAAAATCAGTGACGCTCTACTTTAAAATGGATGACAGTGCTTATTCTGCAGTCCATTCAGGAACTACTCAGTCACTCAAGCGCTGGAATGAGGAGAGGGAGGAGAGAGGGTAAAAGAAGAGCTGGAAGCTTTCATAATCCAGCTTGCCATGCTATCTTCATCCATTAACCTAAGCCCTTGGGAGAGCTCTTCAGCAAGCACAGCTCAGCATGGATGAACTGACATTGACAGAGCTACCTCTCCTTTATTCTTTTTCACTTTCATGACAGAAGAGATCACCATCCATATAAACTAAAAGCCATCAAGTTCTTTTGTGTGTGTGGTGAATCTCCATGGGGAGACATTTTGGAGACTCATATAGTTTGACTTTAAATGTCTTTGTGTGCTATATGACAACTTTGTTAACAGAAAACAGGTTTGCTTGCCCATGCACTGCATCAGTCCACATTTTTTTGTGCAAAATGAATTTTCATGGAGCCATTTGGAAAAAAAGCGAACACCAAAACAAACATTAATTTTCACATTTTTGATTACATGTTCCTACTAGTTTCCCTTCCCGCTCTTTTGCTGTTTTCTGGTATTTTGAAAAAGAGAAAACCAAAAAAGAACACAAATAAAACAATAATTCACTAGAGAAGCAAAACTAGAAAATGCTTATAAAGTAGAAATATAATATTTGTTTTTAAAGTGTTAGTTTATTAATGCAAAATTGTTTCAATTAAAAATAATTCTTTGGCAACCTAGAGTGGTTCTGAGAAAAAAATTTAGAAATAAAACATACCCCATTTTCTGTGGGAAAAATGCCCATTTTCCATTTATTGCTTTTAGGGTTTTTTCCTAGTATATTTTATTCAAAATTAGCTTGATCAAAGAGCCCATGAAACCAACAGGAGTCTTGCCAAAGACTTTGAAATACAGACATGTACATAGAGCTACAGAACCACAGAACTACAATCAGTCAAACAATGCTCACAGCACCATTCTCTTTCCACACCCTACCTCAGCAACTACTCTAAGTCATTCTTTGCTGTGTAGGGTGCACTGTCCTGCTTTGGGCTACATTTTACATCCTTCTGAAAGTAAAGGTAATTTATCAGCCCTACATCCGTAAATCTTTGAGCCCACTTTAAAAGAAAACTCGAGGGTCACAACTGTGAGGTGCAGAGGAACTTAAAATCCCCATAAAATCACTCTGAATTCAACACGAAATTTAAAGGAAACCTGATATATTAAGATCATTTGCAAATGTGTTAACTGCCTCTATTTAAAGTCTTAAACAACAGAAGACTTGTACTTCAGAATCTGCAGTAATCAGAATTTTTTTTTTCCAGGATAAATACAGACCAACATGGGAGAAATTTGTAAGTGCTGTGGCTATTTCACTTATCTAAGCTGAAACAGGTATGTTTTTAAAAAGATGCTCGGCAATCTAAGAGCTGCCTTTGATAGTTTAGTCATTGGGAAATATTGAAAGGTACAAATACATCTGAATCCCATAGTTTTCAGTAGCAAAGCCCCTATGAAATAATTTTGAATTATAAAGAAATGCTCAGATTCTCAAAGTATAAATACAGTTCTCAGACCTCTCATACACACAGGCCAACATGCCAAGAGAGGAGTGAAGCCCTATACTCCTCTTATGAATTTTGAAGTTCCATTCTGAAAAACACTGAGTTATCTTACAGTACAGTCTCACTTACTGCTCACTGCAAACCCTGATGAATGCAGAGCCTGTTCAATGTGTTTAACATCCTACATTTGCAGAAGCCCAGGTTATACTGGTCCCAGCCCGAGAAATAGTTTACAAGTGTTCAAGACACTCGACATGGAACAAGCTGCGTTGTTAAATATCTGTGTGTGTGTTTCACCAGAACCCAGAATCAAGGGCCAGGTTGGAAAATAGCAACTGCAAAATACCTTGCATATTTGCTCAGCAATTATGTTCTTTAATTTAAAATGTTTCCTCTGTAAGAAAGCTAATGACTCTGGGCTAATCTGCATGTACAGATGTGCACATTAAGGTGAAATTTTCACCTCAAGCATTAGTCTGGTTGACAAAGCATGAAGGTGATGCACCCATTCAGTCAGCACTGCTCTTGCTTAAAGTGCATATCCAAGCCATGCTACAAAATCCTCTGCCCTGCACCACTGGCCATTTTGCCTGTGGAAAGCACCAAGGGGCTGGCACACCAGAAGGAACCATGGTAGGGAGAGCCTGCAGGCAGCAAAAGATAAACTTAAAAATGGAGACCAGGGTGGAAAAGACTGCAGAAGGATTGGAGATACTAAGACTGCTCTCGAGCTTTGGCATGGGCTGGCAGGTTGAATGAGGGAGACAGAGCAGCACCCATCCAACACCAACGCGAGGCATGGTGGGATCTGGATTTCAGCAGATGCTCACCTGAGGGAGCAGCATGAAGGAAGGGGACAATTAGTCAGTAACACAAGCAGGCTGAATGTCAGACAAAACTGAGAAGGGTAAGAAAGGAGTGCTTTACAATCTCTGGGTGACGCTTTAACCTGTCCCTGACCAGAGGTGTGCCCTGACACTCTGCCCTTTGGATGCCCCAGAGCTACACCCACTACTCACTCTTCAAAAGGAAAAAGAAACAAAGCCCACATACCGGCTAGTTTTTCTGAACCTCACTTTCAATGTACAAATCTCTCAGCTGACACCTGCAAACATAAAGCCAGACTTTCCTAGTCCCCCTACTCATAGCATGGAAAATTCTGAGCCTCGCCTGAATTCAGCAGAGTGAAACATGCCTCATTTTATGTGCCAGCTCAAGTCAAGCCATTCTGGCTCATCCATGGTTAAAGGTCCACCGTGTTTGGCTTGGCAAGTAGCAGTCACTGAATATTTTGTGTTCAAAGGCATCAGTAAAATCCCTGATGTTAATTTCTACAGCAGTGTATGATGGACCATACCTGAAGTTCCTAAAAGTCATTTTTAAGCTTTTTTTCCCCCAAAAAAAAGCCCTTTGGAGATATTAGTACATTAACTTACTGTCTCCATCCACCATTCAAAAGGAAGAGCAGGAGAAAAGAATAAATCAAGAAATATCAGAGCTTAGAACTATCACTTAAATGCTATGCACTTACTTCAGCCTGAATACCTACTTAAAATAAAACTTTAAAAGAAAGGGCTACAGAGGAGGTTTTTAAGAAGGGAATCCAAAAAGCCTGTGAATGCTCTAAGGATGTGAAAGATTTGACATTAATAAGTAAATTTTATCCTGACTCATATAATACATAATGAAAACCTTTAGAATTCCACATATGGAAGAAAGTTAAATATTAGTGATCTCCATCAATTTTAAAAATGCTAAAGTGATTCATAACAGTCAAGGAGTGTGTCCTAATTTTTTAGTCTTTCCTGCTTCTTTGTGTAAGAATAGCTGGTGTTTTATTAATGTAAAATATTAACTTTCAGTTAGTTGTAGGTTTTGTTGCCATTACCTTCTTCAATCCAAATAGCTCAGATAAGTCCTGGATAAACATGCAAGCCTAAAGTTGCTTATCTGAATCAAACCAAACCACTGAATACTTTGAAGTTGGTCATTTGTTGCATATGCAATGGAAACTAATGCTAATTACCTTCTAGTCACATCTTAAAGGCAAAATTGATCCAGACTGAGTCCTTCCCGCACAAAAAAAAAAAAAAAAAAAAAAAAAAAAAATATAATAA
>VZRZ01007230.1:553642-584355 GCA_013398175.1 Climacteris rufus
AAAAGCTAAAATAGTTAAATAACTTCTAATTTATTTATTTAATTACTTTTTCTTCAATGATGTGCATGCCATACTTGTGCACCTTTGTTTCTAGACTTTACAAACCAACTTTTGACCAATTTAATTTGAAAGAACAATTTTATTCTAAACAAGCATCCTTGCACAGAACTGCACTGGAATAACACGAGGCAAATTATAGCAGATTTTGCTATTGTATGTGGACAAGTTGATCATCAGGAAGCCATTTGTCTGTCCAAATCCTACAGCTCTGATAAATTACCCTTTTTTCTTCTTCCCCAATCACCCAAGCATATAACAGTACCATGAAAATAGGGAAATTTACTGTAAGAGACAGTTTAGTAGTGCTAAACTCAACCAGTGTCCTCAGGAGTTCATTAAAAAACAACCCTTTATTACTCAATTTGACATGGCTTAATTAGATTCCAGAAGAAACTTGTGCTTATTTTAGTCTAATGAGAATTTTATAGACAAGTCATTTCCTTATTCTCCCAAGAGAAAGTGATAGATTGGTGCACAATAGACTGGCTCCCCATCCCTCATTTCTTCAGCATCTTTCTTCTCCTATTAAGTCTTTTTTTTTTGCTTTCCCTCCACTTTCTATTTAAAAATGTAACCTCTCTATTGGCATGGAAAATAAACATTAGGAAAAGAAAACAGTCAGAAGACATGTTTTATTTAGTGTTTGATAAATTAATCCTCAGGGAGGTATCCAGGCATGCTAACACTAAATACCAGTTCTAGCCAAAGAAAAAAAAAAAAAAAAAAAAACAAAAAAAAAAAAAAAAAAAAAAAAAAAAAAAAAAAAAAAAAAAAAAAAAAAAAAACCAAAACCCTAAACAAAAAGATACACCAGTAACTTGCACATTCTGCAGTATTGCCCTGGCATGAAATCAGTTGGCCAAACAAAAAGAACTGTGAATCACACATATACCTATTATGAAACATATTTTCACATATCTTAGTGATGGTAAAGCCATTGACAGCTACCAGAAAATAAAACTTCCTGTTGAGTAACCCTGGTCTTCATTTGTCAACACAGAAGCATGAAAATGTATACAAAACCTCCCATGCTTATCAAGTCTAGCTCTAAACAGTGAAAATCCAACTCTTCCCTCCATAACAGAGTACAAGGAAACCTATTTGCAGCTGAGCCATGGCAATTACAACGCCCAAGGGATGCACATATATAGGGGCCATATAAAGGCAAACAAACAGAGCAGAGTGAAGTGGCCATGGGGGTGAGCTGTGCTAGGACCTCACATTTCACAGGCATAGGATGCAAAGCAGCCCCCATTCATGGAGCAAATCGCAGCAGAAGCAAAGACATCAACTCCTCCCGGTGCTGTGTTTGCCCCTTGTGCACCACTGGAACTGAATTTCACCTTCCCAAATGTTTTGTGTTCCATGTATAGGGTGAGAAAAGCTGCCCTGCAGGGTTCCTAGGAACCTAGCAATCCAAAATGGCATACAGTTAGAGCTGCCATTGAATCTTGAGCTGATACTCGATGTGCTTGCCAAGCCAGGCAGCTGGAGAAATGTCACCTCTCATGGTTATGAGGGCTGACATGAATGATGTTGCTTGGTGACACAATTACTTGCTCTTGTATCCAATTTCCTCACACCACCAGAACCACTCATTATCAGTACAGCTTACACCTTCAAAATTAAATAGTAAAAGGAATTCTTATTCCAGTACTACATGTCCTAAGATGTTTATCATGTTGTTCCAGAGAAACGTTACATGTGAAAATCTGGGTAACTGATGTTTGACTGAAAAAGTGTTTATGACAACACACCAAGACTGTTCATTAAAAGTTTCTTACATAAATGGAAAATTATATTCACCAAGGTAATAAGAATATCAGAAATTTGAGACACTACTAAACACAACAGACATCCAAGGGGTGTCAAGGGGTGCTAAGACCTTTGTAAGGACAGTCAGCTCAAAGAAAGGATGGAGACAGAGAGAGACCTTTTCTTAGGCATAACCAGAAGAAATCAAAGGTGACACTGTGATGATACTGGTTGGCACCATCCCTGGTAGCTATATGTCACTGTTTCAAAATCTCTGGCTTTACTTGAAATAAAAAGTTAAAAACGGAATAAACACTCTACTTCCAGCTTGAAGAAACAGGCCTTCTGGTTCAGAGCTGGAACACACTACCAAAAGACTCAGAAGCAGTGACAAAGGCCAATAAAAAAGTTAAGACTTGATTATGTCCCCAAACCATCTCTTTCCATAGCCTGTTCCTGACAGATGCCAGGACTAGATTATTCAGGTGAAGGTGAAAGAGATTTCTGTAGGAAAATATATATATTATCTTCACATCCCATCCCCCTCCATCCATTTCTTATCCCTTGTCTCTGACAGCTTGCCTTGGAGCATGCCAGGGTGGGCTGCAAGTTTAATGCCCCAGTCAGTTTAAAAAGTTTAATGGTCCCCTGAGTCAGCCTTACAGCAGAACACCAAAGTGGTGTTGGGTATCTCATGCTAGGGGTGTCCAGAGGCAAACAAAGTGCCAGGGGTATGTATGGATCCTCCAGGGTGTTAGTAGGATAGCCAGAACACTGATAATCTCATAACCTCTCTCTAACTTCCTTTGCAAGCCAGCCCTCATAACTGAAATTGGCTGCAATCCTCAACCATAGTATTTGATATCCTTTCCAAGAAATGCACAATTAATTATGATAGCTTTGGATATTCAATATTCAGGAGGCCTACTGCTGCTGTTACCTGGGCTGGGATTCCATTCTCTTGTGCTATGATCCAGATCAATGGTGCATAGCACAAGAATCAATAAAATAAATAATTAAAACAAAACAAAACAAAAAAAAAACCTCCCAGTAATTTTCAAACATTAACAAGGACAGAAAATGCAAAATTTTACATGGGAAGTGAAGGAAAATTCTGAACATATTTTATTTGTTGTAAAAAAATACCCAACAACTTTGCACATCTATAGAAGATTCACATTCTTAGGATAAGAGAGTAGAATATGGTGCACAATTTTAGAAATGCAAACTTTATTCAGTCCTGAGCCAGTAATACTACTTTTTCAGAGAGCAAATAACTTCTTATTAGATGTGTAGAGAGCTCTATATCTAAGTGTCAGGTCTCCATCCAACTAAATAAGATAATGCTGCCAAATCTATTTCTATAATCTCAATTACCTCATAGGTTTTCATTAAATATATTAAATAAAATGAGATATGAAAAGGGGCTATTTATCCTATGCAAAAGTAATAAGAGGGCTTAATTTTTTAGTATTTTCAATATGCTAGAGGTACATGGTATGTTTTATAAACTACAGTAAATATCTGTCAAAAAAATAATCTTATTGAAAACTTTTCCTATTAGACTGAGTTGCCAGCATTCTCCTTGCAGCAGGGAGCCATAAGAACAGGCCCACATTTGTCTGTTCCAGACTTTGCACAAACACACAGCAAAAGTGAGCTTTGCCCCACCGACATTACTAGAAAGGTCCTGTGGGCCTAAAGTCAAGAACAGTGTTAAAACACATGGCTAGTCTGGAGGATTTGAATCTTGAGTCTTAATTTAAATCTTAGACCTCATTGCAGTCTACAACTTCCACTCGAGGAGAGGAGGAGGGGCAGGCACTGATCTCTTCTCTGTGGTGACCAGTGACAGGACCCAAGGGAATGGCCTGAAGTTGTCTCAGGGGAGGTTTAGACTGAAGAGCAGGAAAAGGTTCTTCATCCACAGGGTGGCTGGGCACTGGGACAGGCTCCCCAGGGAAGTGGTCACAGCACCAAGCCTGGCAGAGCTCAAGAAGCATTTGGACAATGCTCTCAGGCACATTCTTGTCCTGTTCAGGGCCAGGAGGAGGAATTTGATGGTCCTTGCAGGACCCTTCCAACTCAATAATCTGTGATTCTGTGACAAAGTAAAACCAAATCTCTCCATATGCTGCTTTCCACAACAGTGAATTTTTGGATTGCAAAAGCTATGCTTGCTGCTATTCCTACTTTTTCAGTTTATTAAGAAATATGAAAAAAAACCTACTAGAAATTATCTGAGTCATGTACAAATACTCAAACAGAAGCAAGGGACAGCACATTTCCTTCCTATTTGCAGGAAAAGAAGTTCTCTACCAACAATTTAGCTTCCCCTGTATGCAAAGCTCTAAACGTGAGAGTTCAACTCTGTGCGCCGTTGCATATAGAATCATAGAATAATTTGGATTTGGAAGGGACTTGTAAAGGTCATCTAGTCCAATCCCCTTGCAATGGGCAAGGAATGTCCTCATGCACCTCATGATAGAATAAAATGCACTGGCCGAGATGTCACAAATTACTCAGGAGAGGTGGTTTCCTTCCTACACAAGCCAGCTCTGGAACATACCCTTTGGTCTTAATGTTATCCTCCTGATGTTGCACTCAAATGACAGCAGCCATTCATTAATTCACTCACTCATTCATTCATTTCTTCACAAGGTAGGAAGACGTGAAGCTATCTATCAAAGAGAGCTGGCAAGAGCCTGTAAGTCCTGATTAAGTTCTTTCAGGCTTTGGGAACAAAGCCAAGAAAAAAAGCCATCAGGTTTTGATGTCTTCCCTTGGTAACATTTTGTTCATGTTTAGATGAAATGCAACTAGTAAAAGAAAAAAAAATTTTTAAAAAATCCCTGTTTTCCTTTTCCTGCTTGCGCTCCCTATGGGCACTCTGGCAGCTTGACAAAATAGTAACTGAGAACAAGTGCTGCAGGGCCAAGCCCTGGCTGCAGCCGAGCTTCATGTGGGGAGTGTCAGGGAGCTGCTGGGACAGCAAAAGGAGTAGCAGGAGTGCTACACTGCCAGGCTGGTATTTGCAGCCCTGATTCCCCAGTTAGTCCCCATGGGACACCCGTTTGAGATTTTACACAGAACAGAGCTTCAGCAGTGTTCAGAGAGGTGGGAGAGCAAGCAGCCTCCCCAGGGGTAGAGGTGGCTCCATCAGACTCTTCTCCTGGAACCAGAACGACCTGGTGACAATGTGTGGTGTCAAGACTGCTGGAGTTAAATGGGTGTGTATTTTGCTTTACCTTTCAGAAAGCACAGAAAAATCAGCTCAGAAATTTCACATCTACTTTGAAAATTCAGTCCTCGACATCTTTCTTTCCTTTCAGTTCTGAAATTTAAAGTTCTTGCATTTTAAGCCCATAGAAAGTGCCATCTTAGCTCAGACTAAGCATCTTTCTAGCCATTCTGTCTGATAGCAACCACTAAGAGGCACCTAGGGAAGTGGAAAAAATACAGGGTAGCATCTATAGCTCTACTTTAGCCTCCAGAGGGGAAAGAATAAGCAGCCTGCCTGACTCAGAGGGAAAACAAGGCATTTTTTTTGTACCCTACTCCTTTCCTAACATCCTTGTTGGATGACTATTAGTCTCTCTGTCCTTTGATACATTCAAAGGACCCTAGCTAACTCACCCCTCTTCTATCTCAAGTATCCTCGTGCCTCCTAATTCTACTTTTGTACAGTTTCTATTACTTATTCCATTAGAGATGTCAACCATACCAATCTGCAGATGCCAGGCTCAAGCCTATTAATAATGTTATGTAGGTACCCACCCCAATTCAGGATAAACAGAAAATCTTATAGGGAGTCTGAATTGAAATACTGTTTGTATCCTCAACTTTGAAACATTCATTCTTTTAATTTTGCATGCATGCATGCACATATGCATATGTATGTATATAGAATTTTCAGACCATTGAGCACATCCCATTATGAAAATGAAAAATCAAACTCCGTCCTAATCAACCTGACACTTAGGAACTTTTTCCTACAAAGCTGACACTAAACATGATTTGACAAAAGAAATAAATTACATGTAATTTATGTAAAACCTGTAACTTCAAATTCTTATTGTTTCATTAATGCTTTATTTTTTTTTTCCAGTTCATTTCTTCTCCTGTAAGTGTCAGGTTCCTAGACAAATCCTCGAACTGGGGTTTGCCAAACCTGTTCCAAAGCTGCAGCACAGAAGCAAATCATAAGCACAGCATCTAACACACCTCTGTAACCATCCAGGAAAAATACACATCCATCATGTCTCTTCCATCTGAATTTCAGTGTAATCTGTTTTTCTGCATTTGTATTTCCTCTGGGAAGGCAAGAAATGCTTTGATTTCTCAACAATTTATCCTACCCTATCTCCTTCTCAATACCATGTAATCACCAGTGGGGAACTAAAAACAACAGAGGGAAAATAAAGTAAAATAAAGTAAAGCTGTCTGAATCTGACATTCTCCACCCCATTGATTGTGTCAGCACTGCCTCAGCAAAATTAGTGGTTTAGAACATAATACTTACTGCATCAATATAAAAAAAGAAGACTAGTTTTCCACTTCATCTACTTGCATATTTTTCATGTGGTTGAATATAGCAGACACATGCCATGCACGCTTATGCATTTAATTTTTTTTATTTGATAATTATATCATTCTAAACAGCTCGGAATATACAATATTGCTCAATAAATACATGCATAATGCTCAGACTCTTGTTCACTTGGCTTTCATAAAAATGTCCACAATATTATTCTTTGAATCGGGAAATGTTTAATAAAATGAATAACATTTGCTTGGTTTGCTTCCAGTATGAGGAGAAACAGGAATAGGCATGGATAATTATTCTGTTCTTTATTACTCATAAGCATTATTGCTATTCTGTTGAACCACACAAAAATTTTAAGGAATTCTTATTGACCAATGACTACTACAACATCTCTGGTGTTGACCAAAAATATTTCTGATAAAATTAGAACAGAGGATAACTCGTCAAAAAACTGAGAATGTAGCAATGAAGAGTAAAGATGTATTTCTAAAGGATTGTTGCTGTGCAAGAACTAATAATTACAGGAATAATATGTGAATTTGTATATCCACCAGTTTTGTAAATATATATATTTTAATTGTGGTTACTGCCCTCTTCTAGCCTCAGGTGACAGCCAAGTCCCAGCTGAGAAGTTCCACACTTTGTCCTATCTTTGCAACCTAAATATGCTATGAAAACATTTTAGAAAGAGGGAAAACAACAGGAAGGGAACCACACCTTTGCAACGCTCACAGCAAGCTCCTCTCTGCTTAATGACGAGAGCACAGTCCTTGGAGAGCACCGGACACTTCTCCCTTTTACACGTCACTTCCTTATTCTGGGGAAAAAAAAAAAAGACATAACTTATTGCAAGCAAACCAAACCCAATGCTACCATTTTTTGCAATTCAGAAAATAAAATGTGAGGCCAGCAGTCTGCTCTTGTGCTTCATGAGAGCTCCCTGTACATCTTTCTTCCCTTGAAGGAATACAGTGGAAACAGTGTTTGAATAATCCAGGAGCCCCAGTAAATGGTTTTTCTACCCCAGTTAGACAATAATTCATGACTGTTACCCATTCTTGTACAGACAATGAGGCACACTGAAGAAATCCGTGTTACTTAAATGAAAACTACCTACAGGATGTGCTTGTTAAAATATCCTCAGGGTCTTGAGGTGCTGCCCCATGAACCACACAGCTCAGGAATCATTTCTCACAGCAGCAGAAGGACAAACAGCAAAGGAAGAGGTGGTAACCTCTGAGAAGACAAAACTCTGCCACTGCAGAAAATCAATTTTACCTAGAGGTTCTTTAGAAGAGGCTACTATGTACTATACCAGAAAAGATGACTAGTGTAATTCATCTTTCTCCTCAAAATGCTGAGGATCAATGAAACACCACAAGCAGACAGAATCACTGTACATTATAGTGTCATCTTTCTATGGCAAAAAGCCAGTGATTTCCCAAGGCCAAAGAGCACATTGACCACATTAAGGAATGTCAATAGAGGATGTGCAACAGCAGGCAGCAGAAATATTTGGTTTATAGCCTAACTTGCCCCAGTGGTGTCAACCCTTCTGGTTATCCCTGCCATTAAATAGGTGCAGAAAACAAATACTTTGGGTGTTTCTTTAGCAAATTTTTGCTACTTCAAATTCCTGGCCGAAAGTAGCCCTCTGAAGTCATCTCCACCTATAATTAGTAGCTCAGTTCATTAAGTGACACAGGTGGCCATATAGTAGATGCAAGTACTCACCTCACCCAATCTTATGACTTAATTAGAGACCAAAAAATCAAAGGGCTAGAAAAATGTAAATCATAAAACTAAAGGAAAAAATGCTGTGCTTTCCAGTCTATTTGCTCCCGGTGGCCTTATTCAAGGTGCCTGTGAAGGATAACACGCAGCTTTTATTACACTCCAGCTCTTTGTCTGAAATCAGAGGTTTATTTACTTCAAAGTCACTGCCTGATCTGATGGGAGCTATAAAGGCACTTCAGTCTTATCAGTGTAAATGAGGACTCAGTCTCACCAAGACAGTGTGAAATCAGCAAATGAGAATCAGGCCCTAAGGCACAGCTGCAGCGACACAAACCATTACTGTAAAGAGCCAGGTCGCTGCTACGTGCTGGCTGCTCTGCATCACTCCAGCACCGAAAAGCAACCATAAATGCAATTTAACTGGCAGATTAAGCTGAATTTATGGCAGGTCTATAGCTCTGGACTGGCACAAAGCAGCCACAGCACAGCATTGCAACTGGTTCAACATCTCTTTGAAAGCACACAGTGAAACCTTGATTCCGTTTGCATGAACATAGTGACCCTGGACTTCACTGCCGCAAAGTCTGTTGAAGAGCAGCAGAATCAAGCTTACCAAATCAACTACAGTCTGTATTTTAAAGGGTTCTGCTAAGATCTGATTCTCTTCAATGAGTTTGCTTAAGAAAAGATTTAATAAGCCTATCAGCCCCATTACCTTTATCTGTGGGAAAATCTTCTGCCTGGTGAAAGTGGGTGTGAAGGAAGGGCAAAATCCAGTTTAGAGTGTGTTCCTGTGGAGAACATGATTTATCCAGCTGCAGCATGCATCACGCACTTCTGAGGAAAGCAAGATGCACAGTGCTCTTCAGAACCAACCTAGCTGTGCTGGACCCATATAAGGGGGACCAGGGAGCAACTACCCTTTGCATTCCTTCCTCGAAGGAAGACATTATTGTTGCAGATGGCAGCGAGAGAGACAAGAAGTATAACACAGGCCCATATTTATTTTCGTTCCCTTGTTCCCAGGGGACTACTGGGCCAAATGCCTCATGCAGCCCAGCTTCCCAAGCAATTTCTCCCCTGAGTGCTGCCTGCCTCCTTCTGCCCTGAGGTACATCCTGACATGTTTTTTTCTAGTTGGCAATGCAAGAAGTTCCTAAGGATGACCCCAACAATCATATTTTAAACAGGAGATACTTGCTATTTGCTGTTCCGAGTAAAAGCCTCCTGTTTGCCTCCCATTGCATAAATCAGAAAAATTCTCTCCAGTTATGAGTTTGGTACCATTGAGACACCCCAGGGAGGCAGACAAATCTGGGTCTTATTCTTCTTTCCTTATCACCAGCAAAGCTGCTGGTTTAGCAGGTTTCCTGGGAGGGAAGATTTTGAAATTCATGTGCTGGTGCCAAGGGCTATTTTGCATTAAGCAGCTGTTGCACATGAAGAATGTTAGTGGCCCACAGTGCAGTGACAGGAACTGAAGGGTCCTTCCCCCTAGGAGGGTGTCTTAAGGAGTAGGCTACAGATTCACAGTTTCTTTCTCTATCCCAGTCAACCTTGAACTACTTGCTGCTCAGTGGCCTGGCTTCAGCAAAAAAGGGACTTGTTCTTTGTGCTCTCAAAAGTCACTGGTCCTCACAGTGAGGATACTTGTGGAGAAAGCAGGAAATGAGTCATTGAATTGTCTCTGGATGTGGAGGGCGCCAAATCTGGATCACTGTCCCAAAGCCCAGTTATTACAGCACAGTGCTAAAAGGTGGGCAGGAGGTGTCACTCTTACAAGCTGCATCCTCCTGCCTTAAAGGACAGCTCCGTGTATCCAGGTAAATAGAGCCAGTCTTTGCCAGCACAAGAAGAGCAGCTAAGCATTTAAGCAGGGTGGGATTTGCAGAGGTGATTTTCTTCCTCTCTGGCTTCTAACAAGCAAGGCCCAGACAGCTCCAGAACTGAATGGTTTAGATGTCACCCCAAGATGCCTATCTCCCTACCATCACAGTTGGGCTACTCTTCTAGGACGTGAGGTATAGCATTGCTCAGTGCTGCAGCCCCCACCACTCCTTTTGGGGCCTTTTGCTGAAAAAACATACAGTAGAGACACAGTTGCAACATACTGCTGCCCTGGCATAGTCCTCATGGCAAAATCCCTCTTGTACTGAGATGAGTGTAGCTCCAGGGAAGTGAATCCAAATGCCTCTTACTGCTTCTATTACTGTTATTACATTATCCAAAAATGCTTTTTAAAAAGTCATGCTGTTTTATCTCAATGCTGCATCTTGTGGAAAACTAGGCTAGCAGATGTGGAGGAAAGAGTTAATGTACCATGCTGATCCATCACAGGCTCACAGCAGATAAAGCAGGGCTGGTAAATCATTGTTTAGTCTATTGCAGTCAGGCATTATCCAGTGCAGATCTCTTGGGCCCACTGGGTGTAAAAGTACAAAAATAAAACAAAGAGTAATTGTCACCAGGAGATTGTTTTTCTTCTTTTGCCCAGTTGCCCAAAACACTGCTCTTAATGTCTACTGTCCATCTGGTAGTTTCAATTTTGCTGCCTCCTTCCCTCCTATTTCACAAGGGCAAAGTAGAGGCTGAGAGCAAACGGGACTTAAGCAACAAATCCTTTCCTTCCAATGATGTCCCCTCCTACCCCCAGTAATCATAACATTTCATTACTTGTCCCAGCCATACATTTAGAAAGTCACTAAGTAGCTGCATGCAAGAGAGCTGTATTACCAAACCTCCATCTGTGCTGTCAACAGTGCCTCTGAATCTGTTGAAAGCTCTCAGATACTTTTGATTTTTGCTGCTCTTAAGAGAAAACTTCTTAGACGGCAACAATCAGAAGCCAACAGTTATGGGAGGGTAGGGGATTTTTTTTCCTTTTGTTTAAAGGACATGCACTCTGGCACCAAGAAGTGCGGAAGAGACACATGGCTTATAAATACATAAACCGTTTGCTAAGTCAGAAACCTGGGAGTCAGTCAAATCCATAATAGGATCCCAAGATTCATAATAAATAACTTTTAATTATAGTCCTGCACAATAGTTATTTTAAACAGATGGTTTATAGATTCACATCTGGGATTTTTTTTTTTAATTTAGTGCTCAGGCACACACACAGAAAGGCAGAGAACCTCAGCTAAGGTTTTTATTAGTGTTGGAAAAATACGTATTTTTTTAAAAGAGGTCAGGCTGATCCACAACAATGCTGCCGCAGCTGACGCAACACCCCAGTCAGAGCTCAGCTCAGCAAAGCTGAGAAAGCTGGGAATCCCAGACTCCCTAGGAAAGGAAAATTTAGGGAAGTGCTGGAGGATCACCCTGGACTCCTCTATTGCACTCACTGAGCCCAGCTGCTGGAGAACTCACATTTTAAGGCATTTGGGGAAAGTTTTTTTGGGCGTCCACGTTTCTCTCCTCTCCCACACTTTGCCAGTGAGAACCAAGGGTCTCCTTAACTTGGCATGCAAAGGTGATGTCAAATTCCCACACAGGAGAGATACACTAACCAGACCCAATATCAGTGTTACTGCTTCATGTTACCTTTACTACAACCTCCTCTCAACGCAATTTGTTCACCTTCTTCATACACCTCATATTTTTACCTTCCATCAAAGAAGTCCACACAAAATAGCCCATTCTGTTGAAAAAGTGTATCAAACTAACAGCCTGAAACTCATATGGTACAGTTAAATAAAATGCCAACATGAAAAGAAAAAAAAAAAAAAACCACACTAAAAAGGAGTCTGAATATTTGGCAGAGACCTTCAAGAGGATATGTGCCAAACCACAGCTTGGAAGCCACAGCCAACTTTCTACAGGGTTCCCCACTGGACTCCTGCCGGCTCACAGCAGCCACCAGGAGGATGGCTCTTTTCAACCTGGATTTGGCTTCAAGAGGGAAAAAAAAATGGGAGTTTGCTTCGTTTATCCAAGACTGTACCAAGGAGTGCCCTCATCAGTGGTACCCCGATCCCTCTCTTGTCCTGTCACAGCTGGCTGCTGAAGACATTGCAGATGTGGTTTCTCAGGGGCTAAATGTCCACAATGATGGTCTGGATTTTTCTCTTTTTTTTTTTTTTTTCCTTTTTATGTATTGAAAATGCTTTTAGGAAGCTTGCACTGAATTTCTGATATCCTGAGGTTATTAAGTATTTATACAGAATAGGAAAAATGTTGCTTAAACTTTCATTTAACCAAAAAAAGTGTTGTGGAGAGAAAAATAATAAAAGCAAGAGAGACACATTAGGTAGAAATACCAACCACCGTTAATGACTAATCCTGAAAACATTACTTTTTTCCATAATTTATCACAGTCCCACTGGTAACTCTGATAGGACTCCTCACCAACTAGTTCAGAGTGCCCTTAATTTTCTGCCTGGAGAAGCCTGTGGGATCATCCATGAAAACAATAACAATTTTCAAACAATGGCAAAAGTTACCCCTGGGGAATTTGGGATGCAGTTTTCAAATATGCACATGTGACCTTAGGAGAAGAAAGAGCCATTTCAAATTAATGAAACAAAGCAATCTCTGCACCGCATGGCAAAGGGCAGGCTGGAATGCAGGCTCTGCATTCCTGCCATGTGCCATGATCCCCCTGTTCTTGGGCCAATCTGCTGGGCTTTCTGCTGTGCAGGTGTTGCACATGGCCAGAGCATCCTCTCAAGTGCACAAGGAACCACACTCAGGCCATGCAGGCCACAGGAACAAATGCTTGGGCCAGTGCTGGCCACAGGCTCTGTCCCTCAGCAAAGCTTGTGAGCACCATGCTAAGCCTGTGCCTGCACCTATGTTTACGTGCAAACAACCCCGATGCTGGGCCAACTTGAACTTAAGAACAGGCTCAGACACGTGCATAACTCATGGTCTAGACAAATCCTGAGGCTCTTTCTGAAAATAGTACCCTTGCTTCTTTGGCACTCCTGCCTGGAACTCACTGTCTCGGGTCCCATTTCCAAACCTCCTTATAATTGGCAGAGTTGATGCAAGCAAGAGATCCCTGCTAAAACTGTGGGACTGCTGCCTTCCATGAGCATTTCTCTGCCTGAGCAAGAGCCACACAATTTGGCTTCAGGGAGAGACACTACTCCCCAAGGAGAGATGTTTGCAGACACTTCAAACCACTGTCAGGGGAAATGAGGATAAGGTCTCATTTCTGTTGTTCCTGTCCAATTATCTGCTGGGGGTTTTTTTCCATGCAAAAATAAATTTCGTGGGTACAATAACAAAAGCAGTTTAGAACACTAGAAGCATTTTTAAATTCAAGGTGAAACAAATATATTCCCTACTAAACAATGTCTGTTCTCTGTAAAATGACAGAGTTCTCTCCATCTCCCACCATAAACCTACACACACCGAGGCATATGCTTCACCAAAAGAGAGAAGAAGCCTGTTAATTTAAGTGTGTCTTCAACAGCAATGGTACAACTCACAGGAGTGAAGTCAAACATACGCTTCAGTACCTTCAGCATTAGGTCCTTGCCTGTGGCACAACATGACCATAATTTCAGCATGAATTATCTTAGATGCAAATGACAGTATTTCGGTTCAATTCACAGTCTCTCTTGCCTTTTTTGAGCAGAGCACTCAGTAGCCTCTGATTTGCCCCCTCATCCCCGTAATCTGTTTAGTTTATCTGGCCTCTCAGGGTGAGCAGGGAGGAGGCTGCAGCTCTCCCTGTGGTGATGCTCAGCCAGCATCAACCATCCCCCTTCATAATTCAAGCTCTCCCACTCCCTAGGAAAGATGATTAAAACAAAGGCCCTGCTGAAAGATGACACCGAATTTCACTTCAAATGGGAATTCCCCACTGCTCTGAGGAAGACATGAGTATGTGCAAGTCATTCAGGACAAATCGTTCACAACCCCTTACAAACCAAACAGAATTTTTTATTTTTCCACTGTGCTTAATGATGTTCATGGGCACAAGGAAAGTGACCTCGGTGGCCTGCTGCACTCCCCACACCACTCCCTGACAACAGCCTGCTGCACCAGTGTATGGTGAAAAGAAAGTGCTGTCTCTTCCTCCTGCATCTGTTTGTGTTAATGCTAAGGCTGCAGCTGGGGTCAGAGTCCCAGAACATCAGACACTGTATGAGCACATCCCTGCTCCAGTGAGCTTATGGACAAAGTAGACATGGCCAGACAAAATGAGTGTAACTGAAGATAAAGTCAGTGAGAAGGCCAGAGCAGGACCCAGACCATGTAGCTCTCAGTCTCCCCATCTCCACCTTAATCTCCAAGTGCCACTTCAGATAAGAGTTCTTCAGCTGCACAGTTATAGGCAAAACTCTTTACCAAAAGAGTAGCATGGCAGTCTTCTAGCAATAAGAGAAAGGGTCTTTCCAGGTTCCCAGTAGTTTTTACTGTAGTAAAAAAAAATCTGTAGTAAACCAGGAGCCAGGTTTCAAGGAAGGGTTACTGGGATTCCTGTGGGAGACCACACCGTCACATTTCATTGGATGCACACATTTCAAGTTCACATCTTTTTCTGTGTCTGTTAACTCACAGGATGATATCTCTACTTCGTCAATAAAGAATTTGTATTAATTATCAATTACCTAAATCTGATGACAAAACCTAAGAAAAAAGTAGTCGCAGGCAATGTGTCGATTTGAAGCTCTGGGCACAAACCTGTACCAGTGCTGCTGTAAAAGTTTACAGCTCACTGACCCAACCCCAGGAGTTTACAATCTACCCCTTGCTGGATGTTCCCAGCCACTCAGGTTGGGCAGTGATTATCCAAAAGGTTTTGCTGACAGATCTATTTTGAACTAAATGAGTGATCTTGAAGGCACGGTCCATAGCATGCTGCTATGATGGTCCCCCTTAAGTGCCACAGGATGGCTTGGAGAAGGAGAAGTTTGCCAAGCCAAGCTGGTCTGAAAACACCCCAAGTAAATTCTAGTCCCAAAAACTGACACTGATGAATTATCAAGCTGATTTCATAGAGGGTAATGCAGATTATGCCAAATGTTTAAAATAAAATATTGAATCATTTGAATTCAACAAATTTTAGATCAAGCCATGGTGTCATGTTCTGGCCCAAAAATTAACTCAGTCTGTCAAAAGAGTGTCCTAACAATATTCTGCTTTTGTTTCTTAATTATTGTCATCCTAGTACTGTACACTGTTATTTTCCAGCAGATATTGTCAATGAGAGAAAAACAAAACCATTAAAACCAATTAAAAAGTACATCAACATCAAAGTCCATTCATTTAGAATTCCTATTTTTCCATAACTACATTTGCTGTTACAGACTGATTACTGACCAATAGTATTTTTTCTTCAAATGATATGAAATAAAATTTAATTTTATGTTTAAGAGAGATGCGTTGACTGGTTTTTTTAATAAGTATTATTTCATCACCCTTTGATAGGCTAAATCTACAAATATATTATCCAAACAATAGTTACCTGTCATTGCATCTATATTGCCTTCTCTGTCTGAAGCCTGCTTACTCAGTCTTTACACTGGAGATTTCAGCAGTGGCAAATGCTCTACTTTTGGGCTCGAGTCTGTTCTAAAAACTTTGAACAAAGCAGCCCTTGAGGCCATGTACTTCTTAAAGACTTTTAAAAGCCCAATGGGCCTCCTAACTTACTCTGCAACAAGTCATATCCCATGAAGAAACTCACTTCTGTACAACACAAAAACAGGGCTAGATTAAAGAAAAGGAAAGAAAAAGAGCAGGGTCCCCTGCTGCTCTGTCTGGCCAAAATCATGTCTTTTACTGCCCATATCCTCTAAAGAAACGATGCTCTCATGATATATTACCCTAATACATCACCAAGTGACAGTTTTCTCATGATACTGTATCCTCAAAGATGTGATGCATGCCAGAAACAGCAACAGGAGATCTCAGCTGGGGGAGAGAAAGGGGAGGGGTTTTTTATTTTCTTTCAGATTTTTAAGCTACACGTTGGAGTTTTTTAATGTTGAGAGGAAAATCCCTGTCAATCCTAGCTTCATAATCCAGAGGACTCCTAGAAGTTTTGCAGTAATATCACAGCTTTTAAACTGGAAAGCACCAAAGAAACACTCTCTTCATTTTTGAAAGCATGTTTTGAAATAGGACCAAAACGCTTGAAGAACAACAACCAAGTAAAAATAGTAGCCCAAAAGAAAGAAGCAATGAGTCTGTTTTCTATTATGAAATTATTTAGACAAAAGGCCTCCAGACACTGCTGTTTTAATGAACTAGCAAGAAAACTGAGCACTGACCCTGCATTTGTTTTCTTACGTGAACTTGCCTGTGCTACTCAGTGGTATTAGAAAATAAAAAAAGCATTATTCATGGCAGTCTGCAGAGAGAAGGGGTAGCCCCCAACTTGTCAGTCAGTATAGAGGAGAGTGGGAAGAGACAAGGCAAAAGAGCATTTCAGGCAGCACTCCTCAGAGGGGGCAAAAGCTTTCTGGGTCTTTTAATGCTGCCTTCAACTCGCAAAGGCTCACTCATTTTAGCGCTGCTTGTTTGTAAAATCTCATGGGGCCGTGGTAATCCTCGATCATGGGCAGCTCGTGGCAGGCATCATCCTCAAGCTGGTCTCATCCAGCTGCTGCCAGCAAGGGAAGGCTCAAGGTCATGGGAGAATTAATCAGAAAAACTTATGACACCATGATGTTTAATGTGACACATCTCACTTCTGTGTTTCTACATCACATCTACTTAAACTTATGACGGATGCAAAGTTTCCATCAGATGCAAAGAAGAAATGTGGAATAAGCTTTCCTTTGTTGTGATTAATCACACTGCCAAATTAAGTAAGATTGTGACTTTCGAAACTTCAGCCAACACTAGGTAATAGAAGAAAAAGTGTATTTTGATTACGGAACTAAGCAAAAGTGATATGGAAGTCATTGAGAAGAAACTAAAAGCCAAAGCTGTCAATGTCACTTTCACAGTCCTTGAGCTGACTTTGACCATATTTTGTGGCCTGGCCATGGCTGCTTTTGGGTGAGATGTAACAGCCCTCAATCACAGCAGTGATCACTTAGCCACATAACAATACCACTGCAGTCAATGAAACCACCCAAGAGAGCTCAGAGGTCTGAGCCGAGCTTTTCTGTGTAGACACATACACAATGCCCTATGCTTTGGGTAGACCCTGTTAATTAAACACTTACTTGTAAGTGCTGCTCTGGAAAAAATTTGTTGTCCAAAATAAGAAACTAATCTTGCACAACCACTTTCTTCTTGAAAAATCCAGTGGTTAAAACATGTTTTTGCATAATCATAGCCCTGCAGGGACAGTTCTCACTTCTGAAAAGCAAATCCCCTTCTTTCTGTTTTGCACATGTACAAACAAACAGATTCTGGTATGTCCAAAGCTTGCAAACCTCAACTATAGTAATACATTGAATAGAAGCCATACAAGCAGGTTTTTTTCTCAGCCTGTGTTCCCTTCAGTCCTTCCTTTTCCCTGCCCCACTTGCACCACAGGAAGTAAAAAAAATACCTGTTTCTGACAAGTAAATGGAGCTGACATTAGACCGAAGCTCTAAGGTGAACGGGGTATGCACAAGTCATTTGTCATCTTGACAAAGTGAGATTTGGTCACCAGTGGGACACTTGAAAGACATCTGAACAGTTGGCCTTGACCACCAGCATTTCTTACAGCTTATAAAGGGACCCATGGGACCAAGAACACAACCTGCTTTTGGAAGTGACTCCTGCAGTGGTACCTCTTGATAGATGTAAAGGCTGTGTGATATATCAGGTGCCATTAAGATCTTTGCTAGCAGGTTCTATTTACATAAGTATGGAGTGCAGATAGCATCTTGTTAACCCAATTAATGAGACTCAAATGTCAGGAAACAGATTATGCCTGCCTCAAAGTCCACAGTGCTCTGAAAGCAGACAGAGATGATTTCATTGTGTGGAACAGCACTGTTCTCTTTGAGCAAGAGCTCAGGCAGCAATCCTATTACCTGGAAAGTCAAGGGAGGCAGAAAGATGACCTAAAATCCAAAAGTTCCACACCTTTAACACAAGAAGGGCTTTTTATGATGAGAAACTCAAGTGCCATGTAAAATGAAGAACCTAGGGCTGAACCAAGAAAAACTAAAAAACATCCACTTGAGGGCCTAGAAACTTAATTTTTTATTAACTGTACCTTCTTCTGCAAATAGAGAATGTCCTTATTGGCAAGGCACAGCCTCATCTGGGTTGGAAGAGAAACACTGTCTCATCCAGCCTGTCCACACTGCTATGTTTTACATGGGCAATTGAAACACACTTCTCTACCCTAGAGGAGAAAGGGAAATTTCCTGACCAGGATGAGATCACTGATCTGTTCATCAGTGACTCTTGGCATACTGCTTTACACAATAAACTGCTGTTCTCCCTCAGCCTCCAAATACTAAGCTCTATGATATAAAAGCAGATGCTCCTGTCACCCAGGTCAGAGCTGTGAACCTTGAATGGCACAGCATGCGGTGCTTGGCCCCAAAAGAGAGAGGGGGTTTTAGGGAAAGGCTTGTACTCAGCAAGTGCTGTCAGCTCTCTGCTTGGCATGTCAGCTCTAAGAAATTCCTATTCGGAGCTGCCTTCTCAATTGGAGGAGACAACACAGTAAGCATGGGCTGCTTGGGCCAACAGCACAACCTCAGCACCACTCAGTGGGTTAACCTAAATTCTCTGATGGGAACAGTACCTTGTGGCCACAGTGACAAGTTATCTACAAACACACAGTAGTCATATTAATTCTCCAGAAGATACTTAAAATCTTTTTCCAGAGTCAAACACAGCTGTCCTGAAGTCATATCACATCCACATCCTCTCCCACCAGTATTTTTTGCGCCCACCAAACAGGCTGGAGCTGCCTGCTCATCTCTCCAGAGGGCTGCCTTCCAGCAAAACTCCCTTTTCAGGTACATGATTTGCTTTCTTTTCCCCTTTTTTGGCTCCCACATTTGTATGTTTCTGCATGTGGACTGGTTTAATTACTTCAAAAATCCCTCAATGATATCAAAGACACTCATTTCAGACCAAAATGATTATACAAAGTTTCAGGCATCAAATATGTACCCTTCATGTGAAAACAAGTACATGAAAACATTTGAATTTCTTACTACAATAGCCTCAAGTTCTAGATATTTTGCAAACTTCAGATTGATTTTTGGGTCACATGATTTTTGCTTGAGGATTGAAAACCATGCCAAGTTAAACTGAACATATACAGACATTTTTCCAGAAGCCATACAAATTGCAGACTTCTTCAGTTTCCTCCACATTTTCATGTTAAACAAGCTCTGGTTCAGCATCAGTGCACTCTGCTGCATCTTAAATGTCAACATCAACAACTTTCTCCAGAAATGCTTCATTTCTATAGATCATAGACAGGCTCATGTCTCAAACATGCATCTGTTAAAAAGGTTTCTTACACTACCAGATCCTCAACATTTTAAGGTGTAATGATTTTAATTTTCCAGCACTTTTTATCCATGGCATTTACAAACAACCCATCCACTTTGTTTACAGGCTAAAATACTTGCATGCTTTGCATTCTGCCTGCCAAAGTAATTTTTTTCATTCATTTGAATCAAAAGGATTTTCCAGATCGAATCAGCAGTCCAGCTATTACCAGAACTGACTGTTTGGGTAGAAGGGTAGGGTGCTAAATATAAAAATGATCATCTGTGCCTTGTCATATACAGAAAACAATATTATTTTTCACAAGCAAATGATCAACAACCTCCCTGTAGTAGGAGAGCCTTCTGCTCTTATCAGTATTTCAGGTCTCACAGGCAGTCCTTCAGCTAATAGCCTTATCTCAAACCCAGCCACCCTGCCTGGCTCCTTCCTGCCCCAATGGTTTTTAAGTGGCACAACCTCCCGATGTTTCACTAACTGGCACAATCAGATCATATGCACTACATAGGCCTAGAGCAGTCATTTATCAGCTCTTCTCCATCTCTCCCAAACCATGACTCAACGTCATCACCCAGACAGAAAAAAAGGACAAGGATACAATCTCAGAATAACCAAGGTCTGTTATTCTTCAGCCACTAATAAATCTTCAAGCAAAACAGAAAAATAGATGCAAATGCAAGACTCTAGATGGCCACCAGAATACATTTTGATGGTTCCAAACCCCAAGAAAACCCAATCCAAAACACACAATTTCTAGCCTATGAGCTGTCAGAAACCTGATTTTCCTGGCCAGAGCTCTATAAGATATTGGCTTGCATCCCCCTGGGTAAGGAGGAGTGTGGGATCCTGATTCCATGCTACAAGCAAGATCTTTAGCTATGAAAGAGGAGAGGAGCCATACCATGGCTGTCTGGAGAAAGGGGCAGCTGATCCTGCAGCCAAGCAGGGGAGCCTGGGGTTGCACTGAGCACACCTGAGCTGCCCAGGGACGAGCAGTACCTGGGTCTCGGTGTGAAGTAGGAATGGCTGTCTTCAGCTTCTCAAGTCTGACACAGGTCTGGACATTGAAGCCAACACACTGCTCAGCACAGAGAAATTTTGTCTGAAATGCAAGTATCTGTGTAGTTAAGGAATTTGCACTAAATATCTGATTTACAGGAAGCTTCAGTACTGCAGGCTGAGGGTTACACATAACTTAAGGCTTCATTGCTACCAGGCAACAGAGTGCAGATGCTCTGCATGAACCAGACCAGCTCTGGAGAAAAATGCAGTGCAACCAGGTAAGCAGAGCTCTAAGACAGAGTTAAAGACGACCTGATTCAACCTCTAACACTGAAGCTTTGTGCAAAGGTTTACTTAAAACAGGGACTCAGAAAAACTGGGACCACAATTTGTCAGGGAAAACATCGGGCATCATTTTTTTTAAATGGCATTATATCTCGTTCCCATCCTTAGTGCTCACAAAAACAAATATATCTTTACTCAAATGCTGCTTCACAGCACTGCCTTTTGCCATAGCACTTCACAGCAGGCACCTGCAATGCTTCCTGCTCTGAAAAATCTAGGATACAATACAGAAAATGAAAATGATAGCCAGGAGGTTGATATGTAGAATGGATGAGAAAACAAGTACAAAGGATGCAAGCCATAGACAACACATGAAGACCTGTTATTTTCTCAGTGAGGTGGTGGTACACAGCCCTACTTTAACACCTGAATATGGATGACTCTCTAGAGTAAGTGGATTCCAGACACGGGGAAAAAGGGGAGAAAAAAAAAAAAGTAAGAAAAAGGTCTAATAAATGAATGGGAGAGACAGACAAAAACTATATGGAAGGTCCGCTTCTGGGGATGATGAGGCATGAGATCCATGCTGCACTTGGACCCAGAGCTCAGCACTTGATTCAGCTGGATGTAAAACGCTGCACAGAGCTTGATCGGACAAACAGGCAGACTAGGAATGTTTTAGCTGCAGCTTAATGCATCAGATGAAGAGGCCAAGAGGCCTCAGAGGAAGTAATCACAGCAGTTATTAGCTATAACATAAGCAACTACCAGTATGATAGTCATTTTAATAGTAGTAATGCAGGTAAAAGCTTTTATGTAATACTGGGTTTTTTTCCTTCACAATGGCCTTTTATTTCATCATAAGCTCAATATAAAACGGTTGCATTTTCATTTGGTTTTTTGGTTGCTGCTTAATATTTTTCTTCCCTCAAAATTTTCTGTTAAAACATGATGGGGAAATAAAACCAGATATTTGGTGAGGAAAAAAAAATCTATTTTTATATAGCAGCACAAAGCAGAACAGCAGAAGTACTGACACTGTGAGCCATTCACTTACAGGACCATAATTCTTAAAAGGACCATTAACAACTCAATGGAAGAAACTTGAAAGCTAGTAAAAACTATATACAGGTAACCGTATGCTTTTAAAATGCCATTTTGATATTGGACCAGCTCTTTAATAATGTTTTTCTTATTGCCAATAAAAAAGTGTCTTAACTTAGACTGATCCATTTTGCACTTATTGTAGACACATTCCAAAGACATTTGCAAGTTATATTACATTTTTCCATTTAGTTTATGGCATTTTTGTGCCCTTCATACTTTTCCATGTATTATTTATACATTTAAAATAGATTCTTTTGTATTTGAGTTATCTGATCCTTTGATTACACCAAAGAGAATCTCATTTTCATCCTTGATGGATGGGATCTTCATCATCGTTACAGTGACATATCACCAGTTCTCTTCCAGGAGGGTTTTGCCAAGACCTATAATCAGTTCAGCACTGTGTGCATATGTGTATTTGCTCAATGCAGCTGACTGTGTTAGAAATGTGCAAGTAGTGAACTCTCCACTATCCCATGTGGTCTGAGAACAACATGAAATAGCTTCTTCCAGCCTGCAGATTTCCAGAGAGGCTTCACCATAAGCTGTTACACACGACTGTATACCACATCTCCAAACCAATTGTCACGACAAAGCATAGTGATCTGAGGGCCAACATACCTGTGCAGAGATGTGCCACAGTCTGAGGCAGCTCTCAGACACAAAGCAAAGTGCAGAGAGTGGCCTTCAAAAGGCCCACGGATGGCACAGGCACAACAAACACCTCATTCCTCAGAGGAGAAAATTAAATGAGATGTTTATGTGGTATTACTTGACCAGGGCCAGGGTGGCCATACCTGCACAGGAGACTACTGACTTGAACATGTCTCAACACTGCTGTCAGAAACTTTAAGGATCAAGCCAGGGTAACTATCATCTACCATAGTCTGTGTTTCATTCTCAGACACATCAAAATCTTGTCTTATGGGTGTTTTGTATTAATTAAGAACAAGTACAGCTGAACCTACTAGAACCACCCTTCAGAAGAGCCTGCCAAAGCAATCACAACAGGCAATTAACCAGCTCTGGGTCTTGATTCAAGTCACTTCTCTCTTGCAAGACCTTCTTCACATATATACACACACATATACATACACATGTATCTTTGATTTCTATGACAAAGCCCATATGGGACACCCTCTGCACCAGACATGGAGTTATGTCTGCTTTTTGTTTTCAGGGTACATTTTTTTGGGTGGGGGGTGTTGGGTTTTTTTTCCTTTAAGAGATGGCATATACATCTGTAATTGGAAAAATACTAATAAAACTTCCATAATGTTGGAGCATGTTTCAGGAACCCTTCATGCACCGATCAAAACAGCATTCTCTTTTGGAGTAATATGGGGGTGAAAACTATCAGTACACTACTGTATCATAGGCCTTTTTGTCTCTCTGTTTATTATTTTTGTGGGTGAAGAGAGAGCTGATTGTATTATACGGTAATAAAGACCAAGAATATTTAAATTGAAAGAAGATGCAGTCTTGGTAGACTCTGTAGTTGATGTATGTAAACTATTGAAATTAAATTAAATCAAATAGGTATGAAAGAATTGTTTGATGATTTTTTATTTTTGTTTTTTAATATGCACTACTCCACTAAAAGTCATCTGGGCTGCATTATACCTTGATGCAACAACAATTGAATCCTCATGTACTAAAACACTGCCATCTTCACTGAACATGTGTCAAACACTTGCTCTCAGTGCTTTCAACTTGTGCACTGTGCCACAGAAATCAGCTATGCTATAGGTGAAGAAGCCCAGCACATCTAGTAGCTTTTTTGCTTTAGTCTGCAATGAGGAGATCATTTTAAGGATGGGGGGTTTTTTATTGGCTCTGTGTGTGTGTGCAGGGGAAATAAACGTTGACATTAGTTTTTCTGTTTTTTAGTTCGTTTGCACTTGGTTTCACCAATTCATTAGTTCAAGCTAGGTAGAACACTAGGTCTTATAATGACAAATTTAACATCATTTTTTATGAGCAAAGGTCAAATTCGACACTGCTCATTTGGATTTAAAAGCGGAAATTTAAACTACAGAATAATGTTTCATGCTGAATAAAACTTATGGCAATCGAAGCTCTGATTTCTAGTTTCCTGAGCCCCTGTCTCCAACCTTTTCTCAGATTTCCAACACTTGGTTACACTTTCTGGCTCACATTTATTTCCTTCTGGTCTGGATTTAGGTGATAAAAGGTTGAGACATATGATTACCACTCCTCAGGTGCAATTGGCAAGTTTGAGGTACAGGCATGAGGGAAGGGGGGAGGAGAAAAGGTGGGGGAAATGGCTCTGGTTTAGATGTGGTTTGTCAAGATCACTACTGGCTTTTATCAGCTGTTTCTTGACACAACTCACTTTGTTCTAAAGTACATTAAAAAAAAACCACACACAATAAAAGATTTTTTCTCCCCACAAAGACCATACAAGAACTAAAATCCTTCATTCTCCTCAAAAAAATTTTAAAAGCCCTTGCAATGTCAAGGGCACCACTAGCTGAGCTGTACTTATCTCTTTCCTTGCAGTCCCTCACTTCTACCCTGCCCCTTTCAGCTGGCATTTTTGGTATGTTCATTTTGAAGCTACACACACCACTGGCCAATGGATACGTTATTCTTGGATCTCTGCTTGCTTCTGGCGAGGTGTTCAGGGTCCATGGAGATGATGACAGAAGAGCATGAAATGACATGGCTCTCCACACCACCACGGGCACCACCACCTGTCATCATTGTCACTGCTGAGCTCATCTCACCTTCAAGAAACTCAACACTCAGAACTTTAAATCAGGCTAAGTTAATTCTGTGGTCTTTTTACATTCTCGCCCTATAATTATGCACAGGTTCTCATTTCACCTATTTCCAACAGGCTGTAGCATTTTTATGTCTTTTCCACGTGTATGTTGAAGCATGTATTTCCTGAAAGCAAATGCTATAATATCAGTTGTGAGCCTACTTCTATTTTGAGTGTTAGATACCTTCTAGCCAAAAAGCTGTACCAACAAAAACTCTGCTGCATTTGATCATTTACCGTACTTGTACCAAAGCTGAACTTAAATATTCCATGCCTCTTTTAATTGCTGACACTCACATAAAAGAAATCTAATCAAAAATTCCCTCAATAGTCTGTTAGCAGCATGTTTCACCTAACATTTCAAAATCCTCAATATACAAAAAGTCCAAATCTTACCAAAATGTGGTAGGTTTTCACATTTATGAAGATTTATTTAGTTCTACTAATAGAAATTTACTCATGCCTCCACTACCCTCAGCCCAAAGCTTTCACATCTATAATAAAAAGATATGAAATTGTCATACATGACACATTTTGGTTACTCAAACTGCACAAAATGTGCAAAGTGCTCCTATGGACTGAAAAAAAGTCATTTTTCCACAGATGTGGGAGAATAACTTTAGAAGATAATTTTTTGCATTAGGTAGCGTAGCTATAATCACATGCAGTATTAAAGCATTTAATAACTGGAATCAGTTTCTCAAACTGAGTCACTATAACTCCATTCAGAATACCATCAAGATTATGTATTTTACCTATAATCCTCATTGTCAATTCAGACAAGTTCTTTATAACACAAATTTCTTTTTAAAACATACTTTTACTTTGATTTTCAGAAGCCAGCAGGACATAAGACATTTTTACTATTGACCATTAAGCATAACATAATGTCACAATCATATGTTCTCTAACTTTTTTTTCTGTACTGTTAGGGGCCCCACCATTATCTGAAAAAGTAGTTTCCCTTTTTTTGACAATATTTTTACTTCACAGATTTGATTCACTTAATATTTGTTCCTGCCTATCACATCCAGCATTTCCTTTCAGAGTTTACCTTCATCTGATACAGAGTTTGTTGCAGCTGAGGCATTTCCCATCCTTTCACCAGAGATGTGTTTATCTATAAACACGGTTGCAATGAGATGCTCAGCCATGGCACAAGCAGAAAAACAATTTTCCAGTCCAGCTTCTGGGTATCTGTTTTACCCATTAGCTCTAAGTACTTTCTCCATTATCTGTGTTTAACAGCATATAAGGTGAATGCATTTGAAAGCACGTACTTTCAGTTGCCTTCAGCCTTCTTTGCCCTACTCCAGTATCTCAAATCCTCTGGAAAGCAAGGTGGGATGTTAGCTTTCCAGAGAAAGTGTATTCCCTCAGAGATGCAGAACCCCAAGACATTCAGAGTGGAAGTGGGCACAACACCAAAGCTCACTGTCTCTAGCAGCATTTTGCAGATAGCAACAGCAAGTCATAAATCATACTTCCCTAAACCTCTGGATCATGAAGTTAGCTTTAATTTGTCCTTTGCCCATCCATGCCTGAGAACTAACCCAGGAGAGCAGACACATCAAAAACTTGGCATGTGTGTAGCCTGCCCATTGCCAGAGAGATACGAAAGAAAATTAGCATGTTCAGACTGTGGCTATCACCCACATCCACTTGTAAAGTGGAAGGGCATGAAGTGAAAAGGGATGTCTTTGTAGTCAGATCATTAGACCAGGAGTTAGGAGTCCTGAGCTTTCATCACAGTCCTAAAAGAAATTCCTTGTGGATAAACCACATTCTGTCCTTGATGTTTTTCTCTAAAAGGACAAAAATAAAATGGCCACTTCTTGCAGTCAGCTGTAAGTAATGACAAGTTCTTTGGAGATCAAATTCATTCATGTTTATACCATTGCTAAAGTGTGGTAATAGTAAAAGCTCACATTGAATCTATTGTCTTAGAGATATTAAAAATGACCATTTTTATGGCATTATAAAGTCCATTAAGTAGAGACACATAAATTACAAATTAGGGAACTCTAGGTTTTAACCCTACTGGCTTATTTAGCTGGTAGTTCTTGCATGCAGAGCACTACAGTATATATGTCCATACACACACCTACACAACCTTAGTCTTACCTGTTTGCTTGCATTAAAGGCAAGCATCAGTGCTTTCCCATGCACTCCATCATATTTCATTTTGACAGGTAGGGACGTCCAAAGCAGAGCTATCTCATTGTGGGTGCAGTGCCTTTTCATTAGGAAAGCATTACCTATGCTTCAGAAGTGATTGACTTAACTACATACTATATATGAAATCTCCAGCATGTGACCCTCTGTGTGAATTCTCGTATCACTGCAAATTCTCTTTCCACATTTTAGAGCAGGTGGTCAAGAATGAACAAATCTTGCTTGGTGGCTAAACTTGGCTCTCTTTAGGAAACCCCCATCAGCATCCCTCTTGTATTCAAGATTCAGGGATCTGTGTTACCAATAAACCTCTAAAACAAGAGCTAGAAGCTTCCATCCAAGCAGTGTCCACACACACCAGTCTGGGCTCTATCTGCATTGTTTCTGTTCACATTCCTACCATGAAGATCAGTCCACCCTGTCTCTGCTAATCAATGAGAAAAAACAACTTCTGGTTTTGGTCTTCCTACCAAGACTTTTCAGTGGTGTAAAAGGAATTGATTTTGTAATTGCTCTTTGCAGTCTTTGTTGCATTATTCCAGCTTACTCATAACCTCTGAGCTTCCAATATTTACTACATTTGCTACTAGAGAACTACCCTTTGCCCTCCAGAACAAGTTAGCCTGTTAAGAGGAAGCCAGACACTGCTTTGCTTTTGCTATCTCACTCTATCTCTCTTGCTAGGATGCATCCCCATGCTCCACAGGACAGTTTGCAAAGTTCTGACAAACACTTGATGATTCAGTTCCTGCATTTCAGTTCTGCATCTTCACATTTGTGAAAAAGGCAAGGTCCTGGAAGGAAGTTCGTAGAATCATAGAATGGTTTCAATTAGAAGGGATCATAAAGATCTTCTAGTTTCAAAACCCCCAAAACAGACAGGTTTTTAAGGACCCCATCCAACCTGGCTTTGGACACTGCCAGGGATGGGGCATCCAGAGTTATTTCGATATTCCTCTTCATCCCAGAGCCATTCAGATTTCCGTAACTTGTGTGGTTATCTATGGCAGCTTGCAGTCATGGAAATGCATCACCACATGCCATAATCCAAATCACAATTTCAATAACTTGCTTTACTGGTGTTTTTTAATAGAGGTGCCCTCTGTTGAATTTTCTGTCCTCTCCTAAACAGCAATTGCTTCCTTGCTGTAACAGCTGATTCAGCTTTTTTTACAGTTGCTCACTTCTTAAAATATGAACATCCATCAGGTTTGCCCTTGAAGAGTATGATCGCTCTTCCAGAGAGAGTTCCTCACTGAGTCATTATTAAACAATCAATATTTCTAGCTGGATGTAAGGCAACCTGGTTTTCTCTTCCCTCCTGATCACAAATCACCCCGTTGTTTCTTTTGTTTCTGCTCTCCCCAGAACTTTTTAAATTTATTTTTTCCCTTGTGGCAGGCCTAAACAAAGATTTCAGCAACAGGTTGTTCAATAAGTCAGTGCTTTGGATGCTGCACAGCATTAAAGTCAGTATCTCCAGACTAGTTTCCTTCTCCTCTACCAAGTCTCCCAGTTTCCAGCTCAAGAAACAGAGATCACATTTATCCTTTGGCAGAAATAAAACAGAGTGTAGCCAGGGCAGGTAACTGCAGTAACTCACTAGGCATCTGTGTACTTAATAAAACGTAGTGTTCTCCTGGCATAGAAGGGAGCCAAATGCCCTCAGTTGCCATTTCACTAAAGTAAGTCCTGCAAACCACAGGGATTTAGAGTTCTTTCATCCAATGCTTTTTGCAGTTCTTCATGCTAGTACACTAAAAGGGTGCTCATTGATTTAATAAAGCCAAGGTCTACAGGGATCTATAAATACAAGTATTTTACCCTCATGCATTATTGCCCTGATGGCCAACACTGAACTTCTACTCCTTCACAGATAAATTGCTTCCTTGCTGGTTAACACCAGCTTCCATTAGCAAAAGTGGTGGCAGGCATATTTGGGAAGGTGATTCATGATAAAACACAGCTTTGTTTCTTTTTCTGTTTTCCCTTTGATTTCTTTAGTCACTACATCCCATGCTCCTCTTTTCCCCATCCCACTCTATTCAGAAGAAATCAATAATGTATTCTTTATCAATATTACCTGAAAAGTTATCAATGAGTGTCACTTAAAATCTACTGAACTCAGTGCAGCAACAGACATCAACCTCAAGATGATCTTGGTCCTACAGTTGCCAAAACTGCCTTCTAAAATGCAGTCTGGAACAATTCTTTACATCTTTTATAGACTTATAATAATATCAATAGCAATAACATAAAAGGGGGAGAAGGTTTGTTGATATTTCAATCCCAAAGTAAAAGACATTCTGTACATTCACCTACTCTGTAAACTCCAAATGTAAAACATAAGAGATTTCTAGTCTATACTTTTCTTTGCATTCAACAGCAAATTAAGGTTTATGACTTTTACAAATATCATAGGAAGTTTTATTTAGAATGACTGTTTTACAATAACTCCTAAGCCTTGGCTTGTCCAACTGAACCGCTCCCAAAAATACTTAACTCCGAAGCAGAACGACAAGGAAACTGAATGTTTCTCCCCAAAATGTGCATCAGCCAGCAACACTGTTAACCACTGAATTCCCAGCACAGCAGGCAATGTCATCGTTTCAAACAAAGCACTTTGACGAAAGTATCACTTATGCTTTCACTGTCATATTATTATTATTACAGCACATACAGTCACATTGCAGCCTTCACCTTGCACCCTCATGGACCTCTTCACCCACTGGCAGCATGACACTGAGCACGTGGGAGCTCAAAGCAGCAGCATTTCCAAAACTTATCTTTCATTCTCTTTGCTGGGCTACAAGCAAAGACTTCTGCGTGCACCCCCAACACTGTGAAAACAGTTCTCCCCCTCAAATTCACATGGTAAATGAAGTTTCACAATGTCGTGAAATAAAGTCACGTACAACTTTGTGCCCGGGTTTTAAAGTCAAAGAAATGATTGCCAGATCATGGATTGGGTTACTTTCCATTAGCTCGGCTCTGAGATAACCTTGTGTTATATAAAGGCAACAGAGTCACCCAAGATTTGATTATGTGAAACATTCCCCGCTCTGTGCAGTTACATTTAGTACAGGTCTGAATGTTCTTACTAGCTGAAATACAAACTTACCAGGCAAATACACATTATACAAGGGTTGTCCGTGATAAAAGGTATCTGCAGAATTTCCCCTTCATTTTCACATTTTGCAACAGATCCTGAAATAGAAATAAAAATTTTAAAATACTAACATATTTCAGTTCATCCTGCCAGTTTTGGAAACTTTCCTCATCACACTCAGTCCCTTGCTCCATTCCTAGATTTTAAATCCTGCCTTAATTTGCCCAATTAAAGCAAGCAAGGATGTGCAGTGTTTCGGTAAGATTCTAAAGGGGACAGGGAAATGAGTGGCCTTTTATTGCCGCACAAACCTAGACTTTCTTTGTGCCCCAGTTATAGCAAAGAAGGACGCTTTTTCTTCTCTCAGATGACGTGTGGGGAATAACGAGTACTCCATGCAAAGCAGGATACGTCTATAACGATAGATCCAGAGCTCACTGAAGTCAGCAGAAAGCTGTCGACTGCACTCTGAGGACTTGGATGGGGAGCAAAGCACAACACCTAAACCCAGCATCCTTTTAATGCACGGCAACCAATTGGCAGATGAGTCAAAATTAGCAGGCTGACTGTCAAACGGAATCAAATTAGAAAACCCTTTACGGCCCTAGTGCTGATTAGCCGGTATTCTGTCGTGCTGGAATCACTTCTCACAGTCTAATGGCTCCTCGCTTGCGTTAGGATTTTATTCAGCGTTTCCCTCCATGCCCCAGATCTCAGGAAAATAAAGCCCTCGAGGGGAAGCAGGGAAAGTGGGGAGGAGGAGGAGGGGG
>VZRZ01007230.1:585187-826006 GCA_013398175.1 Climacteris rufus
GTGCCCGCGGGCAGGATCTGCCGGCCGCCCGCCAGCGGGGAGAGGGCAGGAGGGAAGGAAGGGCGGGAGGGAGCGAGGGGTCGGAGGCTGTCCGCCGGGAACTCCGCGGCGGGGCTCCGCTCCTCGGCTGCCCGCCCGGCCGGGGCCGCCGAGCTCCCCTCGCCTCCCTCTCCCGCCGCAGCCGGAGCCGCAGCCGGAGCCGGAGCCGGCCGCTCCCCGGGGCCGCTGCCCCTCCAAGGGGCTTCCTCCGACCCTCCCGCCCCGCTCCGGGGCTGCCTCTCCCCGTCGAAGTGCCCGGGGCTCGGCGGGGTCTGGGCTCGGCCGAGGGGCTGAGGAGCGGCCGGGGGCAGCACTCCCGGAGCCGCGCTGTCCCTCCCCGACCCGGCTGGGCCCGTCGCTCCCCGGTGGGCTGTAGCCCCTGCAGCTCCTCCTTAACCCTTGCCATTTGCAGGTCCGCGCTTTGCTATCCCCAGTGTAAACACGGGCAGTGTTAGCGACAGACATCGCCGACACGCAGCTTTTGCGCTCCCAAGCAGGCGCGGGGTCCGGACGGGATGACACTTGTGGTGTGTGGCAGGAGGCTTTTCTGTGACAGGTCTTCCCGCGCCTGATTTACAAATCGATTTCTTTCAAACTGCGGTGTTTCATTTCGGGAAATGAAATAAACTGCTTTGACAACAAGTTGGAAAATGCTTTCAGATTTCTACGCGTTATTTTATTTTTTCGGGGGAAGAGGGTGCATGTGAGCTGCTATTTAAAAAATGCTTACAGTGATGGCAAATCAGGTGCATGGCAGGCTGGTATGCACAGGACTGCTTCAAATACACTTCTCAGTAAGATTCAAGACAATTAAATTTGCAAGTTCATTTTGAGAGCAAAAGTCAAGACCTCTGAAAGTCTACATCATTGTTCTATAAAGCAAGATACATGCACCTCATTTCCAACACAACTTGTCACCTACCTTTAGGGTAGAAAGCAAAAGTCCTAAAATAGCTGAAATTACACCTGTGGGAGGGACTACAGAAAACTGATACTGATCACCTTGTAGACTTCACTAGCAGAATCCCTCTCTCTGAGAAAACCTACTTTTTTCTTTTTCTTCCAACCTCAGTCTGTACAAGTTGAACCTGCATAGGCACATAGGATAATTTAGATGCTGTTAAAAGCGTTTTATATTCCCTAAAAATACAAGTGAGCTACAAAATTTTCTCCATTCAGTGTAGAATACATAACAAACTCAGTATATAAATATATTGCGTGTAACCTGGATTTTTTTTAATGAGAATTGTCATTTTCACATTTCCACGTATTTTAAACAGAGATAACCCTGTAGAGGTACATATTATTATGCACTACTCTAGAATAGATCTTCACACATCCGAATGTTTTGGGTTTTTTTTTTTCCATTAGAAAGATGTACTGAATCTTCTAGTAAACTGGCTTTTTCTTAGTTCTCTATCTGTAATCAGTGGTTACATTTCCCTTTTCTAATTACAGTGTAGCCACAGCCCTTCTAAAGCAACAGCCATAGGAAAAATAAATCTACCCTAATAATTTTTTAAGTGACAACTACCACAGGAGAGTACTTATATTATCGAATACATCGAATCTTCTCTTTGTGCTGGTCTAAAATTCATTAAATATTAACATCACCCGGTGTGAGAAACATACAAATCACAATGAGGGCATCAAATAACAATCCAGGCATCCAAATAACAGCAGGGAACTTGCTAATATAGTCTGAAAAATGCAAAGAGTAAAGATCTTTACAGAATGAAGACAAGAGGCGACAGCAACTGAGCTTCATACTCAATCCCTGCCATAATTCATTCAGTTAAGACAAATACTTCATTAAATCATACCTAAGGCAGGGCAGTCAGCAAGCAATATGCACAGATTTGTTACATGATTTTCCTTTTCCCACGGAAAGAAACCATTGTGATCATCACTAAAGCACCTTCAACACATTGATTAGGCCTGAAACTTACCTCTGAACATCTGCAGCATGAAACCTGCAGCATTGCCCATGCAGGGAGCTCACTGGGTCCGTGCCTCTTCTGTGGCAGCAGCAGCAGCATTGGGGTGAGGATTCTGGTCATCTTCCTTGCTTGAAACACCTGCTGAAATGGGACTTTCGGTCTCCCTGCACCATGCCCGCTCCGCAATTCACTGGCTATTGATGTCCAGTGGAAGAGCCTGCTGAGGACTGGTGCTGCCTCCGAGTCTCCCTGGTTCCCTATCTCCTCTGTCATCGGGGAAGAGGAGAGATGAGAGAGACACTCATCCTTAACAGCAACCTTTGTTGCTTCCTTGACATTGATAATGGTGATATATCACACAGGAAGATCACTCTCTCATTTAAATCTCTCCTGAAGTCAAACCCAGCCCAGGAGGGAAATACACCATCTTAATCCTCCCCCACCTTACTTTCACCCACTCAGTGCTACAGGTATGGGGTTTGTCTTGGCTTTTTATCTCTCCCTTACCTTCTCTCCCAAGCCTGCCTTATCAGAGACCAGTATCCTTTTTGGTTGTAATGTTGCATTAAGTATGATCCCGAGGTGGGTTGGGTTTCTTTTTCCTTTCGCATCCTTGTTTGAAGAGGTGCTTCTTTATCCAAGCAACTTTCAAAGCTGTGGTCATTTTTGCAAAACCAGAGGGTCACACTGAAAATGGTGTCCTGCTATGGGATAGGAACAGAGACTTTGTTGTATGCCAGCAGTTAAAACAGAAGTCATGTCATCAGAGCACTTACCTCTTTTGTATAAGCATCACCTGGTATCAGTTGTTATTGAAAGGATGCGTTCATTTGTTCTGTTGATTGGTCGGCCTGGGCTCATCCAGCTGGATGGAGCTGGAGCTGCTCACAATTACCACTTTGTATGTAACTCAGCTCCTTCTCCAGGGATGCTTTCCCAGTGGTCAGCCACAAAAGAATGTCATACATTACCTGGTCACCCAGCACCCACCTAAAAAGAAAAAACAAAGCTTTATGGTTAACAATAGCAACAGTGAAGAAAACAGTGATCACATTCACATCTCTCTTCATGATTATCTTTTACTGGCAGGTCAAAATCACTGGAAGGCCCATTCTTCACAGGCTCAGGAGTACTTCCAGAAGTGGAGGAAAGCACTGACTCATTAGAATTCACATGTATTTTCTTCTTTTTTGGGAAGTTGCTCTTCTAGGTCTTCAGCATAGGTCATCCTAGGGGTCCCTTACCATGCAGAAAAGTGTGTAATAAACACACTACCTTCCATCAGCATGGCAAGTGTCCCTGCCTTTATTATTTTTATGTCACTATACATTATTTTAACACAGTTTCTTTGTATTTATGAGACTCTGAGCATAAAGAAGAAAACATGACCCAGATATACACTGTATTGAAGGCAATGTAAATTGGCACAACTTGCTGTTTCCAGTTCTGGCTTGCTAAACAACTATGCATTTACAAGGTACTGAAGGTGGTTTGCATATCAGATCAAGCTTACACATTTCTATTGTTATTAACATCTTGCTGAAGATAAGGAATTCTCCATCCAGTAACTTACACCATCCAAATGAAGGTTGCACACATTTACTGCAGTTGGAGGCGTGGGTCTTATAAGCTTCAACCCTGAAAATTCTTGCACAGAGACCTGTAATTTGGGAAAGTGTTTTATTATCTGGTGCTTCAGCACACAGCAATTGAGAAGCTTAGTAGTAACTCATAGGATTGTGATGAAGACATGGCACTTCCCTGCAGGAGAGCAGTCGGGAGCTTACAGTTGATCCCGCAGTCCTGAGCAGGCTGCAGCCTTTGAAAAGCCTTTGCATGTTCATTCATTTCAGTGCTTAATCCTGTTTTAAAGTTAGGAGTATCTACCAGTGCAAGCAAATAGTATTTCTTGCACGGCCACTTCTCCTCTAGGAGATGATGTTAATAAACTTCTAGACTGGCCTGATTATGTCAAAGAGGTGCTCCTGACAAAGCTCCCCTACTGCAAAATATTCAGAAAACTTAAATGGATGTAAATGAGGTCTGGAGACCACACCAAGAGGTTTTAAAACTGTAAGAGGATTAAAAATGACATATGGTCAAAGTCTTTAAATAAAAGGAAAGTACAAGAAAGTATCTAAAAGTTACAGAGAGACTTACTTGAATAAATATTTATAAATTTTATCAAACAACCCATCATTTTGACAGTTTTCCATAAACCCCTGGAACATGCAAAGCATTTAATTTATTTGTGGCAAGATAAAGATAATAAGTAACATTTTAAAAGTTTATTAACATAGAATGTCCTGGCACAGTCATACTTACATACTTCCATTGTTTAAATTATACTTTCTAAGAACTCAAAAAAAAAAAACTTACAAAAGGGAGCTTCTGATGGCAAAAATATTCAAAATTATCCTCATCATCTGTATTCATAGAAAAGCAAACCAAACAAACAGCATAAACTAAACTGGATACAAATACCAGCAGTACCTCAAACTGAAAAATACTTGTATGCAGCAGAAAATATTGCTCCAATATGGAGATAATAGACCATTGTAATAGCCCATATCAAATATGCTAAAACAAGAACAGAAGAAGTAAATTGTAACAGAAATGCTGAGGTCATCCTAACGATGGGATTCCCTGCAGAAGCTATTCCAGGGGCCACAGGCCAAGCAAACAGAGTGAAGTGGCATATGCTGGTACTCCTTTCTGTTACTTCACTGTTGTAAATAGCTTGCCTTCCAGAGATAATAAAAAATATTTTGTGTGAGTTATGTGGGTTTTTGTTACACTTACCCTTGAACATCTGCTGTGCCTGATAAAGGATAAGAGCTAATGAAATTACATGTAGAGTGGCACACATGAGGTGCTGCTCTGTGTTCAGTTTGTGAGACAAACCAGACCCTGCATTTTGCCTGCCTGCTCTACTACCTGATGAGTGCAACCAACGAGGAGTACTCGAGAAACATTCTATAAAATCGAAGATTGACTGATTGCAGATGAGGACAAACCCTCTCTCCGTACTAGCGGTTCTTTATCCCACCCCTGCCCCTGCAAAAGACAAGATATGCTTATTGGGACAAAAGATTGTTCCTTCCAGCCAGGATCCTGTGGAAAAGCAGCTGCCCCTACCCAGCAGAGGCTTGCATTTTTGCTAAAAGACAAGCTTCCACAGCATGCATCCTGTAAGATCATCGCATCACCTACTAGGAGTGTGAATTCGCTTTTTTGGTTGGGGTTTTTTTTTTTTTTTTTTTTTGAACGGCAGCTAAACGCTTAAAAACTCAGAGATGAGGTCTGAGGAACGGAACACACGCGGTCGGCGCCTCCTCTCCTCCACACGGGTGCCCTGGTTGCCACCCGGGGAGCGGGAGGAGGCTCGGGGCCCTCACTCCAGGCCCTGCGGGCGCGGGGCGGGGCGGCCGCCGCCAGGGGGCGGCCTGGGGAGACGCGGGGCCCGGGAGGGAAGGGCCGGAGCGAGCGGGCCGGGCCGCGGCTCCCTCAGAGCCAGCTCGGCCCTGGTCTGCTCCCGCACGGCCAGGGGCTCTCTCCGTTTGTTCTCTTGTTTTTCTTTTCTGGCTTTGGCTCTACAGGATGCTCTTGCTGTCCCCGCAATTAGTACAACGTACTTCATCTAGAAACAAAAGGCAGTTCTACAAAGAACTCCTATTTATTGTCACTTTCCAAAGACTGTTTACTGTTATTTTCCAATTTACTGATTAATTCTTTTTCTTCAGTATGTTGGCTATACAACGTTGCAGCTGGTACAACTGAGACATCCTCCCTACTATTTCTCGCTTTAAGTGAAGCACAATTAAACATTAATACCTGATCTGTCCTACTGATTGACAGTACCAGACATCGAGAAAGCAATGATCTGTCCATCATAAGCAGTCTTGTAAAGCTCCATCCATCAGGATATGTTCAAATAATGCACCTGAGCAAACTGGCGTAATCCTGCACTGACCTGTTGAAATTTCTGCAAGTTATGTAGTTTCATAATAATTAAAGAAGCAATACTACAAGATTTAATAATTATACTGACCTGCCCACCACTCTTAGTGGCTCAATTAAACCCTGGATGTTCTGCACCAAGTAGATGAGTACACGCACACACACTACAAAGACAGGGCAAAAATAAGCAAGTATTCTAGCAACAAAGCAGAAATTCATAAAAAACCCATCTCATTTTGCTACTGGTTTACCCAGGTCAGATTAATCTCAGACCTTCCCCAAAAAGAAAACACAGAGCTACTTGGGCAAGAGAAAAAATGTACTTCCAGAAGGCAGTGTAATTCATCTACCTGCCCCTCAGCTATCTAAGGCTCTTTCGGGAGATGAGAGCAACATTTAATGTGCCACAGGTGGGCTTTTGGTGTCATTACACAAATCTGCAGGGAGTTTCTGCCAAATCCCCGACTTCTCCGACAGTAGCATACCTCCAAATACATCATTTAGAAGCATGAGGTGAACAGAGACAGGGAATAGTATTTACTTTGGGAGAGTATCAGTCACATGTCTTGTATATATTAGCAGGTTAAACCCAGGAGAGACAGCTGAATTACTTGTGACCAAAGAAAACAATTAATCAACATTTTTAAGGCTTCACAGAATTTTAAATATGTATTTACATGTGGTGTATGCTATTTATTTTAGCTATCTTTAAGCCTAGACTCTGAAGTCTCAAGGTGGTGGCTGGAAGGTCTTCCAACATACAAAACAACTTCTTGTGAGAGACTGGTTAGTAGTAAACTATTTTCAGACAGAACAGAATTTGTGGCTTAGGGGATTTGGGGTTTTAATTAAGCTAACTTGAAAAACCTCTTTACCACATCACTTAAAATTCTAACTTGTTTTAATATTGTTAAATATTATTTTAACATTGATCAAATTATCTTTATTATTCTTACGTTTGGAATAAATTGAACTCAGTCTGTTTGGCTGTAGTGTAGCTTGTATCAGTATGGAAGTCAGATAATAAATAAGACAGCTATTATGAAACAGAGAAGATTATGGTGCTGAAAGTGTTTTGGAAACTGCTCACCACTCTAATGGACCACATAATTTAGACCTTTTCCCTGAAAACATTCACACATAAGAGTAGTCCCAGTGAGGGCAATGTGAATAATCCTGTCATGGGCAGAAGGTCGTCTCCTGCAGGCACTTGCTGCAGAAGGAGCCCAGAGGAAGCCAGAATAACTCCATTCCAAAGCAGGGTGACTACAGCATGAGGGTGTCTTTATGTTCAAGGTTCACTTTGGGGTGGATTACCTAAGAAACAGGTTTCTTCTTCCATGAAGGCTGCACCTCCTGTGGCCCCCAAGTGTGGGAATTTGGGTCCGTAGTCCTGTAAAAGTGGCAGCAGTGAGTGCTGTGCAGCCAACCAGCCACACTTCTGGCCTGAGGATATATGATCATGGTCCAGAAGCAACCCAGGACACACCACCCCATTTAGTTATCTCGTATTCAACTGGCAACGGACCTAAATTAATCTACAAACTCAGCTAAGTGGCTGTTAGCCTCTAGGGTGTCCCAAGCTTCCACGGGAAGCAGTGGTTTCGTGGAAACTAGACAGAAAGTAACCCACAAGTCCAACTGGAAACTGTTGGAGCAAAGGTGCGAGACTGCCCCATGCTGGCAGACTGCACCAAGCAAGCTGCATGGCTGGGCTGCCCACTGGCATCGCTTGGATGGCTTGCATGGGACACCTGCAAGAGGGAGACCCCAACCTTTCCCTAAGAAATCACCCAGGATGGCATTTCGTAACTTTCACAATTACTCTCTTAGATGGCTTTGTTTTTAAATATGTTTGACTTCAAAAATATTCATATGAAGAAAGAAAAATATCAAAAAATAAATTACAGAATTGAGGGTTTCTCTGTCTCACAGTAGAGCTGCTTTCAATTCTGCTGTGCCAGAAGTAATGAAAACAACTGGACTTCTTAAAAATCATGTCTGTGCATCTCTATTAAAAAAAAAAACAACCTCATGATCCAAATGATTATTTGACATCTGGGCATTTCACAAAACGACAATCCATGCCATCTATTAGAGAAAGTAATGTGAGCACTAGCCAGCGCTCTCAATGATTCCACACTTTGCTTTTGGATCCACTCCAACTGAATGAATAGAGAGCACGTTTCCCAAAATGCAGGAACTTTGCTGCTATGAAGCACTCTGAGGACAACAATCAAGCCTCAGCTTTGTAATGATAGGATTTCAAAAAATGGCCATTTAATTTAGAATAGTCTCTGTGGTTTGTAAAGCTGTTCTTGCAGAGCACACAGAGGATAAAATGCATGTGCTTTTGTAGGCTTTCAGCTGCTGGCCGAAGTGCAGAGAAGGATTAAGACAAGACAGTTTGAATTTACATGATGCAAACTAGAAGAATCAGGAAGCAAAGATGGCTCTAAAAACTGTTTTGTCCTAGAAGAGGGACTAATAACTAATTATTTTTTTTACAGCTAGCAGAATCAAGCCAGATTGCAAAGGTGTGAGCATGGGAGCAGCCAAACAATAGCTTTATTCTCATACAACCAATTTCTTGAAATCTGGAGTCTCATTTTCTGGGTTCCCACACTGAGCCACAGGCCTCAAGTTTAACTGGGGTATCTAAAAAATGAGTGCATTCCAAATTACTGGTTAGTTTTGATAATGTAGGCCTTAGGAAGAGAAAGGACGGGGACTGAACCAAGCCTAGCAGTGTGGTAGAGTAACCCTACAATATTCCCATGGGCACACAGCAAAGATAAAGAGAGATGAAGAAAACTGTAAGCAGGGGCAAAAAACTCCAATACCACCTTTTAAGTATTTTCTAAGCACTGGTGCTATAGTTTACAATGGGTGGAAAATACATAAAGGGGAGCCATAATACACCTCTGACATGAACCAGGTGAAGGCACAGAGCTGGAAGAATCCATGATGAATCTTAAGGGATGCTAGCACAGTCCGTGCTGGAGTTGTGTGCTGGAGCAGGACATTTACCCTTGAGAAGTAAAACTGAGCATTCCCATTTCTTCTCTGTTCAAGAGCACAGAGGAGCCTGTGCATATGTGGGGGAAGGGGAAAAAGGGCCAGTGCACAGCTCTGGGGCTGCACAGGGACATAGTCTGTGCCTTGACTGAACCCAATTTCGGTTTGTCCTAGCTGAGAATAAAACCCACAGTCTGTTCACCACAGAACCCACATGACTAACAGTCTAGCCTCGAGCAACCATGAAGCAAGCACAAAAAATTAAGGAGAAGGGTGCTCCTTTTGCTTATACCCTATGGCTGTTTTGGTTTTTTTTCTAAACAAAAATGTCCCCTGGCCACTTTGGTGAGTAAGTTTACCATTTTGGGAACTGCTCTGCCACACCCGTGGGATGGTGAATCAGGGAGAATTATACAACTTTGCTATTTGTGGGCGTTTTGATCCACTTACCTCTGCTGGGCTGCTCTCTCTGCTTGCATTCATGCACAACCAGTTTCAAAGGATGGGTAGCCACGAATGAAAGTCATATGGGGAAGGAATAACTCGTCTTTAAACTTGCTGAATAAAAATTTGCAGTAGTGAGGACAATCACCAGAAAGACACAAATGAATTTCAAATCAGAAGTCAACCTGGAAATTATTTGGTAGGGAATCCCTATCCAAAAAGTCACAGTGCATGGGGATTTCCAGAAATGTTATCACAAAGCTTCCCCCAGCTCTACTACAGCAATCCAAATAAACAAATATATAGGTAAATGCCTGCACTCACTTCCTAGCTCAGTCCCCGAGGAATGGTCATGCCCATTGGTTTGACATCCAAGAAGACTAATTCAGCTCAACACTTCAGGGTTCAGATTTGTGTGCTGGATATCTCTAAATGACAGAGAAGTGAAAGAGCATTTGTAGAAGTTGTTTTTCTGGCCAGTGCAATAATCCTGAACAAGTAGGACCAGACTGCATTTTTGTGCCTAATTCATTTTTGTGTGATCAAGTTGTAAAGCTGAAGGTAGGGAGCTCACCAGGCTTAGCATCTCTCAGCATGCTCTACACTGGAAGCCAAAAATCAGTGGCTAGCCTTGAAAAAGTTGATCTTGGTGAGAAGCAAGAAAGGTTAAATGCACGAACTCTGTTAGTCATTGGGATTTATTTGCTCAGTTCTAATTTTAACTTTGGTTAGCCCAATAAAAGGTATCACATCACCGTCTGGGTAGCTGTCGTACAAAAAACAATGCAGCTACCAACTTTCCTCCGTTGGATGACATACTTGGGCAGTAGCTCTTTAAAAGAAAGCTTCAACTTCTTTAGTGCACATTTGGTTTTCCATTCATTATTTTCCTGATGCTAAAAGCAATGTTATTCATCCCAGAGAAGAATAGATACATTGTATTTCAAAAGTTTAACCAAAACACTCATTTTGCTGCAAGTTTTCCTACTTTCAGGATTTTTAAAACACACCTACAAAGGGGCTGCTGGGCAAAACCATCAATTTACTGTCAATGGGATCTGGTAGGTGAAAAGGCAAAAGGAAAAAGAAATGAATGACAGGAGAGCAAGAGTTGACTGCTACCTACAAAAATGCAGATGACGAGAAGAATTAAAAGCAAAGGAAAGACTCCTCTCCCCATGATATGAGCTAATAAGTGTTAAACATGGGATTACTTTTTTATAAAAGAAGAGACAAAAATAGGAAAAAGAAATTCTCTGTGGCAGCTGGCATGGAAGCATTTGGACATGATTCTGCTGGGAATCCAGCTCTTTGGGTCTCCTCTTCCTCCTCCCAGGCTTTCTAAGTAGCAGCCAGAAGGGACAAACTCCTACATTTGAAGTACTATTGCCCAGAACAATGGGGGAAATGCTCCCCTCACAAGTCACACTCCTCCTTGCTGCTGTTGGGACTTGCACCCTGAAACAGGCAGTCCAGTGTCATGAGGAAAGAATCATGTTGTACCACCACAAAATACCCACTTAATGCTGGAACATTCAAATACACTTGGGATTCAAATACACTGCCAAGAGAAATTCTCTTTGTTTCTACTGGATCAGAAGCAATCACACCATGTTAACCAAGCTCTGTTCTTACAAGTCCATAGGTCCAGTCACTGCTCAAGTGGAAGACACTACACATCCAGTCAGAGCTGGAAAAAGCAATTCCTGTTATATATGCAGCAGCTTGACTGTTTTCCAATATTTATGGATCTTGACTTCATTATGCCATCAGGGGAAAAAAAAAGTACAATAATTCCCTTTATGTCTCTTGTAATTGAATCCAACCATGATTATAATATATTGTGAGCATCTGAAGGAACTATTAATTACTGAATGCTTGCTTCATAATGAATTGGAGTATCATCTGTTATAGACCAACTTTTTCATACATTCTCTAACACTTACAAGATGCTGTAGAACTGATCTATCCTTTAAAATGAATAAAGTATTAAAATCAATAGAATAATAAATCTTTTCTTTCCTAAAGAGACTGTAAACTTTGTTATACAGTCTCATCAGATTTAGCAAAGTAAGGAGGACTGGTCTAAGCCATCCATGGATCAGAACCCTTTCTGGTTCCTAAGCTTGTCTAAGAATAACACTTATGCTACATTCATTGACAATGATAAAATGTCTCAGTATAATCAGAGGACACTGGAGCTTCCAATCTTTGAACAGTATGTGAAATTCAGGAAATACTAACTGTAATAACAATACCAATTTAGAGAAACCATGGCAACTTTTTAAAAGACAGAGGGCCAGGCTTTGTGTTGATCAAATGTCAAATTAACTAAGTTCATTCTTCTTAATGGAACGTGTCCTGGAAATACTTCCTTCCCATATTGTCTTGGTTGAGGAGCAGAAGGAAAGCATGCTGCTCATTGCTTGATTTCCTAAATTATTCAATAGTGTTGCTATGATTGCTGAAAAGCTGCTATCATCATCCTAAGAATGACTTCATCTCACAAGTGGCTAAAGTCACATGTATAAAATGCTCCAGGATTTTATTTTGCAAGGGCCTGTTTCACATGCAGCACCACTCTGCAGAAAAGCAATCACTTTTAGGGTGCAATGTGACAGCTATTTAATGAACACCCACTAGAAGAGCTTCATGCATATTGTATTTTTGGGAATAGTACCTTTTGGAGTGACCCTCATAATTCATTACATCATCTAGCTAGGAGTTCACTGGTGCTTATATGTCATCTTATTTTGATGTGCAGCCCCCAGTAGAAGAGTACAGATGCTCTCCTGTCAAAATCAATGGCAAAATACTCAGTTAAATTTATCAAAAGTAGATTTGGGCCTCTAATCAGGTTACAGTAATGATTCAGGATGACTTCAAGATTTTGGGCCAGGCAGCAGCTTACACAATTGGAGCAGCTTTTATCTTGTTTCTGCAGCTGCATATACTGTCTGCACCCAGCTGGAGCTGTGGTGGAGGGCAAGCTAGGACTGGCATTATCCTTCCCACTTAGGAAGCTTTCCAAGTCTCTATTCTGCTTTAAAAGATGAATGAAAATGTCTTATCAAACACTGTTATCGCTTTGCTCTAGAGCATTAACTGTTTTTGCAAAAAAATGATTCCCCAAAGGAATATTTTTTATTATGACAGTGTAGTGTTAAAGTGGTGCTAGCAAACAAATGAACAATACAATATGCTGATGCTATATTGAATGGAAAATACTCCCAATAGAATGTACATCAATTTACATGATGGTAGCCTGAGGGTGGGGATCTCTTCCAGGGTTTCTGGTTACTTTCACAATTTTTATCCTGATACATAAGCAGGATTTTGGTCAATCCTTTCATTTAAAGCACAAGAATGGATACTGAAATCTTCAATACAGCAGGTTCATCTGCAAGCATGAATGCCTCATACACACAGAGTAAATCAAAGCACATAGCAATACATGCAAAGGAAACATCAACCTACAACGAGTGCATTTGAAAACAAATTGGCACTTTCCTCCCTTTCCTGATTTCAACAATATGAAACTCTTGAAAAATACCACAGTATTTTAAAATAACAACTAAACTTATTTAAATGTATGTTCCTTTTGCATTTGTTTGTACTCCGTGATATGGCAGATGTAAAGAGACAGCAATCAGGAGACATTGTCAGGGAAGACCAGGTCAATTCAATTAGCTGGGTTATGCTTCCATCCCATGATTAACTACCTAATTTGCCATACATTTAATGCAAACAGAAGTGCTATGTATTTCTGCTGTGATCTGCTAGTCTCCTGGAAAAATCATATTCCTCCAAGTTAGCAGCTTATATAAAGCAAACAACCAGCTATCTTGCAAAGGAGGACAGAAATAATCATTCCTGATTGACTATTATAAGAATTTACAAGACAGAGGAGAAACAAACAGAGAGGAAGTTCAGGACTCTAAAACAAGCAGTTTTTTCAGTCATCATATAAATAACAAACTTGTGTTGAACTTGGTCTACTAGAATATCAGGATAAATTCTCATTGAAACAACACATTCAAAACCACTTCCATCTTGAGTCTATTTTGTTAATTATAAGCCTGGCCCTGTGGGCATGTCCCCTCGACAGGATCAAGGCTCAGGAACCAGCATAATGCTGTGCAAACTTTACCTTTGAGCTGCAAAGGAACTAAGTCACCTGCAAACAGCATATGAAGATACCACATAAACACTGGAGCAACCTTATGCTATGAAGAAGTAAATGAACAAAGTAGTAAGATGTGAAGGGGTGACAGCAAACAAAGCTGTGGGAAACTCAAGGTTAATTTCAAATAAAGAAGTGATACAGAAGCTTGGTTTCAGGAGTATGTCATATATTTTACAGTACTTTTGCAGCCTTTTTTTAATAGATTATTTATAAACAGGATATTCTGATAAGAAGGAAAGATAGTTATTCAATATGATGCATACCCTGTAATTTTTATTTCTTTCTCAATGCTGGAAGGACTTCACATAGAAATACAATCTCTGCTCAGCAATTTCAGTTTATGGCAGTAAATTACTCTTTATAAGCAACACAAGGATATGGAAACTTATCTCTAATTCTCTCTGTACAATAAATGCTGAAGCAGAGAAAATAACAAGACATTATAAAGCAAAGCCCAACCCCCTTAAAGTGGAGAAATGTTTTTCTGTGTCATAGTTGAATAATAGTTGGACAGAAGAATCAATCTGGGGCTGGAAACCACAGTCTCAGTTTGAACTCAGCATTGTGTACAAAGCCTAAAAGATGAGAAGAGTCCAGGCCTCCAGATTTTGGTCATCAGAGTAGTAATTGTTTTAATCTGTTTTTCTAAAATGCAATAGCAGAAAAACAAAATTAAAGAAAAGCCCTTGGACAATAACATTCTGAAAATAAACTCTATCAAGAAAATAAACTTTAGAAGTGTTTACCTGTTTAACAGAAAAAGATATACTTTATGTTAGGACTTATTTTAGAAAATGTATTTCAAAGTTCTATATAATAAAGATGCCATGACTCACAGCATGATTTTCAAAATGTCACCAAATTCCTTTTAGATTTATTTTCTATAAAGCTGTCATTTAACATTTATTTTTATCTGTGAGCCACTTAAACATATAAAATTCTACTTGAGTAGCTAAACCTGCAGATAGGCTGCATATTTAAGCTGACCAGAAGAGCTGCCCAGTCATTATTTTAAAATCCCGTTCAGAACAGTTTGATTGGCCAACAATACTTCTCTCAGCCTCAGAAACATCACTGGTGAGAACCAAACATATGGTTCCCCCAAACTAGCAAAGTTTCCTTGCATTCCTTACACCTCTCTAGCTTCCAAACTTCCTGTAATTGGCCTGATTTTTTTTCCAGCCAAAAAGAACTTTTTTGAAAATTCAAACTACATTTGAGAACTGCTAAGAATTACTTTACAATATTTCCTCTTAGCCTGCTGCATAAATGACTACATTTCAATTACTTCCTTCCTCTGAATTAGATGGACTATTTGGCACTGGGGGAAACCAAGTAATTTTCACTCAATGCAACTTTTAAATCCTGGTGATACTATCAAACACTGCAATTTAGCGCAATATACAAAGAGGTCATACATTACTACTATAGACACTTCTACCTTTTTCTCCAACCCCCTCCCCTTTATTACCAATATGTTTTCCCTTATTTGTAAAACTATTCTCATGAGACCTTATTTTACAAAGCATGGAGCAGAAAAAGCAAGTAAGAGTGCTTCTGAGCCTTACATCTTAAAATGACAGAAAATAACTTAAATACGAGTGGATGATATAATTGACCTGAGTGCCTACCTGTCATTTACCCTAAACTCCCAATGAAGCCAGGCAGCTCTGAGCACTGGGATCACATTCAATAATGGGAATTATGACAGAGTAATATATTTCACAGAAGTCTCATAGCAGTGTACTTTCCAGCTATATTTTAAGCCTATACCTTAGGATTCTTCGGTCCAGGATTCTACACCATTATGGTACAGACTTTCGGTAGTAACTGTGCTTGATTTTTCTAGATGACCTAGTAGCCACTGACAAGAGGACAAAGGAAGATTTGAGATCTCTAGTTAACGTTTAAGCCTAATAGCTACAGTAATTGATTAGTTCTCCATGGATTTTCTTTGGTCACTGAGGTGTGTACAGAGACTACAGGAGATTATTTTATTGTGTAATTTCCACAGCGCAGCAGGGTAACTTGACAATGGGTTGGATACCACCCTCCTGACAAAAACCATGGGGGAGGGATCAGAGTGAAGAAAACTCAGAGAGCAGAATAACTCCATAACAAGCAGGGGGTAGGATTTTTCCTTCCTGGGAAAGAAGCAAGATTTCTGGCCCCACAACTTGTAGATATATCTGAGGTCTTCTGGGGGACAGAGTCATTTTTGTGGAGAGTTACAGCTCACTTCAGTCCTAGAGGTATCAGAGGCCTTAACCAGTTCCCTGGCTACTGAGCACTATTTAATAGCTAACACGTTGAAACAGGCTTCTTGAAACAGTTATATCACGTGTACTGAGCCAGAGTAGGACCAGAGGGTTAAGCAGCAGATGCACAAGTAGTGTAAAGCTGGTTTTGTTTTAGGGATGGATGCAAAGAAGTTGAAAGTAGATACGGAGATGTTGAAGGTTGATGGCTTAAGACATCCTGAAAAATAATGTCTCCTTATTATCCATAGATCAAGCTAGCATTGACCACAGCAACTGGTACAACCTCTTCTGAAACAGCACAAATGTGAATTGGAGGGACCATTTCTACAGCTAGAACAGGAGTTGGTGAACCCCTGCTGAGGAAACCAACAGGAGCCTGGGGTGTGGAGATGGCTCATGCGATTGTACCTACCACAAACTTACCAGTGCATTTTGTATCTGCCATCCAAGAGACTGCAACTTATATTTTGGTATGAACCAGCAACAGTCAGGAGAGGCCTCGTTCAAATGCCTGTTCATACACTTGACCCAGGTCTCGGTTATTTTCAATTCAAAGTATGTTTTAGTAATAACTCACGTTCAGAAATCCAGATACAAACCTGACTCTTACAAACTGTAGGCCAAGGTCCTCTCAAATTTCACCTCCGTTGTTGGGCATTACATTTCGGGCACCTTGCATGGGCCTGACCTTCAGAAGGCCAGTACTCAGCACTTTCTAAATACACAACACTCAAAGCACCCTCCAACTGGATTTGGATTAAGGCACTCAAAACTTGTTAGTTACTTTTGAAAATTTTACCCATAACTAGAAGAGACTGATTGACAAGAAAAACAAAAATCACAGGTAACCATAAAAAGATCCATGTGTTGCTGTGCTCAAGGTACTTACAGTGTAAACTTTATTCCCATTCATAGTGACATAGTTAATGGCTAAAGGGTTTGCCCTTTATGTCCAGTAACCATACTTTACTCTATATCTCTAGAGAGCAGGAGTCTGTATAAGCAATGAGAGAGGGGGAAAAGAGTTGATGGATTACCAGTTTTTCTTCTGGTGGTGAATTCAGCTGTCTGGAATCATGAATGTTAGTACAGGAGGAAACGAGATAGTTATCTTTTGTCAAAACTGTGATATAACAAATGTTAATATAATCTCAAAGGGAGGTGCAGTTCAGAATACCTTTTTTAAAAAGACAGAACATATCCTGAAACAAAGGTTGCTTTTAACTATGTGTAAACAGTCTTTGATCAATCAACTGAATCTTTAGAAAGGGATGATATATCACAACACAACACAACACCCCTACCACAGTTGGGTAAGTGCTTGAACTTTGTTCACAAAAGGGATCCTAGTAGTTGGCAGGGAGACCCAACCAAAATTATCAGAGTGGAACTTTTTTGTTTTAATATAAAGTAGTACAGTCCTCTCCTCCTGCAAGCTGCAATCAGTACAGAGTAAAATTGATTGGTAGGTCTGCATTATAAATGCATCTGACATCAACTAGAAATTCCTCCTGAGGGTTGTCTGTCTTCAGAGTTCATGGCTTTTTGCTTCCTCTGCTGCATCCTCAGATAAATCTGTAAAGCAAAAAGAAGATGCTTAAAATTTCAGTGTAGTTGGCAACTACATGCACTATATTGTTGATTCTATCAGTTTGTGAGCCTTGGTTATAGCTGGAGGAAACAATTTATTACATGCAGAACAGGATAAAAATGCTTAACTTGCAAATTCAAGCACACACAAGTTCAGAAAATAAAAAATTTAAGGTAATAAGGGCAATTTCACATCAGTTCTTTTATGCATATCATAGATGATGACACTTTAAATCATAAAATCACGGACTACTTTTGCATCAGAAAAAAAATGACAGAGAACAATTGGGCATATGACCTGAGACACAGTTACTCCAATCTATGTGCATTTTTCCTGTCCATTTTTCTAGGAAAAACTGACAATACAAATTGCAAAGCAACAGAAAATGGAATGCATATGCTCATTAACAAGGATATACATATACATACATGCATACACACACACACACACACACAAACACACACACACACGTATATTTATGACTATCAGCATGGGCAAGGGAAAAATAGCCATACTCTTGTATTGAAGATAACTTCTGCTTTTAGTCAAGAGAATGAGTTTCCTATTTTCAAATATTAGTTCAAGAGATTAATCAGTCTTGGACAGAATAATAACCATTGCAATAATGAACCTGACAGAATTCAAAAAGGGGTTAGAAACTCATAGGAAGTTGCTTTGAATATCTAGGGAGAAAGAGAACAGTGGATAATCACACAAATTTGTATACACACATACTTGAATGACTTAAATGAAAAGTGATTATTTCACCCAGCAGTTTCTTACTTATGCACTCTTAGTTTAGATTGAAAATGATGTAACCTAAATCCCTTTCTAATTAATTTAAGCAATCCAAAATAAATTGGCACCATCTCCAAATGATATATGAATAATAATAATTTAACACACAGATTTTATGAGGCTTGTTTTGATATGTTTTTTTCCTTTTTCTCTGAAGAAGGCTGAAATCCCTCCACAACAGTGAAATGGTCTAGCAGGTCAGCAGAATAAAATTTGAGCATCCAGTGTTCTAAACCAAAGCCACCAGTCTCCTGTCAGCCTAACTGCTTTCACAATCATGTTCACACAGAATTTAGCACCAACAACCTACATAAATTTAAAACAATATCCTTTCATTTAGATCTGTGCAATTTCACATAATCAAAAACACCTAGATTTATTTTCCAATTTTTATTTTACACTTCCAGTGTTTTTGGTGCTTGGGGATTTTAGTATTTATAATTACTTTCATGGGTGATGGTACTAAACTGAACAAATGTTATCTCAAGTCTTGAGACACAAAAGACTAAAGCAGTAAAATCTCAGCAACAGCTGGAAGCCCAAGGCCCCAAGGAGCTAAGAAGTTACCCTTACTGAAGTTTCTACCTTTTTTTTTTTAAGGACAATTAAAAGTACCATGTTAAGAGCTGACTTGGGTTTCCAAAGGTCAGCCCTCAAATGGCAGTTCTTTTGTTCCAAACTCTTATCACATAGCACATGCTGGGATGCCAAAGGGACCAGCAGCAAGTCCCATCTTGTTTTGTCAGTGATCCTGGGCAAGAAGGTAGGTAGTATGATAATGAAACTTGTGGATTATAGGAAACTAAGATGAGCTACAGACACTGGGGAGGAGAAAGAAATATTGCTCTAGGACTAAGAGATTAACAAATATGACAGAAGATAAAAGGAGATACCAACTGAAATGCATCATGGTTAAAACTTTAACTTTTTCCACCATACTACTTCTGCAGGGCTTTCCCCAGCAGGTATCTAAGTTGTGCATTTGCAGTGAAATACACTCACAGCAGTGTAAAAACCACTGCAAAGCTAGAGCTAACACTGTTCCTCACTACACAGCTTTGTTGAGATCACATCTGCAGCCATTAACAGCTCTGCATAAAAAAAAAAATCAACAGATAATATCTTGCTTTCCCACCATAATCTAACAAAATAGTGCAAGAATAGTGAAACTGGCTGCTGCACTCACTTATGAAAACTGGACACACATATAATCCAGATGAGAAACAGGAAAAAGGAGTTATGACTATGGTCAGCTCTTTGTACCTGAAGAGAATGGCTGCAGATTTACCAGAGACCAGGAGTCTACTAACCTGTGCATTCGTGTTGCACACCTGTACGTGACACTGCCACTGCACAGTGCCCTCAGCCTCTCTGTATTTGAAGACTGGCTGGCCACAGGACCTCTAAGCAACATAAAAACCCAGAAGTTAAGGAATGGAGGTTTACAAAAGTATCTGGGGAAAAAAAAATTCTGAATGAAAAGGCTATAATATCCTAATGCATATTTTCCCTTTGTTAGTCTGAAAACATGCCCTATTAAAAATTAAAGTGCAATTATAAATTTATAATGTAAAAAAACTCTTTGAGCCAAAAAATACTGCCTAGTGCCCAAGACACTGCCTTCAAATTGCCTTATTACAAATTAACTTCTTACATTGACTTCTTACATATAACCTTTGTGTCTATTTCTACAAATTGCCATGCCAAAGTGAACCATATGAATGGTTACTTTCGAGCTCATGAAAGGCTGTGGATCCACTAAATCTAACACATTTCCTCTGATTACAGGATGGATTTCAGGCTGGCAGAACTGAATTTACAGAGCAGGATTTACTTTGATTTCACACGAGTTTGCCCAACAGCACTACACAGGACTATAGGGAACCTGGAATACTTCTGCATGGATCAAAGAACTACTACATGAGTAAACTGTGGAAGAGGTGAACTGACAGGTGAGGTACAGACTGCAGCTATTTTTATTGTGCAACTCCAACATGGGAGGCAATACAGAATCAGGAAAACCCAGCTTGCAATAGCCAGCGTTCCAACCTCTACTCTGTATTTTTTTCAACACACAATATTTATTAGTCATCTAGGAGAACAACACAAATGCCACATTGATCTAACTGGCACATTCTACATTATTGGCAGATGAGATAATTAACATCAGAGAGGTTTCTCATCAGCATATTCTGACAAGCTTAGGCAGATCCTAAAAAATACAAGGTATAAATATAAATTCTGAAGATTAAGGCTTCTTTAACTCATAAGGGAAAAAAAGCTTCCTTTCATCTTCATATCCCCCATTATGAAGGTCTCAATGTTTGATGTCATAGAGCATCCAAAAGTCCTATCATAATAACACTGATCTGAGCACATACACTTAGAGAAATATATATTAAAAGGTTTATGTCTCTATTTATCAACAAAACAGCTACAAACTGGGAAGCTGCTTTTGGAAATAATGATGATAAATTTTAACTCTGCAGTAGGCAACTCCAAGAGCTTTTGGAGTTCAATTTTCAAAATAGAGTCAGAATACATGATTAAATTAATATCTAGATTAGTAACATGAGAGTGAGTATATATGACATCAAAAAAAGTCACTTAAATCCCTCAAATGTTGTGTATTTGTCAATCAGGAAACATTAGCCCCCTCAAGAAAGCAGCTTCTATAAACAAAGACACAGAATACTTCAGTCATGTTATTTACCTCTTCAAAAGCATGACTTAATATACACATATCATTGAGTCACAGAAACTTCATCTGGAGATCAAAATGTACTTTGAGCCTTGAAAACCAAAAGTTCAGAGAAAATCAGTTACAGTGACAGAAGCACCAAAGACAGCTGAAAACCCCCAACTTTCCTGGGATTATTATTCATGCAGCTAGAAGAAAAAAAACCTCAATGACATATTTAAAGATAGAGATCATATTTGAGCATGATGGCAGAAGAGAGGAGAAAGAATCATCTTCTGTAGTCATAAACTGTTCACACTAAGCATGATGGTGTAAGGTTTAAAGATGTTCAGGTTAAATAATCAGGCAATGGAAAAAATTACTCAGGGAGGTGGCTGACTCAAGGATATGAGAAGTTTGCAGAGATAGGGTAGATGAAATCCTAGTGGGGATTAGTGAAAAGGAAGATACACAGGTTTTGAATTGGATGACCTAAAGAATCTTCTCCAATCCTATCATTTATGCTGCTATGATTCATCCTAAGGAGAACATTTTGGACTCTTATGAATTACTGGCTGAGTTTCCTGGATACTATTGTACATTAGTCTACTCTAAAGCATGCATAAAACTAAGCTGAAGTTGGCTTTGAAGTGTTTGATCTACAATATCCAATACTTCCAGTCTCTTTTTCATACAGTGACTCAGAACAAGAGCTGTTATAACAAGACAAAAGTTATTTTGAGTTCAGATTAAGTTAGAAAAGGGAGGCACCCTGTTCTTCAACTATTCCCACCTAGAAGAGGAAAAAACCCACCCATCTCATGGCCTAATGGTTAGTATTGCTATTTCTAGACCTGACATAAGACAGCTTTAGAACAAACTGCTACTTTAAAGTAACTGTTTTTCATAAAATTTTGGATCCAAAACTAAATGTTCCGAATGACCAAAGTTTATAGCTTTTTGATTTTTTTGTTAACAAAAGATGACAGATTTTTCCCAGCACCTTTAAGTCATATTTCTGAAAATCATAATTCTTGTTTTAAGAATGCCCATCTATTCACTCCTAATTATTTTAACATTATAAACTGCTTGAGGAAATGTATACAGCTTCCTTTTTCTTAGTATTTAATCTTCATTCCATGAATACAATCCAAAGGGTTTTTCAGAAAGTTGAAGAAAGCAACAGTATCTTGCTTATCTAACAGACACAGTTTAGTTGGAGTGCAAAATGGGTTACTGTAAAATCATCAACTCCAATGTAGTGCAGAAGACTGATCAGTATGATGGGCTACAAAGCTACTTTCCTACACTGCTTTAATGGGAGAAACTGGACTTGATTGGTATTCTGTATCACTTTTAATGAGCTAATAAGCTGAGAGTGAGTCTCACCATTGCCTTCCCAAGTCACCAGTGAGTCACTGACCATCGCATACATAGTTTAAACATGCTCTGATTTTTGTTTTAGAAAGTGGAGTGATGGTAGCTGAATGAGTGGGAAGCATGGTTGACTCATTCATTAAAGAATTGTGTAAAACAAATAAATTTGTTTTTCATTTAGTGTGACTGAAAGGACTTCATTCAGTGAACTTTGCTTTGTCCTAAGGGACCATATACATCACAGGGTGGATAATGTGAAACAACCCTTTCCATCACCCTAAATGTGCCCCCTACTAACTGCGACTAATATGACAAATCCAACCTACATGAAGGTATCCACTGCTAAGTTTCTAAAAGCCACAAAATAGCAGGAGGTAGAAGGGGCAGCTCTGACCTTGGGGAAAGAGGAGGGTCTATTCCCACAAAACATAAAAAACCTTGCTAAAATCTTCCTTTTGTCATTCTGACTTAACAGTGACATGTAGTAGCTGTGTAACACAATGGAGTTAATAAGGAAGTAACAATGACAAAGGCAACATTTACCAAATGTCCACATAGGGTTTTTTTTAATTAACTTTTAAACAACTTACAAAGTTCTTGTGCATTCATGCCTGTAGGCATTAGCCCCCAGTAGCCCTCAGTATGCTTTCTTTAGGTCTTTCTTCTGATTCGTATTTGGAAAATGCCCAAGACACATGAAATGTTTCTAATATAAAGTTATTAAATTTGAACATCAGGACAAAAATCCCAGTGACTTGACCAAAATTTCCCAAGGTGCACAGCTGCTTCTTCTAATGACCCCAGTTACACATGTGTACTTATACACACAAACACACACACACACTACCCATACACACACAGTTGGAATAAACACATTCTCCTAGAACCAAGAAGCTGCCAAAATACCAAATCTAGCTTACATATTGAGGCGATTAAGAGGAATGGGATGCTAGTTCGTTTGCAGCCATGTAGAGCTCTGTAAGCAGCACTCTAATAACAGTGGTTTAACTTCCATTTAGGAACAAAACAAATAAAAATACAAATTATTACAGAGCAAACTGAATAAGCTTGCAGGATGAGAAGCTGTTTAAAAAGCAGTTACCTATCTAAAGTGATGTCATTGATCATTACTGTGCAAAGCTTAATTTTGATGAAGCCAAAATTTTGGATGAAAAATCTTTATTTTCTCCAAATGTCTGACTTCTCACAACCACCTATCAAATCCTGGACATTTTAATAGGAAAGCTTGCTAAGGTTTTGAAAATTGATTGTTTTCATTTAGAGATGACGACAAGAAGAAGTCACAAATGACACATTTCACTGGTACAGATATTTCTTGTAAAGAAGTAAATGAGTTTTCTTTTCAGTGGCCAAATCTCACTTCTAATTAGCTATCAGCCTTTGTTAGGGTGGTAAATTAATTCAGTGGCTTCTAAGGCAAATATGCACAATACAAACCAAAAACTTAAGTAATTATAGCCACACAAATGCCATTGCTTCAATTTATTCTTCATCATGCCTATATCTTCCCATTCACTGCAATCCACAATCCTATTAGGCTTTTCAGAAATGTTGGGTCTTTAAGAATTTGCTCCCAGAAAAAATTACCAAACACTTGGACCATGTACACTGAGATTAAACAGACTATAATATATTAAAAACAGGGTCTTTTTTTTTGTGCAGACATAACTCTTCACTTTTTCCTGGGGAGAAGTAACACCATAGCAATCAGTCTTTTGCCTGCCTGATTCGTTGTGCTGTTGTGCTGACTTCCCAGACAGACAACCAGCCAGCTGACTATTAACAAATCCTTTATCTTCGATCACCATGACAGATATGCAAAACTCCAGGGGTAGGTTAGCTTTAGGGCAAGATTTTCCACCATTTTCACATGAATGGCAGTGAATCCTGCTCCTGGAGACAACCACCCAGTGTTTGCCTGCAGGAAGATCTGAGAGCTTTCATGGATGCCATATATACATATATATATATATACATATATATATATATATATACATNATTACAGTCAATTTCTACTTCTACAGGTTGGTTGCAGCTCATAATAGACATCTGAAGACCTACAACCTCCCTGTTAGTATAACCTCAAACATTCCTCATCTACATAATGTCACTTCAGCTAATACTGAGCAAACTTTTCAGCTGAGAATATTTTCATCTGAAATCTGTAAATACAGGTCAAATAAGTCATCAGGCAAATTTCTGCCAAATTCGTAAGAACAATTTGGCTAAAAAAATAATTACAGCATCTTTAAAATTTTAGCAATTTGAATTTCATACTGAAGCATTGCATATAAACTTCCTTAAATATAGATAATTCTGAGATAAGTTAGCAGATATGAAGTCTAAGTGAAATACTTCATTTGAAGAGAAAAAAAACAAACCTGAATAGATCATTGAAGGTTGTCCCAAAATAACAAATTTTCCATTTTTTTGCTTCAAGCCAGAAACTTAAAAAAAAAACCCAAACCAAAAAGTTATTCATAGAGCTCTACTCTTTTTAATGTGTACCTGTAAATTAAGTCAAAATAGTGCAGTTATCCTCTTAATATGCCTGACAGCATTGTTAGAATGAAGCTTTCAACAAACTTATCTATGATACACCCACGCAAAGTATAGGCAGCTTTATCCAATACCATCTTCAGTAAAACATGGAATAAAAAGCATATTCAGTGTATAGGGGGGGAAACCCCACCTTTTCATGAATAAAGCGTCTGATACAAACTTGTACTTAGGGCCTGTGAAGTGCTTCTGGTGTGAGTTTAACTTGTACAGCCACAAAACAGGTCAGTACCTTCATACATAAACATCAGTTTCTCCAGTAGAGATTTCCAGTGTGTTCCTTATAGCCTACAGTACACATAAGCCCATGACTCCTCAGTACCAGAAAGATTTAACACAATAGAAGAAATTCCAAAAAGAACAGCATAAATAATTGTGTGATTTTGTGGAAAACAGAAAAGAGGAGAGGGAGAGAAACAAAATAGCTAAAGGCAAGGCAATATTAGGAATTGTTCAATAAAACAAAGAGATATGGAAGAGGATCAAGAAGATGAAGTGAAGGAATGGAATATTCAAGGCTGCTTTAATGCCATGTATTCTCCCTAGGGAAGTGGTGGAAGCCCCATGGCTTATGACATTTGCAAATTACTACCACAATGAAGACAAAAATCTGGTGGTCAGGGAGATGGTCAAGCTGATATAACAAGAGTTTTCCATTTCTAACTTCTATTATTGTACAACAGATCTGAGGTGCTACAAATTCCTCAGTGCTTTGTAATATTCACAGAAACATCAGCTTTTGCTTACCATCAAGTATTCAGCAACTGAATACTCTTCAGTATGTTGCTCCTTGTTAAAATGGAACATTACACTGCAAATGATAAAATCATATTCAAGATTTCCATGGATTCTTCTGGAAATAACATACAAGAGGATTTTACCATTTGATGTCATTTTTCCTTTGGAGTCTTGTGGGAAAAAAGACTTTGGTAAAGAAGTAGTCTTGAGGAAAAATGTGTTTAAAAAAAAAAAAAGGGAAAAACTACTTTTGTATAATACTTTCCAATCTTGAATTTCACACATTCTTTTTAAGTTACGGTATATGAGAAAAATGCTCCAGGAGATTTTTCCCCAATGCAATCTTTTGATAAGTCCCAGTGTTGGTTTAAAAGCAAAAGAACAAAATAAAAAGAGCCTGTACTAAAGTAACAGATGAAATGTCTTATAAATGGACACTTAACTCCTTTCTATTGCTCACCAACACTCTGTATCTGCTTTTCTTGTTGTTGCCTTGGGGTTTTTTGTCCCATTTCCTCCTTTTCAAGAAATCTTATATTTTCAAATGCAAGGGATAATTTTGGGGAATAGAGGATAGTGTATCACAGAACCATAGAATAACTGAAGTTGGATGGGACCCACAAGGATCAAGTCCCACTCCTGTATAAAACCACTTGGCATTTATTATCTGGTATGTATTCTAAACTGTCTTTATATCTCAACATACTAAAGACCTACTAACTTCCACCACTTTTCCACTGCTAAAAGTCTTGTCTCCTACAGATGGAAGTAAGTTACCCCATGCTACACCCCTGAATGTTTCCAGGCATATCTTGGCCATAGTAACTATAATGGTAATTTCAGTGCTCACAACAAAAACTGTAAAGCTACTCAGATTTGATGATCCAATTCAGGATCCTTATGGCCCCAAGCTGAACAGAAGTTTCTGTACCCTCCAACCTCACACCAAGATAAGCAGAACCAGAACAAGGGCAGCACTTTGTGGGACTGAGCCTTTTAGCACCTCCAGAAAGAGCAGTAGAAGCCAACACACCAGCATCTAAGGCTTGGAATGATGAAAGTAACAGTTTTAAATGTATTATGGATTTTCTCATGGGCTCAGGAAGCAATAAAAACTAAGTACAGTCAGACTGCAGGAAACCAATATAGCTTTCATAATTTTTTGTGACTTTAGGGAAAACATGCTCTACTTTTATAGACAGCCAATTCAGTATAACAAATTTTCAGGAAATGTCACTGCTATGGGATTCCCACAACAAACGCAGGTTATGTTGAAATTACTGTTTACTGCAAGAACACTGCTCAAAACAAATTCATGTCATGTAAACAACATGAATTTACAGTGCAACACAACTAACTCCTTGATCACAGGCTTCTCACAGAACTGGACATGAATGATGCTAGGAAGAGAAAATTTTTTCATTCTGGTGGTTATATAATGTTGACTATTTTCTCATTGACTAATGCCCCTGAACAAAGCTAAGAAAGCAAAGATAAACATGCTAAATTAAAAAAAAAAATCCCAAAAGATCCAATAGTGCAAACAAATTCCAGAAAATACACTGAAGTACAGAGAGAAGGAGACCTTTTGTTGTGCAATGTTTCAATTTATCAATCACTGCAGTTCTTTCCAGCTTTGGAGGAAGTTTAAACAAAATCAGTGGCTTGGAACATTTTAAAATGAAGTGCTGAATCCCAACATAGTTAAAGGGTATATCACAGATAGTTAAAAAAAAATCCTTGATTTAAGATCAGGTATTGTAAACACTTACTGTGGTTTATGCATAAGTAATTCAACTGAACCTAAGGAGTCCTATAGGAATTCTCAACATGTGAATGCTTGCAGTAGAGCTTAATTTTCATACTGTGTGGTTTTTTTAAGGTGCCCACCAATTTTCTCTTTTTATTCTGATGCATAGAATATTATCAATTAAATGTTATTAATCAATGCAAACAATGATCTCTCTTGATAAGGTTTCTCTGATATCAATGCCCTTTTAGTAATAAACGGAGTATTTTTTTAACCTTTTGCATTTTACTGTGCACGTGACTTGCAAGTAATGTTGATACGGGGTTTTTGTGGGAGGTTATAAGTCTAAAAAAAATCTGGTGACATCACCCAAGAAAATACCTAAGTTCTATATTACATTTAACTCAATAGAATTTTGTTCAAAACTTTGGAGACAGAAAACCATCTGTTTCCTAAGAAAGTGTTCTCAAAGGAGTCTCTGCTTATACACATGGCATTTCTGATCTCTCACTGCAGGAGAGCTTTACATCAAAGTTCACAAAGAGCTCCAAAAAATCAATTGGAGCCTCTCAAGGTGATAGTTTCAGAAAAATTATATAGAGAGAAATGTTACTGAGAGACTTTCTGTAATAGCAAAATTGAAATCTTAATAGAGTAGATGAAGATTTATCAAAATGTAGACACAGTCCTACTGTGCCTGCCCATTATCTGCTTCTGCTAGGATCTTGCAACGGGCTGGATGCTATTGCTTCTCTCCCAATGCATTTGCAGTTTACAGGTCTCGTTGCTGTAATCAGGGATTTTGTTGAAAGAAAAGACAATATACCTCACATGTAAGATGTTTTGAAAGCAGCTGTGAGTTAAGGTATAGACCAGTTTTGCTTTAATCCTTACTTGGAATGGCAAGAGTGTTTTCCAGTCTCTCATCCATGAAATCATGGTCTGCAGCCCATGAAATCACACTAAACAAGAAAATAAACATCATCCTTACAGTATTTTCAGCTAAAGGCGCAGAGATGTGATCATCTGAATGGAACTGGCCAGCAGAAAAGCATGATTGTGAAAATGTGTGAAAATCACTCGTTCAATGGTGCATGGAGATGAGAAGTCTAATCTACAGATGATGAACAAGAAAACAGTGAAATATATGAACAACAACATGTACAAGATGGTTCCTTTAGGCATGGTGGAAGATTCTGCTGGCTTATGCTTATCATAGCTGTATCTTCTGCACTCACGCAGGAGAAATCAAATTGTGCCATCAGCAATAGTATGTGCCTGAAATATTCCATACCTTTCACCAGCCTGTGCAGTAGCTTGGAAAAGGACAGCTAGTCATTTTAACAAGTTACAGATTTATAAAAGAATGAGCTATTCTCACATCTATCATCAACATGCATGGGTTGACAAGTTAAATGACTTAATGTTTGTGAAACTAAAATGGATCATACCGAAATACCTATCTTGAGAGATGTTGCAAATCTGCTTCCCTTTCAAGCCAAGACTGTTTTGAATGACACCACAGAAGTGCTTCTGATACTTCTTTAGCTTCCAGACTCCAGGATCAAAACACTCTCTTCCTTCATTCTTCCTCTAAATCTGATCTAAAAACTTCTTTATCTGGCATATGATGCCACCTCTATATGACAATGCCCAGATCTGGAATATTTCAAGCTTCATCTGTTTTTCCAGGCTCTTCCAGGAGAGACAGAAATATTTAAGAAAGATTATAAAGTCTGAATACAGCTTGAAATAAATCACTTTATTTGTGGGATGTTTCTGTGTCATTTTGACACATTGAGGTCCGTATTTGACTCAATGACACATTGAATGACACTTGATGATCTTAAAAGTCTTTTCCAACTTAGAGAATTCTATGGTTCTACAATTCTATTGTTAATGCAACCTATCTAAAACCTTGGTGAGACTATTACAAATGTGAATAAATAATTTCAATTAACTTAATTAACTGATGGAAGTAATACAAGGCTCTGCCATATCTCCCTTAAAGGCCCTGGATGTTTTGTCCACAAAGCACATCATCTAGTTTCTTAATCAATGGGTACTCAAAGCATGACAGGAACTGGCATTGGCCTTCAGGGTGGGAACAAAAGTGACTCTCAAAGCTCAATGGGATCATGAGTCAACTGAAGTCATGAGTCAACAGCAGCCTGTTGCTGATTGACTCTGCCTCACCAGTAGGTGTTACTTCAGCCATTAATGCAGAGTGCTGTATGGCTGCAAGGATATGCATGCCTGCCAAGGTACATAAAAAACATCCAAACCAAACTAAAATCTGCCAGATCCTGAAAATATCATGTAACACCCTGCCCTGTATCTACAACAGCATCCAAAGTAATGTTTGGGAGAGTTGACCACGACCACACCCATCCATGTGTCTGCAATACAGCCTGAAGGCTTTTCATTGACGGCTGTTCCACTTAATCATTCAAGGCAATGCTTAGTTATTTGATTGCTGTGATTTAACACAGTAATAACAATAATCCAGACTATGCTTAAACCACTCATAGTACTTCCAAAACTGTTTATTAGCATTGGCTTCTGCTTTACTAGCTATTTTCAACACCCTTAATACTGAAGTTCCTCCTCTGGCACCTCCAAGAAGGCCAAGATTATATGAAAAAGGCTGCCTTATTTTTTGTTTGAGTAGTTGATAACTGCACTTAACTTCACAGTTTATTTATTTAACCTCAGCTCAGGCTCAAGCCATCTAAAATGCCCTGTGCATTTTAACTTTAGGTCCAAGACAGAACTGTATACAGAACACAGTCTCTTTCATTTCCCTCTTGAAATGAAATTCAAGAGCTCCTCTTCAACCCATGATGCAACTGCAAGGCCATCAATTAATAATCCCATCCTTTTATTGCAATCATGGTCCTCAAATTCAGACCCTCATGCTCAATATCTCTGAGCAAAGCATCGAACATACCAGACTGAGGATTTCTGTCATGCTTTGACTAAATCCTATCTTTGAGCTAGTCTTTACAAAACTCTTTCTGAAGATCTTCACAATGGAAAGCTTACTATTGGCAGTCTAGTCTGTCACATTCTTTCAGCACATGACACACTTTCCATGGACTGGAATGAGTTCTTTCTTAATGCATGAGTTTCATCCTTTTTGATATTAGAATTCACAGGAACTGAATGCATAATTTAAGACTTGTACCCCAACAGAAATTAACATTTTACTAAGGAGCCATTAAGATTGGACAAAGAAAAGGGCATTTTTACTTAAAAGTAGGTTTTGTTCAACAGGCAAGATGCAAGACCAATACACAATATAACAGAATTCTTTTTTATTGAGTATAAAATATCTCACATTGGTTTTCTGAAAAATGTCATCTGTTTAAAGTATGCACTAATAATTTTATCAATGCTTCTAAGAAACTGACACAACTTTTCTCATCTACACAAACACAGTACATGAAAGGCAAAAGTATGCATCCTTTCATCTATACACAATAAGAAAGAACAGCATTTCTCTGGGAGACCCTTTTACTGTAAATCCACTGCTTATAAAAGCAGTGTAATTGAAAGAAGGTGGGATGCAGTACAAGGGTTTCTCATGATTCTAAGCCTACAGTTCAGCTCAGTCAAATAATAAAAACTCTATGCTTATTCAGTCTTGTACTTCTCTTAAAGCCAGGCCACAGGATTGTGCCAAATAACATATAGTCCAACTTGGACTAAACTGAGAACACTCAGCTCATTTTCCTAGTGAACTGTGCTGTACTTGTATGATTTCTACATTACAAACAGACATTATCTATAAGAAAAAAGGAAAACCTTCGGAAGTCAGGTTTTTTCCAAATTTCTTATATTACTGGTGAAAACTTATAGGATAATATACTCGAGATTAAAACTTTAAAAGAATATTATTACCATGATGTAAATGTACCTACCCAATCATATATAATTAGGTAATCACGTACATACTTATATTCACTCTGCCAAATTCTGCACCATCACCCTTATTTATATTTGATCTGATAGCTGGAAGACACTCCTTACACCATTTTCTTTAAAGCTGTAAACAGTAGATAGTATCATCTTTTACAGTCATTAAAGATTTACAAGTTGCTAACAAAACTTTTACCACACTCATTTTTTGCTAACTTAAAAGTAAGAAGAAGATAAAAGGATAACTTGCATCTCATTATGTAACAGTGAGAAAGAAAAACAAAGAAGATAAAGCAGAGGTTTACATGGTAAATCTACTGATTGTTGAACATGTTGAGATAAAACAAAGGTCATAAATCAACTTGAAACACTCAGAAGTATTAAAAAGACCAGGTAACGTTCTAGAGTCTTTCATTCTTCCCACTTCAAGTTACCTATTTTCATAATAAACTTCTGAATTTGATTTGTGGCTGGTATCAAACATTAAAATTAATATTGACTGTAAGAACAGTTTTGTGTTTTTTTTAAATCGACTTGCCAAGGAGTGAACTGTCACCTAAATTTACAAAGGCAGTTCTTCTCAGAGCTGCACACAACACTGAAGTGCCAAGAGGCCAGAGTAATGAAATCAGAATTTTTTAACATCTGATTTTCAGTACTTCTGCTGGACACATATATATATATTCTGAACTGTGCAAAGTCTGCAATTGCAGCTCAGTTCTGGAAGTGGAATGCTTGCTTTGGGGAAAATGTCGGTAATTGCTATATCAAAACATGGAAATAAAGCAAATAAAGAAACTTTTCAGTAAGTTTCAGATCAGCAATGTTATGAAGAACAACAGAAAAGGTCTCATGTCCTATGCTGATTCCTACTCCTGATTTTTGTCAGATTTACAGATTGACTTCCCCTCCCACAGTTTGCCCAGCTAAAGCCACCTATGTCTCCTCTCATCTCACTTCACAGTACACTCAGCTATCCTTCACAGCCACTAATTTCTCCCAAAGCAAGAACCACAAATTAGGCTGGTTTTGAGGTAAGGGCATACTTCCTCAAATGTACGTAAAACACAACCGGTAACTTCAATTCATTCTTGTTTGAGCCTTCCCCCTAGAAATCTGAATCTCTTCTTTACACCCACCTGATAACTTCTTTGAAATTTGTATGAAATTATATATTCTTGAGATGTTTATGAGAAACTGGCCATGGGGGTTCAACAAGGGTGAGGAGATAAGAACAAGAAACAACAGGCAAGGTTTCAAAGCAAATTTAAAATGGAAAGTATTTTTTGTTCAATACAAAACAACTGGATGCAAACAAGACATTTTGAAATTATTATTTTGATATATTCTAACTCAGCAAATCGAAATGCCCCATTTCAATATGTCCAAATCCTTCATGTCAAACAAAAATAGATGCACTTTCAGCTTGGTTTCCTACAGTACAGCTGTGTCTCAGAGATATTCACTGAAGTTGTTGAAAAAGTTTATGTAAACTAATTCACCACTAATTTCCACTAATTCAGTGGGAAAAAAAATGGTATTGACGATTTTCCCTGAATAAAAGTAGCTTTAGATGAGACATTTTGGAGAACCAAAAAAACATTCAAAATCAAAAGCCCACACCATGACATTTAACAACATACTCCACTAGGAAAACAATCCATAAGGAAGCACTTGTAAGTTAGAGGCTGGTATTACATTTAAGAAATAACCCTACGATTTTGCCACCAGTTAGCTTTATAAAAATGCCACATCTTAAAGAACTATCATAATTTAAAGAGCAGGGTGAATTCAATACCTCTAAAAATTCCTTCCTGATTATAAATGTTCTGTAAAAAGACGGTACTGAAAACTGCATCATTTGAAGAGAGAAAGAATCAACATCATTTGGGATGCCCAATTTTACCTTGATGTTTCTGTAGAACAGAGTGTGGGGCTCATAAGCTCTGTCCCACGTGGGTATAATCAACACACTGGCAGGACTCCAACAGATACCTCCATGCACATGCACAAACCAAATGCCAGCACTGGAGTCTCTGTCACATGTCCTGAGCACAGGCAGCTCTGCCAGCCCCCTCATGAGAGGTGACCAGAAGAGTTGTAACCTCCCTACTCACCCTTCTGGCCCTTGGCTGTTCTTAAGGCATAGAGAAGATTTCAATGAAAAAAGTGGAAACCAATTTCTGTGGGTTGCTGCCCACAGAATAAAGGAGAGAACAGGAATCTACGGAGCAAAACCTTCTCAGTAAGCGTTTGCAAAAGAGGTGCTCATTTTCAAATGGAACTAAATTTATAGTTCTGGATGAAGCCCTGAATTGAAGGTCCTCATAAGCATAAGAATGGTGTGGAATTCTTTCAGCCACTACCATACAACCCTAAAATACACCACCAAAGTGACACTTCAATTAATTGGTGGGGAAAGGAAGATGGGGTTATGCATCTGGCACATGCACAGCAAACACAGTACCTCTGTGCTGGTGAAACTCTCTGTTAGGAACCTAAAAAAAAAAAACTGCTGGAGCTAAAATGAGTAGAATTTGTCTATTTTAAAGGAAGACTGGGTAATATCGAGCAGCCTTTAGAATGCTGCTGTTCATTGGGGCACGCCACTTAAAAAAACAAAGCATGGTGACATGAAAACATATGCCAGCAACCTTCACTTTTCACAGATTTCAAAGAACAGAAGGGCTTCAACTATGATGATCTCAATACAACCATCTAGTCAGATGCCTGGAATAATAGAGAATGTAGGATTTCACCCAATAATTTACTCAACAAGCCCTTAACTTCAAGTTGAGGTTTTTGATGTAAAAATTTCAAGCAAAGAATGAATCACATCTGTAAGGAAGTTATTCCTCTCTGCCCAAAATTTTCCTTTATTTCTAGGTCCAAATTTTTCTTGCTTCTGCTTCCAGGCACGTACATGTGCAATACATTGGCTCTAAAATCATTATCTGCTTTTATTCATCTCTACTTTACATCAAACAAAACACAAGAGGAAGTAAAAAATAGCTGTAATATGCACATTACAGAGCACTTAATCTCATGTCTAGCGACATACAAACTACAAGATAGAGATCTGGAATATAACACACATTGTCTACTGGAATTGTCATTGCTTGGATAGCCAGTTCAATTTGCCAGTACTAGAAGGATTAAGTCTAGGTAAAGCATATAGCCGAGCAAATTATGACCCACATGGACAGTTTCCCCCTTTGACAGGGAGCACTTTTGGAATGGAGACAGAAATGACACTCACTACACTGTGCTTTTGCAGATTCAGCAGTTTTTTCTCCACAGAATAAGTGATAGTCTGGTGAACTTCTCCCTCTTTTTTTCAAAGTTTGTTTGAAAGCCAGATGACCTGGCTTATGCAAAAAGTTTTGCTTTAATAAGTCATTCTACGGCAAGGTAATTTTCTTTATAAAATAACAGTACTTCTGTTTACCAAATATGCTACTCTGCACATTGAAACTATATACTGGAAGGGTTCCCTGATGATTACAAAGGACACTGGTGTTTTCTTCAGCAAGAAGGCACTGGCAGACATACTTCCCCAGAAGCCTTCAACTTCAGTGTCATAACACAGCAACAATGGCAGAACGAGTTTTTGTTAAGAAAGATACATGCTTTATCAATGACGAAGAAATTAGGAAGCTCAGAGGAGCAGTGTGTAGAGAGATAAAGACAAACCGTACATTTTTTCAGTGTTCTAAAAATATCATTTGAGCACGAGGCAGGAAAACAAGGAGTACGGGAATACAGTTTCATTAAGGTGCATCAGTAGGGAAGGATGTACAAGGGAAGGGCAAGACCACAGTTTTATGCTGCTTCTGAACCAGAGGTGATTCTCCACCACCTCCGGGGGATGGCACTGACCAAAGACTATGGCTGGTGGTGAAACCTTCAGCCAAGCTTGCAAGATTAAATTGCAGACAGGAACAGAACAGTGCAAGCTCTCTGTGGGACACTGGCTGAGCTAACAGAATTCATAGTGTAAACATAACATTTCAGAAAAATATCATTTTACCATGTTCATCAACAAACCAAGCACAATACCAGGAACATAGTTACACCCACATCTACATCATCTTTTACCATAGCCTCAAGTCCTAAAGCCATTCCTGGCAGCTGCTCCACAGAAGGCACCACTGCTAGACCAAAGACAGCAGCTCAGTAATTTAGATATACATAGATACTGGGACCAGGTTCCTGATGGGGTCATCCGGCTGAGAATCAACAGGCTACTGTTGCTTTGTTTCTTACCACTTCCTGACTGCAGTTTGGCTATTTAGTCTTTCACCACCTGGTTTATATTTGATTTGCAAAAATGAAAATAAACAATCTCCCTCAAGGAACAACAAGAATATTGCACAGTGTGCAGTTTGTGACCAGAGAGGCAAGAAGCTGAGGCCATACATTCTCTGGTACCTAAGCCACAGGTCATACCAGTTGCCAGCTAAGCCAATATTTCTGGTTTGAAGCATCTGCTGAGCTCTTTCAGACAATTAAAAAGATTTGTTCCATCACTGAAATAGAAAACCAAACTTAAGAACGGCTGTGTAAATAAACTGTAAGTTCATTCAAAACCAGGAACACGGAGGCCAGCTATTTCTAGAATATAAAGAAAATCAAGCTGGGAAAAGTTCTTAAAGTTTGAAGCTATAATTCTGCTGATTTCTTTCAATATGAATGTATACACAGGTATAAAAATGGCTCCAAAATACAAAATTTAAAGAATAAGATTAATATTGTTTTAGATGTTTCTCTGTGGTTAGAACTAGGCTTTTTACTTTATTGTTAACTTTAAAAGTCACTTGCTGAATTAAAAAGCTGTGATTCCTATTTTTTTCTAGTAAATGTTTTATTGCATATAATTGCATTTAAAACTCTAATATCATAAATATTTTGTAAAGAAACCGATCCATTATAACATTATCTCATAAATTATAATTTTAATTTATCCACTTTTTATTAACTTTGGGATTAGTTCGTCCTATACAATTAAGTTTCAGGCTTAGAGTAAAATCTTTATTCCAAATGCCTGCTTAAATTTTTTCAGGTAGCATGCTTGCTTAAAAATGTAACTTGTCAATCAAGCAAAATGGAATAACAGCATTTTAAAACTCTGTGTAGAACTTAAATTCCCAAATGAGTTTAGGGTTACCCAAATCTCATTGGAATGTGACTATTATTATGCTGCTTAGCAGTCTTTCAGCATGGTGATGGGAATCTGAAATGAATCAAATGGGCACTTAGAATCTATCTCCAGAAAGCACAGAGGAAGCACATATTGCCATTGCAAGCCGGACTGAAAAACCTCAGTGCTGGGAGTAATGCACAGTGGGAAGAGAAGGAAGTACTGTTGTTGACCATACCCTTATTTTCTTATGCTCCAAGCCAGCTACACATCTTGTTCCCTATCTACTGATTCCAATTCCCAATTAAACAACAGAAAAAAAAAAAAATCCCTTCTCTGGCGATGACTACGCTTATTTTTACACTAAATAGCATCAGGAGAAAAATTTAAAGATCTGTTGACTTGTGGTTGCACATGTTCACATAGTGCCACAATGCCATGACACTAAACCAGGGAAGAACTTCATCTGTGCTTACCTTCTAGCACACACATATTTCCTCTTATTTCCATGTCAGTACTCACAGTTTAAAGTTATGTATGATCCAATTTTTTAGAATAAATTTAGTAACTCCTGCTTTCCTTTTCCTTCTATGCCTTCTGTTTCTGCCTAAAACCAAACATCTACTTTCAAACAGTACTTCAATAAAGCACAGGAATGTTGGTAGTTGTCAATTGATGTTTCTTTCACAAATTCATCCAAACTGTTTTCATTTTGGGTACCCACAACATCCTGCAGGAAGGTGTGCTGCAATTTATATGCCATGTAGAAAGGCATCTCTTTTATTATTTTGCAACCTGCTGCCTGATATTTCACTCAGTGGCCCTAATTTTAGTATTTTGAGAATTTAGAGGTTGTGGATGCCCCATACCTAGAAACATTCAAGATCATGTTGGACAGGGCTCTGAAAGCAAACTGATCTAGTTGAAGATATCCTGACTTAGTGCACACCATTCAAGCTTTTCTATATCTCCATCATACCATTTTGTGCCTCATTCACCACTCTTCTATTCTAGAAAATACTCCCATGAAGCACCTTGACTTTAATTTAAATTTGGCCCTTTGAATCTGTCTCCTCTCACTTCTTTGTCTTTGCTGTCTCCATGGATTATGAGCAGCATCAGACCTCTCCATTTTCTAATGGATTCTATGTCTTGGTAAGTCTACCACCTGTGCACACCAATTTCCTAATTCAAGTAGGAATTTCTCCCTCTTTGGTTAAGTGGTCACAGCTGGGTAACCTATGGTTTTTTCTCAGACCCTGTTCCAAAAAGACTTCCAGTCGCTTACTCTTTCCTCCCACAGCAGGCCCAGGAGGAGATAGAACAGGTACAGACAACACTTCAGTTGTAAAAGGCCCTGTTGTTCTAAGCAGGTGAGAGACAGGCAATACCAACATGGCTACATTGCTTTCTTGCACCCTTCCAGACACTGTGCTCCCACCCCTGCTCCTTGGGTGCCAAATTCCTGCCAGCAGAATGTCCTCATTCATGTCTGTCGCAAGTACAAACAGGACTCACAAAATAAATGGATTCAAAACTAAACCTAATCCCCAAACTGTGACAGAAGCCATTTGAGTAATCCCTTATCTGTCAGGGCTGTGCTCCACTTCCTCTCCACATTTCCCACCAAAAAGGGCAGAGATGAGTACTGCAGTTCAGTTGTGGGAAGCTGCTGGCATAGAAGGAAGCTCCAGCTGAGCTTATAATGGAAACCACCTGTCCCTCGCTATAACAGAACAGAATTTCTCATTATATTCCCCTATACTCCTTAAAAGACAGAAGATTTTCAGTGTCATGCTAGAAAAGGGAGGACAATTTCAAAGGACAAATGTATACGGAAGAGGTTAAAAACAAAATATATATATATATTTCTTTTTTTTTTAGTGGGTACACCTAGCATCTTGGTGGGTTAGTAAAACAAAACATATAGAAACAAGATACAAAGTGTGATGGAAAAGACAGAAATAGAAAGTAAGAGTTATTACAGCAATTTCTTTTTCTTTCAAGATAAAGTCATCATTGCAGACAATAGGGAAAAAAAGTCCATCTGCTTTCAATAACCAATGTGTTGTTGGCCTATCAATGTGCCAGTCTGGGTTACCAAAGCAAGAACTAAGCACCACTGGCATGAGTTCCTTTGCCCTCTTCCCACCTCAGCTATATTTTCTAGTTTGGATAAATGTCATACAGAGTACATTGAAAGTTAAAATTCCATTAAAAAATGCATTGTTTTGGGTCTCAGACTTTGTTGATTCAATGCATTTCTTCAGTTTTAAACATCAAAGAGCTACCAGAAAGAGCAGATGAAAAAGGTGCTGCCACTCCACAACTGATGACAGAGCAGACAATATCCTCCCCTCTTTAAATCAGTATCAAACTACCAAGATATAAAAGCAAGGGAAATTGTTTTCATTAGAGGGGACACCTCATTGAATGGAGCATCACAGCACTTTGAGCTAAATCAGGCAAAGGTCATTAGGCAAAGATCATTTGGGGGAACCTAGAAGCAAGTTCCCAGCACCTCAAAGTCATCAAAAAGATGGTGGAATGTAACTTACAACTAAGAAAGAAAAGTAACAGGCAAAGTGATATCCTGTCTAACAAGATTCACCCTGCAGTCTCAGTGGGATACAGTATTTTCTCCACACTCTCTCCTGAACTGTTGTGGAGTGTTGCTATGTACTGTTCAATACTTACTGCATTCCACCCCAGGGGTGGCTCCGTTTCAGTACTGGGTGAAGTGATCTTATTTAAACATTGCTTAGCTCACAGGAGTGCTGTGAAACTTAATTAAATTAATGCCTGCAAAGTGCTTTGAGGTTCTCAGATGAAAGGTGCTACAGAAATCCAAAGTACTATTAGTGTTTCTAAGGATGGGTGAAGCAGTTTGGATAAACTAAAAACCTACATAAATCTTTCCTCAAAGTAAAACTTTTTGCAGTTTCAGTTAACCTGGTTTTTAAATTTGTTTTCGTTTTTAAGACCTTTACAATTCCTAACTTCACTTTCAATTTAACAGCTACTCATTTTAGAGCTACTCAAGACAAAGCATACTAATACTTCATTTATTTTCAGCTACAACCTTAGCTCTGCTTAAAAAGGTGCACTCAATATTTCAAACCTCATTGCTGTTGAAGAAGATAGCCATATTTTATCTGTGATCCATTATGCAGGCAACTTTATTAAATAAAAAAAAAAAGCGAGGGCTTGGATCTTCAGTGGGTCTATAGTTATGGAATTAACAATCAATCGTTACAGGAGAGCCTTGAACCGTACCAAGTAACAATAACATGCTGAAATGAAAATGCAAGCCTTGATTCTAGAGACAGGAGAAACAATAGCTTTCAGAGAAGAAAATAATAGCTTGGAGAGATGGGGTTTTCTCCTTAGTCTCCGTGACTGCCTTTGGAATAATACACTTTTTTGTATGTCCAAACTAGGACACTTAAGAGGATCTTCTTTCTTAAAAAAAAAAAAAAAAAGTTCAAAAGATTGTAATCAAAGCGCTCTGTTACCATGCAAACAGAGGGCAGCCATTTACATGACACATAGCATAGCTGAAGACTATATAACAAATACATTTCTAAAAAGCACATACACAGAGCATTATTAAAATCATGTCACAACTCATAAAACTTGTACTTAAACAGACAGTAATTAAATCCCAGAAAACTCATAAAAATGCTTGTTCTGATGAAACTCCCATCTTACTTTCCAGGTCAAAACAATATGAATAAATATCCTAAACAGAAAACTGCAGAAAATGAGCTTTTAATTCTTTTGAGATTCGCCTGTCACGATTTATTTCCTTTGCAGTCTGGAAATGAGGGAAGGAATGAGGGAACTCTGACACCTGCAAGAAAGTACTGAGGGATGTGGGTACATAAAACGATATGGCTACTCCACTTCAGTATCACTTGATTCAATGCAGACCAAGAGGAATTTTTATTGATTCAGTGCTCTTTGGGGGTTTGGCATCTAGTTACAGGTTGTATAACACTACTGTGAGACACCATTTTTAACCTTGAGTATGCATGACTGCTTATGACTGCTTTTATGTTATGAGGTAACTGCACAGGAACAGAAAAGGCTGTGGTCAAAAGGAAGGAAGTCCCAATCTCTGCCCTATATATATTCACTATAATTGCCATATGCATATAAAAATATGTGCTCAGTTTGACTAAAACCACATAGAACATACGCATTCTCTTGAAAAAGCACAAGAGTATTGACATGAAGCAAGATAATATAACGCATTGAATGTTGCCCAAAACAAGCAAGATAATATAACGCATTGAATGTTGCATGACAGTGCAACTTGACAAGCAAATGAACACCCACCAAGCCCAGAGACTGATCAAACTACGGAGTGTTCTACTTAAATGCAAGCACAGAAGTCAGATCTGGTGGCTGTACTATAGACATCAAAAACATGCCACAACTTCCATGGCAAACTGGCCCCATAAGAGCCTGTTTTTGTTTCCCATGTTGCCTACCACCGTGGACGAGGAACCATTCATATACAGATTTCCATTCATCCAGAGCAAGAACCCACCTAGTACATCGTCCTCATTGAAGTCAGCATATGTTCACTAGATATTTTCTTTCAAATACTTATCCATGTCTTTTCTGAAAACTGTAATAGTTGCTTCTCTGTTGCCTTCTGTCTGGAAGGTCTACAATATTAAGAGCCATCTGTAAATGGCTATTAATAATGTAGAGCTTACAGAGAGAAGGCAACAGAGAGCAATTCCTCCTCAATTCCTTTTACACACAGCACTTAAAGTCTTGTCCATATCTCCTTGTCTTCTGTTCCAGACTACAGTTCAAAAAGTCTTTAAAGACCCACTCTTTCAACTCCCTTAAAAGTTACCACTTTTTAAGTGGAATCCTTCTTACTTCAGTAAGATCCCCTTCTTTCCTAGAGAACTTAGATCTAGTTATTCGGCATCCCCAAAATGCCCATATTACCGCATTATTCTAGCTATCCTTTGCTCTGCTGTAACTTTTCCCTTTCAGTGTTTTTCCCCCTTTTAAAATAACATGCATTCCTTACACAGACCTAAAATTATTTCCCGCAGCTATTCCAAAAATTTTAAACAGTTATTTTTGCAGTTTAATACAAACAGTATTTATACAACGCTTTCTATCCAAAAATCTTGAAGAACTTAACACTTTATGTTAAGTTTTACCATATCTCTGTGAACTACCTCTTTATTTACAACTCTCTTCCCTCTGGGCAAGTAAGACTATACCCACACTACAGAACCAGAATCTAATGCAGCAGGAACCAGAAAAGCCTGTGGGCTGGCTTCACCCTTGGCTGAAGCTCATCTAAGTATGGGCTCCAGCCCAGAATGAAGGTCCACCCTTCCTCCTCCCTCTTCTTGTGTCCCTGCAAACAGGGCTCACACAGCCAAATCAGGCACGGATGATACAGCTGAAAATAGACCTCTTTTCTCTTGTCAGGTTGCTAAATGTCTCAGCTCAGCTGACCATCCCACCCTGCACTGGTGGTGTCACCAGAAGGCAGGAAAAACACATGGCTGAGAGGCAAGCATAGCTCCCACTCCTTTCAGCAGGAACTTGAACTTAAGTGATTCAGATAATTGTAAAACTGCAGCCACAGTGTGGAGACAGGCAGAAGGCTGCGCTAAGGAGTCATTACCACAAAATGGAGTTTTATCTCCTGTCTCTTACTCCAGCTGCTTGTTCCCATTTCTTCCTTGTGCTGGTGCTAAGGCCCACCAGACTTCACTGCTGAATTATCACATAACAGCAAGGAAAGCCAAAGTGACACAAACCACACAAACATTTATTTTCTGATGGTTTAGTGAACAAAGTGTGTCGCAGTAACAACACAAAAGGAAGAGACAGAGGCACCTGTTTCCAGGATCAGAGAGAAGGAAGGAAGGGGGGCAAGACCCGCCTTCTTTATTTTTTATATGCATTTAGAAATCACTATTCATTGGAGGAAATCAGTTCTTCCTCCCTCAATTACAGTGGTCAAAGGAAATGTCCATCAAAGTTCTGTGTCCAGGAGAAAGGAATGTAAGTGATAAGATACAGTTACAACAACATGGCCATGTTTACAGAGAAAACTGTGAGAAACTAGCTACAAAGAATGATAACATCCAGAACTGCAAAATTCAGGGCAACACAATGTGCTAGCACACAGGCAAGGCAGGAGAAGGAGAAAGAAAGGAGAACAATCTTCTCTTTCCAGCAAGGAGTGATCCTGGACCAGCTTAGTCATCTCGTGTAGCTCCACACTAGAGAAGGTCTCTAAAGGGGCACAAGCTAGTGTGCTGAGAGACTTAACCATAAATATGTGCTGACTGTTTAGTGCTGTACTTGCAAACACTTCAGGCTTTTATCTCAAATAGCCTTAAAGACCTTTTGTCCACTCATTGTTTGCCAGTATTTGTTGACTTCCTACTTTCTTTCTTAACCTCTTAGTTTTTAATGTCTTACAATTCACCAATTAAGCTCTGCTCAGTGTTTGCTGACTCTCACATTCCCTAGTTACCTCAACTCTGAATCACCTTATTCTCTCTTTATAAATCCCCTAATCTTCCTTAACTGTTTTACCTTTCACTTAGTTTCTTCAAAATATTTCTCATACTACAAATGCTCTCCTCTTTTTAGCTTTTTCACTACATGTGGAATTTACCCAGTTTTACTTTCTATTATAATCATGTCTTTCCTTAACACAGCTCCGAATTCCCAGCCTTCCCCTTGGAGCTAGCTCTCAGCAGACTCAGTTTGTTTTCTCTGCTAGAGAAGAGGGGCCACCTCTTTCCAAACCCAAGAATGGGCAGTAGTTGTGTTGTACACACCACAACAGAATCTCATCCCAAGAATAACACACACACAAGTCAATAGAGACCACACAGCTACCAAATGATGCATTTATTGTAATAAGAAGCTGTCATAGCCTAAAATAATTACCTCCATTAAAAATGTGTTACAAGCATCACACCATAAGTAAGTTTCAAATTGAATTTCACCTTCTATCTATTGGCTCTCCATCTTACGTTCAGATTTAATTAGACTGTGTTAATAGACAGTGCTGAATGAAAAACCTAATTAAAAAGGACAGAATAAGAGCTGAGCAATATCCTCAGTAGAAAGCCTTGATCCCATGATGTTCTGAATGCCCAGAAGCCAAACAATTCTAGGGTACCAACTGAGCAGTAAATAAATGTACTGCCTCAACAACATGTCACCACTGATCTGAACAAAGTATATATGCCAGGCTATATAGCTCTGCTCCCACAAATCTCTAGGGATTCGATTTATAGGAATGCTTTTCCAGAAAACAGTAGATAATCTCTTGCCCACGTGGCACAATCACTCACACAAAAGCAGTTGTGAAAACCCCTCAGCATTGCTCCAGCCCCGAGAACCTGTGGTCGCCCTTAACTGTAAACTCTTGACCAGTCCTAAAACATTAAGGAGAATGACACAATGGCATAAAGATAGACACATCAGCTTTTGCAGGCCTCTTCAGAGATAGAGATGCACATTTATTTAAAGCAAGAAAAGAAAGATGTTTTTATTTTTAATGCAGAGATGCAATGAATTTTATAATATTATTTTTAATACCAGGGTATGTTTAGGTTACTGTGCTTTCTTAAAAAACCATCATGCAAAGAACAAAACTCCAAGGAGAATGTAATTCCTTACCTTCAGTTTAAGAAGTCCCCAAAAGCCAATTTTAATATATTACTACTAAGAGGACAAATTGGCTATTCTGTCAACAAAGAACACCAAGAAGTTGACTAGTCTCCTTACAAGATGGGCAAAGATGAAATGTGATGAATATGCAGCTGATGAAGGAAATGTATAGTGAAAACTCTTCAGGATGGTACTCAGTCTGCTAGCAGAGGGCTCTGCCTTGCCAGCCGCCAGAGCTCAAACAAAGCCTTTGATGAAATCACAACTACCCTTGTCTCAGTTTCACAAAAAAAAAAGAGACTGTGGACAGTTTAATTATCACAGAACCATTACCATCAGCGGCAGTTTCATAATCTTGAAACGCTGCCATTCTCAAAAGCCATTTGCCTGAAAAAAATCCTGAAAACACAAGAGGCTGTCATACTGTCCAAACAATAGAGCAATTCTTATACAATCAGACGCCACAACTAATTATTCAAAACAAAAACACCCCCCCCCCATTTTTAAACAAGGGAACAAAGGATGTAAATTTTATCCAGCAATATTAGATTTTAAAAGGAGTAAAAATATCCAAAAATCGAAACAGATGAACACTTTAGACTTTCCTTTCTTTCACGCTTGTCCTTGCACAAAACTGATTCTGTATTAAAGGAATGAGTACATACACTGTTCATGTTCCTCAGAAACGCAATAAAAAATAATAAGTAATAAAAGCAAACTGTAGGAGCTGTTTTGGTCACTTTCACTTACATTTCAAAGGAACTGCCTGCTTCATTCACACTCTATCTTGTTTAGGTTAATCAAACTGTATTTTATTTTTTCTTTGGCACCTATAAAGATTGCTCCGATAAAGTGCCTATTAAGATAAGTGTTTCAATGTTCTTTCTTCTTACTATTAGTCACCATTTCCTAACGCTGATATTTTGCCAGGAAGACAGAGGAAGCAGTTACAAATGCAAGTGATTAGTATGTGTGTGAGTGCCCTGACACACAGTTTTGGTCACTTACTAATACAAATACTGAGCTGGCCTAAGGGCATCTTTGTGTCATTTTCCATTAATAGAAAAATATGAACCCTTTGTAGCAAGTTGCTACTAAGCATTATGTCCTTGACTTCTATTGAGTTAACTTTTCAAACATCTGATGTTTGTTATTCATTTTGTACAGCATTTGGACGTTCTAAAAACCTCAGTAATCAAAGCAATATGCGCATTGGAGAATGTTCTTTTTGTTACTCTGTACTGGTCATATATCAATCATCTGACTATAGAGAGACTGGACTAAGTTCAGCTTATTTTTCTTTTATGAGACAGATCCATATGTAACAATTACATATGCAAATGGTGCCCAAACACATGGGAAAAAAACAACACAGACAGATGGCAAAATCCTCAGCCAGTCGACTTCAGCAGGGCCAGAATTACATTCCTAAAATTTTGGCTCAAGATATCCTGTTTGAGAAGGTAAAAGGAGTCCAAAATGATGGAGTTTATGAAGAGGAGACTCAGAGACTGGAATAAAAACACACTGCCGAGACAGAAAGACAAGTTAGGAGCAGGTAGAGGGAACTGCTGCAGGAAAAGTACAAGTACAGCTGAAAGCCTGAAAGGACAGTTTGAAAGCAATGAAATGAGAGGATGAACACAGGTGATTCAGGCAGGAGACAGAGTTTAATGGAAGCAAATAAAACCAGTGGCTGTCCATACAGGAAGCTATACAAGACACATTTCTACTTTGCAGTACAGTTCTTCTGACATAAATCAGTGGGAGGAATATGGTTATTAGTTGTCAGAAGGGGTTCTGGACTAGCAGGGGGTTTTTAGGAGAAGTGCTTGAAGCAGATCAGCGGTGAGTTTGATCCACGTCTGGAGTGGGCATACAGGCCAGACTTCCCACTTCTGATAGCCCCATACTCAGAGGTGAGGCTCCGTAGCCTGGGGATTTCAGAGGTCTGCATGGTGCACATGGAGAATGGAAGCAAGAAAGGTAAGCAAAAGCAGTCCAAGGCTTGAAAACAATCACATGAATCAAGAGAGAGGAGCAGGCTACTGAAGAAAACAGGCTTGCACCTGGAGGCTGTGAACACCCTAAGTAGCAGCTCCTGTTTCTAAGGTGGCTGACTTGCATTAAGACTCAAATTCTCTGAAAGAAGTCTAAAAGGATTTCTGCTGTTACAGGTGGGCCTTGATATTTGAGGTCACCTATTGTCCGAGAGAATATTTCTCTGGCTGACTTGAAAATTTTCTTTGCTTCCTTCTTCTGATCTGGCTGCTTTTTCTGGAGTCTCTTAAACCAGTGGCGAAGATGTGTAAGGCAGCTTCTACAAAAATATATCAGTGGGGATCCATGGAAACCAGTTACTGTAAACAAGACATGCCTTCCTTAATTTTAGCTAGAAATTTTCTACCTGCATCAGAAGCGGAAAAATGCTTCTTCCTTCTTCATTGCTTTTTCTTTTTTTCCCTAACAAGCAGAAAATGAACGTATAAAGTAATTTGGGAAAGGTGTGCTGCACTATTACATTATCTTTATAGAACATATAACAGCCCATGAGGAAAATAACTTTGAAGATGGCTTCAGCTCATATCCACATCCAAGTTCTGCACAGCCAGCAATATGGGAAACTCAAGGACCACTTAGGTGACACCTCTGTCCAGTGCCAGCACAACTTTCAGCTCTGCTCCTAGCAAAACAACCATGTCTAGAGCAAAATGTCTTAAACGCCATATAGATGTAAAGGCAGGGAGAAAAAAAAAACCCTTCATTTCCACAGAATCAGTTAGGGAAGGGATAAATTACAAAACAAATTCTAGACGTAACTAGAGTTGAAGTGAGGTGAACTAGTAAACGAGCAAGGTACTGCTGGCATCCTGTGAGACATTTCCATGAAGTCTAACTTTTTTTTTTCTCCTTAGAAGACACACAAAAAGGCTGTTAAAGCAGCGTGCAGAGCCCTCACAAACCACGTTCTGAACACAGTCAAACACTTGGGAGTCTCAGTGGCTGCCACTACACAAACAGGGAAAGCAGACTGGTGTGGCAAGAGATTAACCATACATGTGGCAAAGTACTTGGATCTAGCAGCCATTGCATCAATGTCACCTGCAAGAAGGTTTTTGGGATACTCTCTTTGGCAGTGGATTGGCCCTACAGTGAAACAGAAAGCATAGCAATGTTTGCATGCCTGGGTATATAACTTCCTAGAGGAGGTAAAATACGATGCACAGAACATCTCAACAACCCTGGTAACAGTGAATTTACTGAATATAAAATAACATAACATAGGTGAAACATAATTTAGACCATCAGTCTTCTACAGAATTCATATATGTGTTAGTTGAACTTATAGACAGCAGGAAGAAATATTATATGGAAAGATACCACATTAAACAACATAATAAATGCATAAAAAAATATGCATCCTTTATTTGGGACTTGGCATAAAACTGAACGGAGGGAGAAACACCACCATACATTGTTTACAGAACAGAAATGTATTTAACACTTCTTCGATCTTATATAAATAGCAAGCTTATTCTATGAAGATTTATGACACTAATTCCACTAGATTATTTATTTTAAATGAGGTATTTAAATCAATTCACAAATGGATTGTTCCACGCCAACTTGGATAGCTCACAGGCACTGTACAAGGATTTTAACATAGTAGCCCTTTTGGCAGGGGAGGGGAAATAGTTGTGTTTTTCCTTCCCCACCAAAAAAGGCTTTTCTATTAGAAATATAAACTCAAATCCAGGGTGACAGCTCATCTCTCCCTAAATCTAAGCATGTTTTTTTTAAAAGCCTATGAAATTATAAAGAGTTAGGAATTATATACAAAATAAAAATATGACAGAAAGAGAAGCTTTCATCTCTCATGGAAGCAAAGACTGTTTTTGTTGATACATATGGAAAAAATTAGGCCCAATTATATGTTGTGCTTTGGCACTGGGGTTCCAACTTCACCACAGGCTTATTTTTTTCACAGATATACCATTACAGCCAATTCTACCCTTGAACATTTGAACTCAAACCTTGTAACACAGGCATTTTTGTTGCTAGATTACTTGTACCCTGGATAAAATGCTCTGTGTTACCATTGTACTATATTTAGAAGTTAAAAAAGGGTTATCTGAATATACTTCAGAGAACATGTATTCATAAAAATATAACACGATTAAAACCTCTTGTGCATAAAGCACACTTTTTTGCAAGATAGTATCTCATTTTATAAAATAGCTTGTAGAGAGGCTGAATGTATGTGGTAAGAGACAGAACAAGAGAGATGGTCAGAGAGACAGAGGAAAAAATTACCTTAAAGAAAGAAATTTGTATAATTTTTAACCAGGAGAGATGAAGGAGATGAAGCCATGATGAAGAGAAGACCGTAACATAAAGGTAGTGTCAAAAAGGACATAAAGTGTAAAACAGACAAAAGCCTGAGGTTTACAGATGAAGACTGTTACGAGAATTGTATTAATTGTCACTTAGGAATGACAATTAATAAGAGTAAAAAACAAGCATCTTTAATTTTTAATCAACAGTCAACTAAAAGCCTTGAAAAAACAAATTTTCATTACAGTTCTGCAGCTCTTTTGGAAATAATGATGTATTGTACAAATCAAAACAGTCTGAAAAGGCACTAGTCCTAATTAATCCATAAGCCACCTCTGTGGCTATGTCCTTATATAAGTTTAATGATAGTTTATTATTTGAACAGAGAACACAGACACAGCTATCTTACAATTCTGTATTAAACAGATCTGTCTGCAATATCTGTGAAGATCATTAGCCATAGCTGGGCTAAAGATACAAGCTTCCCAAAGATCACAGGCATAAGCAAACATGGCCTGGCTGTCTATAACCTGGAAGAATAAAATGTCAGAGCAAGCAAGCCATCAACCATCTATCTGTGGTATTTCCTAAATGCTTAATATACCTCCATATACAATGTCACCTAACTGAAATACTATAACAATAATTGGTTCTTCCTGTACTTAGCCAAGAATGAACATTATGCACAGAAAATGGAGAGGGACATAAAGGACAAGGGGGAAATATTAAATGGAAACATAATGCATGTAGTGAATACTAATAACTTGAGCTATTGCAGCTTACAGGGAAGGGCACTGAAGTTTTCCTCTTGTGTGGAAAAGGCTGCTGCAGAGCTAGGAAATAATTCTTTTCAAATGGATTAAGTTTGATAACAACTACATAAACATGACAGGAAAAATTTCTACAGCTTCAGATGTTTTAATTAAACCTTAAAATGACCAGAACTTCTTCAAGAGTCAGCAAATTATATATCCTAAATAAAGTATACAATAGCTCCTCACTTCGGAAACAATAGGAGAAAAACTGGAAGTGAATAAATGTATCCAAAATTATTCAGTATTGAGATAGACAGGGTTTTTTTAACATGTTTTTCTGATGCTTGTTTAGGACATGTAATTTATTTTCTTAAAAATTAATATTGCCCACAAACATCAACAAAAGAAAACATCAATATTATTAAATAGAATGTGAACTTAAATGGTTTGTTTGAAATGAACTCCAGCCATCTTGAAAATACCAAAGATGCTTTTGTGAATACAGTGCCCCTTCCAGACTTTCACAGGAAAATACATCTACTGTTGATATCTGAAATCTTGACAGTATGGATAATCACATTCTGATAAGATCATGTTGTCTGGGCACTGCAAAATTACATAGTTCTCTAGTCTGCTACTGGTTTTTCATTACATGCACAAAGACAAGAGTAAGCTGCAATTCACCTATCAGGCTGATGTCACATTTTCTCAGGATTATTCAAATAAAATTTGTAACTAAAACCCAGAGCTTGACAAATAGACTTGAACACAAACTTTATAAGATTTCAGAATGGATGTTTAAAAACCAGCAGAATGAGCATGACATGAACAGAAAAAAAAAAAAAAAACCAAAAAAACAAAACTAACCAACCAACAAAAAAATAATAAAAAAATATATAGTATTTTCATAAATCTATTGTTTATTTCCAGTTTTTCTATATTCCAATTTTCCCATTTCCCAAAACCTCTCCTGTGGAGTTTATGTTCTCATAGAATTTTGACTACCCTAGATTAGGAATACAAAAGTTATAATGAAGAAAGAAACAACTTCAACACAACAAAATTATTTAATTGACTTGTTATAAATTTGAGATCATACATCAAATTTAAAAAACACCAACTATAATTTTTATCTTTTATCTCCAGTCTTACTGATCTTCTTCAAAATATACAGGAGAAAATTATACGTATTTTTGTAGAACTAAGTTTTCACTAACTACAAATGGGATAGGACAGTAAAAAGGCAGTAAAAAATCAGTAATGCATCCTCACTGTAGCAAATACTCACATTAGAGCAGTCACATTCTCTTACAGCACTGATTATTGATTCAGTGGTATTTGAAAAAAATGATGCCATTTTACATTTTATGTTTCCTGGAAAGGTTCCTAGGATAGCTTCTCATGAATGATGCTCCATTTAGTAAGACACCAAACTTTCTCACAGTAGTTTCACAATGCACAATGAGAATGATGCTGAGATTGAAGAAGCCTAAAGTAGTCAACCTACACTGTGCTATAGAGTACCAGGTATATTTAACACATGTATTTAGCACATGTAAAACAATGGCTATAGAAGTAGCATAACTATCTCCACATGACACTTTCACTTTTGGAGTAAAACTTGTAGGGGGTGTTCCCAAAATCCTCCTATTCTGTTCACATGATGAAATTAAGCCTCAAAGAAACCTCATGTTGCTGGCACAGAAGTGAGGCAGTGATCCACTGACTGGATTAGCCACATGCATCTTGGTTCATTCAGGGAAGTTCAGGTGATCAAGCACAAAAGTTTGAAGACAAATGCATTAAATAGCATTTGCTACACTGTGTTAGGAGAGTATTTTTAGCACACTGATGGCAGACTTTACAGTCATCTTAATTCTGGAAGGAGACCCTTCACAAGGGCATCCATCCAGTTTTGATTTACAGCAAATTCTCAATCTTAAATACATTCACTCTCACTTTTTTAATCATCCTTTTATACATAAGCACTCTGGAAACAATTCAGTCCAATCCTTTTCCTTTCCTCTGTCTCCACGGAGAATTATACAGGCCACAGTTTTAAAGAAAACACAGTTTATGAGTCAGAAAGACTGTTTGGGGAAATACAAAGTAGATGACAGATGTGCAATACAATATGGAACTTGCATATGTGTATGTAGGGGCATACAAGTTAAATTATTGCCTGATGGATTTCCCATGGCAGCAAAATACAGGCAGTCATTCTGACCTTTTAAAAGTTGTTCATTGGTGCTCTGGTGCTGAAAACCAATCATTAAAAATTATTTTTTGTAGTAAACAGATGGCTCACCCTTGCAAAGGAGCTCTCAGATGTTCAGCATAATGACTCCTGTATTTCCTTACATCTCACCTCCTGGTCACAAAGTAAGAAAAAAAACAGAAATAGCTGTAGTAGCCCTAACTCTGAGTAGACTCTTGATGTCAGATTTTTGGGTTTAGAACAGGTACATGTAATTTATGACAGCTATTAGAAGAATGATTTTGAACACTACAGAGAAGCAGAGAGATCTATATTGCTCATGTATGTTAGGTCACCTAATCTCTGTTAAGTCAGTGAAAGGCAATCCAAGAAACTAATACATTTTTATTGGGCACATCTTTTGGGAGTTTTGCCTGAGTAATATTCCTTCTTTTCGGCCTGAGCAGGAAGCCAAAATTTAGCATCCTTAGGGTATTTTTACTACAAAGAGAAAATGAAGAGAAAGTTGCATGTTTCTTTGAAGCAGCTTCTCACTAACCAAGTTATTTGCCTTTCACTCCAGATTTGACTTTATCTTAAATCAGTTTTTGCTTTCTTCTGAGGCTCAGTTTTCACAGTTGTGTGTCTCACAATGTGCTGAAGTCACATTCATTCACTTGCTTAGACATATAAGCATGTAAATAATATTGAATAAGACTCCTGAGTCCACACACATTTCGCTAAGAGTTAACATTAAGTGGCAAAATGTATCTGTATCTTGGTGAGAAACAACTTTCATCCCTCACCTCCCAACCAATTCCACAGAAATTTTACTGCTTTTTATGCTGTATTAAGTCTTCAATTGCAATGTAATAGCATAATAAAATATAATAATAAATAAATAAATAAAATAATAAAATAATGTAAGTATCCTAATTAAAAAAACAAACAACCAAGTTAAGGGTTAGCATTTAAGGATTTGATTGGATTCAGAAAAACACTCATGAAGAACTGTTTTAATATATAAGATTTTGGGGCAAAAACATGAGAAATAAAATTATCTTAAATTCACAAAAGTAAAACTGGACACTTGTCATTCACACTGCACCACACGACTACAAAATACAGCACTTACTGTCAAGCAAATGATATCCACAGTTCAGACTGAAATTAGGCACAAACAAATTCACAGCAAAGGTCTGGAAGATGCTTTCTATCTTCAGAGAGACTCACTGAAGCCCAGATACTCTCATAATAAAAACTTGTAAATACTGCAGCAGTTTTCAGCTACTACCCAAATACTCTTATTTCACCGAAATTTACTGAAATCTGGACCTATCAAGGAGGATGTTTCGGGAATTTATGAAAGGTATGTGTTACAGATTACATACACCTGATTTTGAAATAAATGCTCATTTACCTTTGATGTCTAGTATCAGTAATATATTTTTCCTGATTCTCTGTAGTAAATGTACTTGTATGTATACATATGCACAAAAGCACTATTTTGATCATGGATTTACTAATTCTTTGAAGCAGAAAAACTCCATTTTCTAAGCTAACACTACCCCTTTGGTATGGCTCTGGTACAAGAGTACTTAACTAATCATTTCATTTTTATGATGTAATGAAAATACCACAAGGCTGTCCTTACAGTCCTAATTACTACTAAAGGGATCTATGAGGATACTTTAGAATATATTTATCCTGTACTCTGTATACTATAAATTCAATTAGCACATTATATGTTCATACTTAGATTAATATACTTTAGAGAAATTAATTCTCCTTAGTGACAGGTATACTAAATACTTCATTCCTGTTTGTACCACTTGCTACCCTAATTATGATTTATTCCAGGGATTAATTTCAAGACTTTGATATAACATAGATTACTGTTGAGTAGCAAATAGAAGCAAGATTTAACAGTACATATATTTATCATTCCAAGAAGTTAATATGCACAGGTCTATCTATCTAAAATAAAAATACAGTCTGCTTTTCCAGACAGCAAACATCCAAGCTAGGTGCTCCAGCAGAATTTCAGTCTTTAAACTTTTTTGATTTCTTGCTTTACTTAAGTTAGCTTAAGTATTTTCCTATGTACTACACACCTAATGTCTCCCTGTTTTTTAGGATTTTAGTTACATTTAATTTTGAAAGGTTCCACAGAAAAGAACAAGTTTAAACATTCTAAATGATGAAATTAGATCCATAGGAATTTCTGAGACAATTTAAAAAAAGAACTATGCCCCAAATATGGGAGGTTATAGACTTAGCCTAAATTCTTCTCTGAAGAATTGTTACAGTAATCGTCTTCCTCCCAAATTTCCTCTTTCCAGGAGGAGCCTGAATATGCTGTTAAAAACAAGCAGACTGATTATTAACTATAATATTCAAGATCAACATTAACAACTACATTATTCAAGACTGACATTCTTCAGGTAAATTTGCCTTTTCTGAGTCTTTTTTCAGCCTGTCAAAAAAAGAAACCATGAGTTCTTGTTCCTTTCATTACAAGGGTATAAAAGCTGCATTATTTCACTGTCCACCAGCAGAGATTTCTTTTTCTCTTACATTCTATTTATAAATGAAAACAGATGAACTCAATAAAACATAAGTCCACAGAATTAAGGTTTCCTTTATTCTAGTGGTAAAGAAGTTATACATAATTGGCACATAATTTTATCCAGTGGTTTAAACTTTTTCTTGAAATTGAAAAAGGAATCACTCTATTTAAAAATGTGATGTTCAGTACAATCCATTATATTTTCTGGTGCTAGTAAATGTGAATTTACTAAACAGCACTGACCTACTATATTCCTTGATGCTCAGGAAAGTTTCTCTATCTCAAACCTAAAGTCCAAACCATTACAGTGGACCAAGACAACCAGTACCTTTTCAATAATAAAGACAGGCTGGCTTAAGAAAATGGAGGCCAAATTCTCCTTTCACATTAATGATGTCAGGAAATTGAATTCCATTCAACAGAAAGCAGAACTCTGCCCTCTGTTATGCCAATACAGTATTAAAGAAATGAACCTTTCTATACATTTCATTGTTATATATCAACCTTTATTTCATGTATATGGTAGAGCTTAACATTTTGGTTTCCTGCCAACACTCAGATGGCAAAAACTGTTTTGTATTTTCATTTGGTTATTTCTGGGTAAAACAATCAATTACCAAATCTTTACATGCTTCATGAGTAGTTAATAAATGCCAATTCTAAAAATTGATATATGGCAGTGCACTGTGTTTTTGAGACACTAATAAAGTAAAAAGTAAACATGAAAGGTCCTGCACACTAGCTCCAGAAGACAGCCCAGGACTTCAGCTCACATAAAATCAGCAAAAGTCCATTGACTTCAGTAGAACGGCACTGATTTTTACATAGAATGAGTTTCTGGGTTTTTAGTAAAGGCACTATTTCTTTCAAAGCATGAGAACACTATAATACAAACACACTAATAATGTTAATATTTCATGTGTTACCAGCTTTAGCTTTATCTAGCAATTGACTTCATTATATGGGGGAATAAGGGGGGAGGGTGCAAGTTTTGCAATCTCACAAAAATTAGGCATCCACTTCAATGGAATACAAGTCCCCTTTGACACATAATGGAGAAAGGAATCCACAGCCATGGAGTAATCCATTTCTTTATGTAAGACATCCATCTTAGAGCAGAATGATGTTTCACCCTATCCTATTTTTCTGCATACTCTAAAGCCCAAATAGCAAGCACTAATCACACATCTGACTTTGACACTGTAATTGTGAAGAGTTACTGATTTAGCTATTTAGTTTTTCTGCAGCATAACTGAAGCTGAAAGATGAATTAATCACAGAGCAGAATGTACATATTAGCTGATTCTTTGCTGCATTATGAACTAACAATGATCAGAAATCTACTTTTTTTAAACTATGTGGAACTGTGTGAGTTGAAAATAGACAGGATGTGTAGCACTAACATTTTTTAACACATCACTGAAGATAAATCCCTTTAAAATCACAAAGCAGTATTGTTTCCATCTCGAACTACAGTATGCTTAAAACATACCGCCACCTTGAAAAAATAAAACAGGAAGAGATTATAAAATACAATCCAGTCATTAGCTTAAAGTTCTTTCCATCACGAGATCATACAGGATCATTTTTCCCTTTTTAATCTCTCTCACCATTCAAAAGAAATTAGTTTTGGAAAATTTTAATGCTATGAATACATTTGTGTGGATAAACACAGAAATTCCACTTTTCAAGTCACTTAGGTCACTCAGCCAAAGACATGCTGTTCTATAATGCACACCTTGTTGTGTGCTGTAACTTGCACAAAAATATTATTCATACAAAGTTTGTAATAACATACTTTTAGCATTATGATAATAAACATTGTTAACAAATGTTCTATAGTTGGCAAGAACAGTGCTCCACCTTACACTAGCTGCTAGTCTTGCAGAATAAAGTTTCACTTCTAATAATTCTAAATCCAGAAGCTTTTAGACATGTTGGTGTGAAACTGCTTGGAAATGAAAATGACCACAGAAGCAGAAAAAGAAGACAAAAAATAAAGAAAAGTAGCACTAAAAATCTCAAATATTACAGATACTACAGATCAAATTAAGATTAGAACTCATCAAGAAGTTTTCAATAGACTTTTAAAACTGGAAATTGCAAATTTTCCAGATTCAAAAAGGGCAGCAGAGGATTACAAAAACGAGTCCAGCTAGAAGATATACTTTGAAAAAGTCTTCAGTTCAAGTGCTGAATTCCACTATTTCCCCAGCTACCTGGGCATTCCCTACCCATCAGTATTTTGGCTCTTTGGCTCTTGGCTCACTCTCTGCCGCCATTTCATTTTTGGTAATGAAAATTCACCAAAGCAAAGATGTGAAGTCAAAAATCTCCATTTTCTAAGAGAACTCACTGGCACAGCCCTTCACTGTGGTCTTTCCCTCTCATCAATAGTTTATTTAAAATGAAACCATTTCAACAGAAAAGACTGAAAAAAATCAGTCCCAAATTATCAGCATATCTAATGGTACAAACACATTCATCTGTGTCTCAAGAGAGCCATGATCGTGCCTCTGCTTAAGTCAGTGAATAAATATAAATTACCAAAACACATCCAAAGGCACAATTTAAATTGATTTTTCTCATGAAAGTTATTTTGAAACTAAAGCCATCTATAAGTAAACTGGAAAGAATAACTAGCATTATAGAATCTACTGAAGGCATTTAATCAAGCAGGCATACCTGGATTTTGCATGGGTGAACCAGTCCTGTTCCTCAGTTCCTGCCCTCCATGGGGAAGCTCCAGCCCTGGCCACCTGAACTGGCTCCAGTTCATTGGCATCCTTCCCTTACCAGAGGTCCCAGACTAGATGCAGTATCTACAAGTGTCCAGCTGTATCTAACAGGTGCCAAGTAGAGGAGGAAAAAAAATGTTCTCTCAACCTATGGGTTGTTTTCCTGCCTGTAGGGGCTCAGTGCTGGTCTCCATCTCTGCCAGGACATGCTGGGCACTCATGCTCAGCAAACTGTCCAACCTCTGCAGCACCTTCTCACCCTGCTGCTCCAAGCCAGCCCTTCCTCACTGTAAGCAGTATCCAGCTGCAGCATTTCACAGTATCCTTGCTGAATTTAATAAAGCTCCTCTTGGCCCTTTCCTCTAGCCTGAATGATAGCCCTGACCTTGAGGATTTCAACTGGTCACCCCAATGTCACATTGTGGACACCTGAGGAGTACGCTTATCACCTCCTCCTGCTGGATGATACAGATGTTCGATTTAGTCACAGACAGATCTCATTTGTGACTGGCCTCCAAGCAGAGTATGACTCACTACTATCCTTCAAGAAGCTTTTTGCTCACCTACTTGTCCTCCCCACTCCAGACCATGAGGCCCCAACCTGGATACCCTTCCTTTTGGGTTGTTAGAATGCAGATCTGTTCTCATGCCATACCTTCTGTTTTATTCTTCATAACTCCCAAAGTACAAATGGTATAAAGGAGACCTAAGACACGGAAGCCAAAGCTTCTTTAAGGAATTTATCTTGCTAGTGAACTGTACATCAAAATTTATATTCCAAAATATGACACCTCATTTAGGTAATTAACGTTTATAGTGTATTCCTTCAATTTTGTTAACTGCTTTTATAGTTTAGGTTGCATTATCTTAATAGTACTGCACTATGCCGTAATTGAAATTATTGTCATTGCCATAGGAATTAAGTACATGTAGTTTATAGTTTCTTCCCAGCCCAGTTTGTCTACTAGGTCTGCCACATTAGCAGCAGCACGACTTAGTTTGGCAGATTTAGGCTACATACCTCTAATACTTAGACATTAGTCTGTCATGGGTGGATATGCAGGTTGCATTACAAGTTGTGCGTCTGTTTTTTCAGAGATTTTGTCCAAAAATGTTTAATATTTAGAGCATTACTTCTTTTCAATTTCAATTACTTGCAAATTTGCTTCTTTTTCAGCAAGACTATGGTATCAGCATCATGCAAGCAAAGCAGCTAAATAGAATTGCAGCAAATGTCCTATTTAAGGGTCAACTTTCAGTTTGTTAAGAACCCCAAAGTGTAAAATAACATACAGTATATAGTTTTCAACAAGAGCCTTCTATTCCCACCTCCCCATTTCTCTGAGCCTTTGGAAGGTTATCCAATTTAATGGTTACATCAGGAATCTTAATCCCTCCTGACTTTATCTGAAGCACTCTTCTGATTAGATAATCCAGACTGCATGAAGTTCCATTTGTTTCCTTTGTTTACAAGAAATATCTTCACAAGAGCAGAAAGTATGTTCTCATTAAGTAAGGAAAAAACCGAGTTCATGAAATAAAATAGGACACGAACTGAAAGAACATCCTTTGTTTTCAGTTATATACAAGGAAAGACTTAAATTGGGATTTATGAGGCAGCTTGGAAAAGTTAATGTTAGGAAAGAACTGACACTTGGTTCCTGTTGCAAATGTCGGCAGACACAGCCTTGTGCTACAACTGCTAGTTGATCCACTTCTTCTTGAGAGTGTAGGTTCAACCTTTTTGGTCAGCCATATTAAAATTTTAGCATAAAGAAAATATGACCTTCATTTTTGTACTTAACTCAGTCACTATTCACTTAATGGTGTAAGCCTCCAAATAAAAAAAACAAACTTATTTCTTGGGCAATTGGAAACATTAGACTGCTCTCTTGGTTTTAGAGAATCACTTTCTCCTTTCTGACATAAGCTGTAGTAAGGTCAAATGACAAACTAGACCTCTGATCACCTTATTCCATTGAAAATAATTGCTTTTTCTTTTTTGAATACGAGTTTTTGGTTGGTTCTCCTCATCAGATACTAACAAGATAATTAAGGAAAAAAAAAAAAAAGATGCTGAGAGGGCCTTTGATTCCATCAGTGACTCAAAGCAACATCAGAAGCATGATGCATAAAGTCATGAGCTTACTGGAAATTTTTGGAAAGAGAGCATCTTCAAAGAAGGAGGGAGGAGAAGAGTCAGCCAGGAAGCTACAGAAGTCATTCTCAGCTGAATAAAAGCTGGCTGAAACTAGAAATAGCACCATGAGAGAACAAATTCCTAGGGAAAGATAAATCATCTATGAGTATTCTTTGGGAGAAATATCTTTATAAGACAATTAGTTCACCTACAAAAAGTCTATAAAATGGATAAGACAGTGGTTTCTGCAGACACAAAGAATTCCTCTTCAGAAGAGAAAACCTCAGCTCCTCCATGTAATCTCTTTCTCAGTACTACAGATGCTTAAAGAATAGACTTTCAATCCAGCTTTGGCTGTTAGTAGCAAGCTGAAATCCCAGAAAAAATAAAGTACCACTTAAAACGTTTCAAAACATCAGCTAAGATGGAAACAAGATCCAATTGCTATTACTCCTCTTGTATTCTAGCCGTATCCTTAACAAAAATCTGCTTAAGCCTCTGCAGCACTCGGACAGCATTCAGCCAACAAGCAGAAATTCATTACTATGAACACTGATGCTCACTTCATCTTATGTCATTAATATAAGTGGCCTGTGGAAATCACTGTCATAGCGGAAGAATTTAACAGAATTTCCAGATACACTAGTGTGTCTATAATCTAAATATTGAAAACTATGCAAAGATTAAAATTCTTCAATGGGATTACTCTTCTGTGAAAAGCTACTGAAAAGGTAAATGTTCTTTTAGTCAAGAAGCAGGTCAGGCTCTTTGTATTCTGCTTCTAGCACAAATCCTCCAGGGCTGCTTCAGTCTTCCCTTCTGTCATACAATCTCTACTCGTTTTTAGAATTAATGTATTATTTGGCTGTACTTTACAGTAGATGATGAATCATATCTGCTTCTCTCTTGCCACACTATATCCAGGGTACTGGGAAAAAGAGATTAGCCAGGAGTGCAGACCATAGCATTAAAAGAACAAGTGTACTGGATCTTTTCTTTGATTACAGGAAAGCCAGAGGTGGGCAGGTCACATTAGGAAAGCAAACTCATTAGAGAAAAATATAAACCACGGTTCTAACTCAGAGGTCTTTGAATGTTGAATAAAATCATTGCAAGCCTCAGATGGCACCCTACACACCAGTGATTCTGAGAGTCATCATCTTAATTATTCAAATTGAAATATATGAAAATCTTGCATAGACACACTCACATACACCAACATCACAACAGCATAAAACCAGCCATATGATCAGTAAAACAAGATGGGAGCCTCTAGGCTTGTCTTCACATGCCCAGATTGACAATAATGAGTTAAAATTTGAACTCTGCAACTGAGATGGGTAAGTTCATCTCCCATGCCCGTGCCTTTATAAAGAGGTGATACTTCTAGCAGTCAACAATGCTCCACAAAGGAAGTTTCAAAAATACTACCATGGACTCATATGTCACTGCCTAAAACAGGATGTCCTTAATGCTCATCAGTGTACCTACCTTTCATTAACACCTTCCTTTAGCCGCTCAGTTTACTAACACGATTCATTACTGTCAACAAAATATCTTGAAATGTTCCATGATTCAAGCATCAGCCTAAGCTACATTCACTTTTCTGCAGCTAACTGTGAGCATCAGATGTGATTTAGAAGTCCTACATTTCTGAATAGGGGTATGAAAAATATAACACTTTTCTGTGACTTTTAGTTGACTTTCTGGTTTGGTTCCAAAAACAGTTTGTTCTCTGGCTATGACAAGTCACAGCACTTTCCTGTGTCAAGATCCTATGACACATTCAGCACCTTCAATTACTACCAAGTTGACAGCTCTTTGATCTTCAACTTTATGTCACCCCCCTAAAACATTTGAGAGGTTTTTGAGTAGTCACTGTTTATTTCCTTTCTTTCTCATGAAAATGATAATGCCAAGTCATTGTGTCTGGTTTGCAACCTTGGTTGTTATCAAGAACTTCCTGAAATTCTTCCATCATGTTGTTTTGCCTTATTGGAAGAATACAAACAGAAATTTGGTCACAAAGGTGAACAGCTCTGCTGTGAAATCTCTGATCCCTTCCAGCGATTTCTGTAAAAACTTAAACATTCACATTTGCTTTTCTAAATCACTCACTAGCCTTTCCATAAGGAAAAATAAATCATCTTCACTAATGACCACTAATCATCATATTGGGTTAAAAAAAAAATTTCTCAAGTCCATTTTTCCTTTGATTTTCTCTTTGGGGAATTGGTTCCAGTTAATACATAGCACACCCCTTGCTTGACTAACCAGCATTGGCTGGAGGTGATTTATCCAACTGCCATTACCTAGGTAATTTGCCATGTATCATTACACTGTTGACCAGTGATTTGGGAGTCCCAGCAGTATCCCTGGGATGTAAAACTAGTGAGAACCTACTATATGAAAGCAGAAGTTATTATACTGCTCCTCTCTGAGCTATTTAAGCTACTTTTAGGAGACCCTGGAGCTTGCTCCTTAAAGTGCAGTATTTATTTTCCATGACAGTTAAGGACTTAAAAGCTCAGGGCCTGATCCAAAGACTCTTGTAGTCAATGGCAGACTTTCTTTCCTTCACATCAAGGCTTTGCACACCATTCACAGAAGCTACAGTCACAATAGGACCCTGTTTTATAGACAGAAACGATGGTTCAGAAGGGGTGAGCCTTTACACTTACCCCTACTGCTGCCAGCAACCAGGGAGAGGAGGAATGTGCTGCAGAGCCATTATATTGCCAACTCATAAACAAGTACGTAGGAAGCAAGAAGACCCTTGACTTCAAATCCCCAGTTTTACAATTTGGAAACAGTTTGCTGTCTTGTTCTTTCTCACTGTCACACAGAAGATTCAGCTAGGAGGTGCCTTTTAGAAAAAAAAAATTAAATTTTCCCTGTGAATGAGAAATATTTGAGTTTCAATGGCAGGTTAAAATGTCCTTTTCCTTCTAACTCTTCCATATTTTGTGGATGGAGTAATTTATACACGGAGTTTGCAAATATCAGCTCTAACTTATAAGAATTTGTACCAAGTTACAAAAAATTTTAAAACATCAAAAAAAGGGGGACCCATACCATTCAAGAAAACAGTGAGTAGCTTCTGCAAGTTATCCTAATCCACAAATTAAGGATTTTAAAACAGATACAACCTACATTCAAATATTTTACTCTCTGACACAGGAAATTTTAAAGCAATTTTAGATGTATTTTATACCACAGTAATGGTGAATATTATTTTTCTATAGTATAGAGACAGTTTACAGAGCTCTGAATCTGTGATTTATCCATTGGATTTGCTCTGTACTTAAAAATCTCATTTTGTACATTTAAAACATCTGTTGTTCAGAAAGTTCCTAGCAACAAGGAGGGAACTAAATCCAAAATCAAGATCATAATACTGCTAAATTACTCCTCAGTTTTACTTCTACATTAAATCTGCTTTAGGGTTTATGAGCCAGAAAAAGTTTGTCTCATTACCAAGAGGAAATGAACATACACCTTGAAATGACTATTTGGAGCACAGATTGTCATCAGACTAAGAGCTGGTGCTTTCAGTAGCTAGAACAGACCAGTGACATAATACTGAAAGCTATAAAAATAATACAACATGATTAATATTGTCAAATACTTTTGCTCACTAACTATGAGATTAATCCGGTTTTATAATATTAAATATTAATTCTGTCTCAGAAATGATAAAAAACAATTCTTTTTAAGACCAAGCATGCAAAGTTCTTTTTTTCAATATAGATATACTGAAACACTGAAAGCACTTTTACAGATAAAGAAAAACAAGAGCAACAATTTAAAAAAAAAATAATTATAAGGTAACTTAATTCTTTTTCCCCAGAGATCAGAAGGAAAAAAAAAAAAAAAAAAAGAGAAGAAAAAGAAAAAAAAATGGATAGAATTAGATTAAGTATGACTTTGATGTATGAAGATGCATATTTTTCATGTAACAGAATGAAAGCAACCTCCTAAAACATCTATATTTTCTATTTCCAGATCACACATCCTCCTGGCCTTTCTCCTGACTCTAAAACTAGCTGTAGGATCTTTCAGCTTGAGTATCCTTGTTTCACACCTGCCTTAAAACAGTGACACATGTTTAAGTTATTACATGATGCATGTGTTCATATGACATACTAGGGAGTTAAAGTTTCTGATCTGTAAAGAAAACAATGGCTTCCTATTACCAGTTAACCAATATATTGTGCATATGAGTGCACTGCAGCACAACTGCTGGGAAATTTTATGTACCACATACACTCCTTTGACTAGTGCCAATATTTTCCCCTGTGTGTAGCTTTTACACTCCACTTGTACAAACTCTTCCGAGGATTGCTCTACATTATTCATTCCACAACCCAGATATAGGCACACCATGGGTACAGCAGCTGCAGACAATCCTTTTTTTAAGAATTCCACTAAAAGGCCAGGTATGCTTGTTAAGATATTTAAGGTGTCTGTTCGATTTAAATCAAGTCTAAAATAAATTTTTTTGAATGGAGTCTAGTAGGAGAGAACAATTCCACATAAATGAAAAACATGTGGAATTGTTCAAAAGGTCAACTATGTAAAAACGTGTTATATACTGTGTTTATAGGTATTTTATTCACAGACAAGGCTGGCATTGGGATTTTATTGATATCCTGGTGAAAAGCACATTAATCTAAGGGCTGCAACCTCCTTTTCTCTGCATTTTAATGCAGACCATGGAATAGCATAGTAAGTAACATACAATTATTTTTGAAACATATTAACTTGTACTTAATCTATACTATATTTGGATTGTAAATCACTTCTGGCTTTGTTTCCAGATATTTACAGGTGACCTATACAGATATGCCACTCCCATTCATATGCCATATGAAAACTTCTGAACTTCACAGCTGAGATTATAGACCCAAAATCAGAATCCTATACTATACTGCAGGCTCATCTTCAGTCAAAAGCGCTGACTATTTTACCACAACTAACTAGATAATTAATCTAAATAACAAATACAGTATCAGATTTTACTGTGCTTGACAACATTCAGAATTTGGTCAAAAGCAACTAGGCTAAGTCTAAACATAAAAGACCAAAGGAAAAACGCTACTGCATAAGAAAGACCTTGAGGGTACAAAAACATTTATACCCAGAAAGCAACTTAAGAAAGGGGGAAGTTTGTGCCTGCATATGATCTTTGCTTTCAGTGAAACTAATGATATGCTTGTGTTGCACTGAGCCCTCTATTTCTTGCTTCATTGAAAAAGAGATCTGATTTTCAGCATGTGTCTGAAAACAATCCACATTTACATAGGTCTGTAACTGTATCAGTGCAGCACATTACATTTATGTTTGCCCCTAGAAATCACCAGTTCTGTACAGAGCACAGTAAGCAGCCAGAAACTGCCAGGTACCAGCTTGGTACCATCAGGTACCAATTAGGAACCTCAGTGCATACAACTCAGTTTGAACTATCACCTTGATAACTGTCCTTATCCAGCTGTACCTCTAATGCATTTAAGGAACTAGGAGTCCTATAGCGAAGGTATGAGCAACTACAGCAGGAAGTTGTTAGCTGCTGGGCTCAGGACTCAGAAATCTGCTTTCTATTTACACCTGCCCCAGCCAGAGTCTGTAGAACAGAAATGAACCTTTGATTGAGGTTCAGAAGTGTAATAATAGGTGTGATTGTAGAATACAGAAAAACATTTATGGGTTATATCATTTCTCAGACCCTATTTAAGTAACCATGGATACTGGATTTTTTTGTTTATTTTAAACTTTTTTTAAATCAACAGGCATGCATGGTACAAAGGGTCAAATTTGATGAGAAATTCCTGGAGTAAAATTGATATTATAGACTGGTACATTTGCTATCTATACTTCTACATATAACAAACACATTCAATATGTAAAACTAGGCTATACACTTAAAGAATATACATTTATATTAACTAGAGAAACAATGTTTTACAATCTTGTTTTCCATTTACTAGTTTCAGACTTGGAAAAAAGTTTTATACAAATAAAAAAAAAATCAACTGAAAATTAAAGAATCCTTCATCACAGAAAGTATTGTATATGCAATTAAATATTTTGCAATGGATACAAGGAAGAAGGAAATTCGAGTACTAAATACTTAATTTTCAAACATGGAATGAGAGAGGGATATAAAAAAAAAGAAAAACTGAAATTAATATCATCTTCCATATATATTAACTACATTTGTAACATGTCCAAAGAATAGCATTTTATTTCAAAGGTATTATAAAAGCAATACTGACCTACACAATTTCTGAAAACAGAGGCAGCCTCAATAAAAACACATGGACTATGAAAATTAATTGAAATTCAAAGGCTTCATTTGGGGCCCACAGATGCTGGAAATGCTCCTCTAATTTGCATTCATCTCATAAAAAGAGAATATCACAAATCCTCCAACCCTCAATGTTAACATCCAAATCATGTAAACACCACCATTTACATAAACATACTTCAGTTCCTATGTCAATATTCAAGTAATTTCAATTCTTTTTCACCAATTATTGCACCAATAAAATTAAGGTACCCACACACCTGAGCATGAACCCATTTGTCCATAAGAGTATACTCTGAATTTTAAATGGCAGCATTTATGACACTGATTTGAGAACATTTCATTCAAAGCACATCTAGAGGAATGAGAACAAAAGTTATGCAAATTAATGTGTTGCTTTTCTAAATGGCCATTAAGTATTTGTTATGATTTTTTTTAATGAAACCTTAAGAGATTTATGTGTTAAAAGATATTCTTTGATCCTAAATACTGGAAAACATTGCTCTGGTTCTTTCTCATACTTATCTACTCCTTTATTTTCATTAATTATGCCTAATATCCATTACAAGAATTGAATAATAAATCTATATTCTTTGTTTCTTCTTCAGTCTTTCCACAGTTTAAAAATTTTTTCCATCCCTAAACATGATAAAGCATCTACACACGTACATAGCACTTTTCTATGTGTTAAGTATCAAATCAGTAGCTGAAGAGTAAAAAGAAAAGCATTCTAGATTTTAAAATTCTGCACAAGCTACTGAAACCACCTTCTAGAAAGTATCAGGCACATTGATACACATTAGCCTCCTCTTTGTTCCCTATATAATTATTTACATCATTCAGCACAGAACAAAAGTCCTCACCTGAGGATAATAATATTGTTCTCATGTCAGGCTCCATAATCCAAAGAGGTATTGACCACTAAATCACTTAATGGTTATTTCACATATGTCAGGGACAGATTAAGTTTACCACAATTTGGGACTCTCTATGTGCAAAATGCATCTCTCATTTGTCCCCTTCTCCTCTACCTTGTTCCTCTTGTTCAACTAAAACTGATACAATTCCAAGTCTCAAAGATCTCATGAAATTGCAACTTGAGGAAAAAAGACTGTAGCTACCCAAGTTCCAAATTACTTCCTTATTCTACCTGCTTGGGCTTCTTCTTTCTTCTCTCCTTGCCTGGTACCAAAACTGCATGCATGAGTTTTATTACTTATCTCAGAAAATAATCTGTGAAGGTGCATAATTCACAGCTGCTGTATTAACCTAGGCCAGATGAAGTATGGCATTTCAGGATATCTCAAGGATCAAGTCACAGTCTGAACGTACCTAAGTTTCTCCTTAAAAATTTGCTGTGCACTTCACTTCCCACATCCACGCTGCTCTTCCATTCTTCCTTTTTCTTGACCTTTAGACAGTCATTATCTATAACCAATAAGACTGCTTCCTAAAACAAAATTACTCTCTGCATGGCCATGATTTCTTCTCTCTTTCTGTTATAATTTTGACCTCCAAACCACTTGGCAAGTGCCATTTAATTAGAATATGGACAGATAAAATGTAATGAAATGTTATACATGAACTACAAATCTCTAACAATTCAGGCAACAGCTGTCACTGATGAGATGGATCAATTATAAGACTACTAAGTGCCTACAGTTACACTTACACAGCTGCTTACTTTCATTCTGCATCTGAAACCCTACATGAAAATAGACAAGCATTTTAAGTATTGCAAAACTCTTTCTAATGGAATCCAATTAGGGAAAATACAATGCCCAAGACAAATGATCAACCTTCTTGAGATGCACACATACTTAAATGAATATGGCAGTGTAAACTTCCACAGAGAAATATACTTGAAAACATAATTTCAATGAGGGTCATCATTGAACACACATGAATACAACATTTGAAATGCAAGAGAGATTTCAATAGAAGAGCAAAACCCAAGACATTCAACACTGCCAGTGAAGAGAGGATGATATATATGAAAGAAAACACAAACAAACTGAAGTTCATGGAATTTTTCAGAGACAGAATGAAAACAATGTAATAATGGGACAGAATGAGAAGAGTCACGTACTTCAATCACATGGAGTGGGATTTGGTATAGGATATGCTTGCAACAGTGTTCTGAAGATTTCACAAGCTTCCTTTCTGGGATTTGATCTGAACAAGATTTGCAAGAGCCCTTGAAAGGGGCTCTGCTTTTTCTGAATAAACCCCAAAACTCACATTACTCTTGAAAGCACACTAGCTCTTGAAGCAAGCATTTGAACCACACGCATTTTATTCCTTACAATTTTCATTCAATTCATTTATGTGGGGAATGGGTGATCTACAAGAATTTTTGGAAGTCTTATCAGAAGACAAAATATACAGATACTGGGAATAGGAAATCTTATAATGAAAAGCATGATACATAGCTCAAAACCCTGAAACCAAACTGTTTTCCCAAAACATCTGGCTTTCTTTTGTGGGATTTTATGTCCATAATAATAAATAAGCCAGGTTTAGGAGTGCCACTTTATTAACTATTTAAAAATGTCTAAGGCACAGCAGCTGCCTAGATCTCACAGCATGTCCAAAAAGACCGAATGTTCTCTGTTGGTAACAGTATATTCAAATACAAGTATTACTATTATGGATTGATACTAATAAACACAGGTTTAATTTCAAATGGGGTTTAAAATCCATTTCCTTCCCCTACCATTTGTTATTTATTTTTTAGCTACTGAATATTCCTGGACAGTTAACAAAAATCTTAAACATTTCATCACTTTGCAGTACTGTTGAAGGCTTCGGATATAACAGTATAATATTTCTGAATTAAAGTTACTTTTCTGGAATCAAGTAAGTAAATACATACCATGTCTGTATATTTTTCTTTTGAAATTTCCATTTTAGTTCATGTCTTACAGTTTTAACTCACCAATTCCTATCATCTGCACTGAGGCTTAGGAATAGTAAAAAACCAGGCTTTTAATTTCACGACTCCTACTTTTTACTCTCTTGAATACACTTTTCTCTCTTATGAGCCTATTAACATGATTTAAAAGACAATATTTTTCAACTGGATTTAGTTTTGAAAATGTGTAAAATCCATTTCTGAAACTTGGCAATCTTCACAACCAACTAATTAGGATTTTTGATTTTTTGGGTAGTCATTTCAATTAGGCCACTAGGAACTTTATTGCTTTAAAGGAAATCTCGGGACAGCAGAAGGACAATAGAACTGTTAACAAAACTTGCTTTAAAGAAACGTTGTACATCAGGTGAGGAAAAGAAGGTAACTATAGAGCTGTAAAGCTAGGAGTGCTCTTCACTAAGAGCCAACAGCTGTAAACAGTTCTCACAGTCTACTTATCAGGTTGGTTAGGTATTGGAATTTAGAGTCTGTTACAATCATTGTATTTTCACAACCAATGGTTTCCAGTAGCTTGGACTAAGTAAGGAAGTTGTGGAGGAGAAAACTCTTCAAAAATAGTTGCATAGGACCACTGTAATGATTGAAAGAAGATGAGATCTGTTCTCTGCACATGACATGAAAAGAGATGCATAAATACATAAGCATCTCTACATTTGCAAAATATGCAAACCTCATAAAATATTCCAGTGTCATTGACTAGCCTTCTCAAAACTAAAAACAAGAATCGACAAAGGCGGTGTGCATTTTGGAGACCCAAACAACTCATTGAAAAGATGATACCTCCCTTCTGTTCATGGTAAGACTGAATCCAACCCAAAGTAATGACTTTGAGCAGTATGCTGTAGCATGCATTCTAGGATTTGGCATATAAATGGAATTCTTCTAATATTTTTGCTATGATAGAAGGATGACAATCAATTCAAGCCAAAAAGAAATGTTTTCTTTCACAAAATATTTTAATCATCTGGAATTTTTGGAAAATAATTTTATAATCCAAAACACAGTCTGCATCAAAACTAAGTTAACTAAATGGAATTTTTTTGTCCTCCAAGGACCAGCAAATAATTTAGGTTAGAAAAAACCTTTAAGATCATCAAATCCAACCATTAACTTAACACAGCCAAGTCCACCACAAACCAGGTCCCCAAGTGTCACATTTCTGTGCTCTTTAAGCACCTCCAGGGACAGTGACTCAATTGCTTCTCTGGGCAGCCTGTTCCAGTGCTTGACAATACTTTCACTGAAGAATTTTTTCCTAATAGCCAATCTAAACCTCTCTTGGGTACAACTTGAGGCCATTTTCTCTTGTCCTATCACTTGTTACTTGTAAGAAGAGACCCCACCTTTCCACAACTTTCTTTTCAGGTAGTTGTGAGAGATTAGGTCCTTCAAGAGCCTTCTTTTTCCCAAGTTTTAGCCCAGCTTCCTCAGCTGCTCATCATCAGCCCCATGCTCCAGACCTTTCCCCAGTTCTGTTGCCCTTCTCTGGACACACTCCAGCACCTTCATGTCTTTCTCATAGAGAGGGACCAAAAACTGGACACAATACTCGAGGTGTGGCCTCACCAGTGCCAAGTACCTGGGGACCATCACTCTCCTGGTCCTGCTGACCATATCATTTCTGATATATGTCAGCATGCCATTGGCTTTCTTGTCCACCTGGGCACTGCTGGCTCATGTTCAGCTCATTATCAACCAGCATGCATTATCCTTTTCCACCAGGCAGCTTTCCAGACACTCTTCCCCCAGCCTGTAGCGCTGCCTGGGGTTGTTATGACCCAAGAGCAGGACCTGGCACTTTGCCTTGTTGAACTTCATACAGCTAGCCTCAGCCCATCAATACAGCCTGTCCACATCAAGCTCTGTGAAGTTTACTTGATACATGCTCAGCAAGCCACTATTTCAGTAAAGGAAGTTGATGCACTCTGAAGGACCTGCAGTTATCCACCTCAACCCTCCTGACCAAAAATGCCCACCTTCTCCAGACCAGCCTATGATCTGCTTCCTTACCCAATTTCAGACAAAACAAGTGAGGTTGACTTCAGAATATAATTGGTAAGTTTTTGCTAAGCAAGGTCATTTTGTCTGAAGCAGTTTAGACAGCATTCAGCAATTAGTTAGCTCACAAGTCTAAATTGTTGCTAATCTCTGACAGGGAAAAAATGAGCAGGAAGAGGGAGAGAAAAATAATGTGCATCTGTGAAAAGGTTACAGATTATTTCTTTCACTGACAGGCAGAATACGAACAACTGTTCATGACCTAAACCATCAGGTAATTGTGCTTGTGAATTCTTATAATGCATATTTCAGGGACCAGAAATCTTTGGGAATGAAAGCCTGTCTGGACTGATTAAGTCATCAGATGCAAAGTGTTAGAATTGCTGGTCTTGTTTCCTTGTTTAATCTCCTTGTTGAGGAAGTCCCCAAGGCACTCTTTAATTGTGTTTATACAGCAAAGCAATGATATATCACATGTGGCAGTACAAAAATATTTTCACGCTGATTATATAGGTTTGCATAACTCTGATTAAGGTACTTTTCCTGTTTTAACTTTAGAGCTTGACTTTCAAATTTGAATTTGAATTTATAACTGAAGACTTGCAAAACTTCCACTTACACAATTATAAAATACTAGCAAAAAATTACACCTGATTCAGTTTCATTTTCATTGCATTTTTTTACATGATAGGAGAAGTTATACAAAAGTTTACTGTGCATTTCTTGCACATACCTTCACAAACAAAAGCAAGTCTGGTCCCCTGGTGATTACCCATTTGGACAGCAGGGTATACAAAATTAACTGCAAGCCTATGCAGAGACTTCATCTGCAATATATCCCAAGAAATGCAGACTGCAATAGTTTTCTAATTTACTCCCTTGTTGTCACAATGCTGCACAATTTTCAAGGTTTTTTGTAAAGCCTGATAGATGTCTAAGATTTGAAGAGTTGATTTTGTTTTGGCTTCTTAATAGTTATATAATTCAGCATTGCTAAGAAGAGCCCTGGGTGTGGCCAAGAAAAACTCTCTAATGGTCTCCACTGCAAACGGAAAGGAGAATATTTCAGATTGCAATCTAAAAAATTCACATTATTTTTCAAATATTTTTGGAAGGAACACCAACTAAAAGCTGTTTTGTATTGCTGGAATAGGATGAACTACATTGGAAACTGCAAATCCTGACACAAAAAATTATCAGTTCCCTATAAATACTTGAGTTTGTACTTAGGTTGCAGCACTGTCATGTGAAAAATGAGAGGATAACCAAATTGCAGCTCCACCCCCAGTAGAACCAGTTTGAAGAAAGACAATTTGTTTGGTTTAACTCCCGTAAACAGACTCTATACATAGCAATACAAAACATTGCTTCTTACAAACAAGGAAAAGGCATCTCAAGCCTTGAATGTGAAAACTATCATACATTCCTAAAAAAAACCTCAGGTTCTGTTTGTGAGGTTGCAGCTAACAGAGCCCTGTCACTTCTTGTTTATATCTATTTCACTCACAAATATATCCACTCTTATCTATGTACTGTATGTGTAAATGCTTATAGATACCTCATAGTACACACTATGCAAGCGGACTGAGACTTCAACTCAACAAAGTTAAGGGGATTTGTTTAATTTAGTCTGAATTTGAGTAACAATTACAATCACACTCGATTTTCTAACATTTAGCGTGTATAACATCTAAATATTTTAAGATACAGTTGTATAGCAGACAAGGTACATAAGCAAGTGAAAGTTATTCAGGAATGTTACTATGGATTTTTCTGACTTTGGGATCACGTATGAGGCAGGAGTTGGACCTCCAACAAACTACAGACTTTTTTCACTCATAAAATACATTATTTTTAGTAACATTTATGGAGACCAAACAACCAGCCAACATGAAATATTTCTGTTCAAATGATCCAATACAGCCTGTTCAGAGACTTCCAAAAACTGCCATCAGTATTACGAACCACTCATTAGACACAACAGTAGAAAACCATCAACAGTTAATCCCAGTTGGTCTGCTTTGGTTTCTGCTGCTGCCAACACCCCTTCGAGTCAGATGTCCTTATTTTCATGTATACCCTATGCCTGTGCTACTTTCAAACTGCAAAAGAACATATCAAAGGCTTTGCTCAATTCTTAAAAAGCAGTTTAATAAAAGCAAATGAGCTAGTGACTTTTTTAAAAAAGAAAGAGCACTCGGCGCCCAAATTCCATTACGTTTCAAAGGAATTTAAGAGCTCAACTCCCTTAAGGTCTTTAATGTAGGTTAGCTACATACCATTTATCAAAACAGTAACTATTTGATCCCCACTTGTGTAAAAAAAGATGGGCACCAAGAGGCAGCTTCAGCATCTTGAAGTCAGTGATTTACATATATCAATTTAACCTTGTATGTGGTGCCTCCACAGCCATTACCTAATAACTACTTTATTGCTTCCTGACAGGGGCCTCCTCCACTGTACCAAAGCCATTAAATAATACACCCGGGCTCCCACACCTCTTCCACATCACAGACCTATCACTGGATCACTAACCAAACAGTTGTCCTCCTAAGATGGGAATGGTTCAGAAAAAGAAGATGACTAGACCAGGTATGATTTATGCTTTCAAAAGAATTCAGCAGAATTTTCAAAGGCTACTATAAGATCAGTTTGGTGCACCTAAATTAATTTTATATATATATCAATTTCACAACTGCAAAAATACTCCTAGCACTGTACACTGCTTTTGAGGGAACAAGATATTTGAAAAGTGGTTGCTTCCATGTTTTTCCGGATATCTTCATATTGAGCCTAGGCATGGATGGCTCTTCAATGCCATCTAGGCAATTTTTCCTTCTTCAATTCAGCAATTCTTCTTACATTTTATAGGAAAAGCAACTGCCATTCTTATTGCACAAATAATAAAAGCACATAACTTTTAAAACAAAAGCAAAAACGGGAGGTAACTACTCCCTCAGTGTAGATCAACAAGAAAGAAACTAAGAGCAGAACCCAGAGGTTGACCTCCTGTTGTTTTGTAACATAAGCACTTTCCACCCAAAGGGCAAAAGTCAAGGAGGGTTTGATTGTGGAGTCAAAATAGTCCTACTGCTCTGTTATTTTAGCCTCCCTTTCTTCCTCCAGATTATTCCACTCAACATAACCTACAGCATTTAGTGATAAACCTGCTGGCACACAATTTATAGAGAAACAACACTTGACTCTCTTTCAGTTACTTATCTTTTTAAGCACTGGAAAGAAAAAAATTCCTACTATATATAGTGACTCCTTGGTGTCTAGCCTTCCCACCCGCCACGATTTTTGTATGCACACAGGACGCGATGGTTTCAAGCACAGCAACAAAGCAGAGCAACAGAGAACAGTTCACTTTCCCAAAAGGACATAATAGATGCTTTTTCACGACTAAGGGCAGCTTGTAATGCATGGTTGGCTGTGAAAAGTAACTGTGAAGTGATGATAAGATCAAAAATCTTTGACTATGTTGAAGAACCCAAAGCCATTAAGTTTATGCCACTAATTGAGAATTAGTATGTATTTTGATGATGTTCAAACATAACAGAGATTATTCCATTATAAGAATAATTTAGGGCAATAACAAGAGTTTATTTTTATAATTAGACAAGTGTAAGAACTGCAAAGGAGAAGCAAAATAATTACTAAGTAATCTACTTTCCTATTCTCACCAATGTGGATAATTTCAGTGGCTGATATGTGGAAAAAAATCACAGAAAATGTGAAAGGTATTTTTTACTTTGTCAATTAGTAGTAAACATTATTTTTCCAAAGGAATACCTCTAATATTGTTATACAATTAACTTACACGTTGCAAAATTAAATGGCATCCCTTTGTGATTCCATAATTAGAAAAATTAATGTACAGAAAATTAAACACTTAAAAAATCTTAAACAGCACCCCAGCACTAACTCAACTAATCAAACATTTAAATTCAAATTTTTAAAATACCAAACTGTTATTTCATCACTCATATAATCAGTAATCAAAATAAGATACTTTCCCCTCAAAATTTAATTTGTAGGTCAATGCTAACCACCTTCTCAGACTGGAGACACATTTTTTTATGGAGTCACTCAAAGGCCATATTCAGTACTGTATTTCAGCTTCTTTTTTTTCTGTCCAGCAACATGAACAAGAAAGAAGGTGGATTGCAATTAGAAGGATGCAAAAAAAGGAACAAAAATAAACAACAAACAAACAAAAAAAGAAACCAAAACACAACCAAACAAAAAAACTCCACACCTACTGAAGCCTGAATTCTGGGAAGACAAATTTCTCTGCCCACTCTTTTATACATCTCAGACAAAAGCAAGTATGTTCAAATCAAAAGTGATTTGCTCAGAAAAACACCACTTTGTAATGCAGAGAGAATTCTGATTTAAAACAGACAAAGCAGGGAAACAGTGATTTTGCATAAAGAAACAAACCCAGAAAAGAGTAATTTGAAATTTCATCAAACTTTTAGAAGTTTCAGGAAGTTCACTTTACTTTTTAATTTGTTGTAGCTTGGTCAAGAAAAGAAGAAAAATGGCTTTGTTCCATCTACTACAACCCTGCTTCTGCTATAGTTATCCTTAAGGCTTTTCCAGTCTGTATATGCCTATTTACTAGAAAAAAATAATAATGTTTTTAATCACTTACCACAAAACACCAAAAAGATGTTGCCGGAAAAAACAGGGATTTACACATCTTCAAGCTATCTAAAATAGGAAGAATAATCTAGCTAATTCTAACTAATCCAGCTAATCCAACTGTGGCCTCTGCATGTCTATAGGTGGATGACACACGAGTCCATAAGAACCAATCTGTAACAGGCTGAATTTTGAGAACTGAAATTGCCAAAATGAATGGTTTATTTTCTTTTATAATAGGAAAATGGATCATGTTTGATTTTAAAAGCTACAAACAACATTCTGGTTTATTCTACAGTTCAAAACTGTGTCTTTAAGGAAACACCTTTTATTTTTTAAAATCTAAACTGGCTTTTAAACAGTGGTTTCAAAATCCAATTTTGTTCACAACTGTGGTCAACATGTGGTGACTATTGAAGTTGACCATAAAAAAAATTAATCAAGTTAAGTGTGCTTGAGAAAGATGTTGGCCTTCTGAGCTAACACAACTTAGCACTTTCTGCAAATGTTTCCACAACACAGATCTCCTATCTGCCTTTCATAGCTTTCTAAAACAGATTAAAGGACAAAATTAAGCAAAAGTAATGCTATCCTAGAAACAACTGTATAGAAAGTGGACCTACAGACAGTGGCAATAACTTGACTTGGCTCTTACATCAATAGGCGTGAGTATTCTTGTGTGCTGGCCATATGCAGGCTGTGTAACGATGAAGAAATAGCCAAGGGACTCATTTATATCTGTTTTTGCAGATGAGACAATTTAATCTGAGGATCCATGGGGTGCAAAACTGTAAATCTTTGACTGAAAATTACACATGTAGACAGAAAGCAATGGAATTATTGAAATAGTTTGAGCCTAACAATGAACATCTCAGAGCTCCTACAGCATCGGTACAGGGTGCCAAACCCATAAATCACTAGCCTGAATGAAAATGAAAATGTTTTAGTTGTGTAAAAACATGAGAAAGGATGACTTAATTAGAGAACAAAACCTTCACTATATCCAGTTGATTTGTATGTTTTTCTCATCTCTGAGACAAAAGTATTTTGCATTACATTTCTCTGCAATAAAGGGCATGAGCTGTCCTTCACTACCACAGTGAGCACAATAACACATCAAAGGATTTAGAAAAGTTACATTTAATGATATCCCTTAGACAGTCTATAAAGTAAACCAATATGTATTGCCATTTCATTAATCCCAACCATCCTAATGCCATAAGTATATCAAAAGGCAGCCAAGCTTACCAATATCTTAACACAGCTTTACCAGAAAGAGATGGCCCTGAGTCTCCTACTGCTAAATGAAAATATTTAATGGCCTTATGTAGAGTATTTTACAGAGTTTACAGTACTAAGCTGTGAATGAATACATTTATATAGGATGACCATACCTTTACAGAACAGAAACCTGTGTGTCTCTGTGCCATTCATTCCTGCCCACAAAGCTTCTCAGTGATCTGGATAAGTCTTTAAAATCCTCCCCGCCTGTGATCTACATTCTCCTGAAGCTGGAGATCATGCAAGCACCCCAAAGCACAGGAGGTTTTCTCTTGAGGGCTGTGACTGTGTTACACTGGAAGTGATGCTGCAGGTGATTAACACCTAAGCTCAACAGACAGCAAATATGGCCTTCCTGTGCACAGCAGGTGTGCACAGAGATTATGTATGACCATTCTCCAGTGAGGAAAAGAAAATTCTCAGGTCCCTAAGGCTTAAAGGCAAGGATCAAACACATATCTTATACTCTTTTACTATTACTGTATCTTATACTGCATTGTACTGTTATAAGTTACTCCAGAGGGAGTCAGTCCCACCTATGTTCCTGCACCACTACCTGTGGCATAAGCCTGCAGAAACATCTAAACATAAAACACAAGGTGGAGACATGTTAGGTGGAATTTAGCTTACCTATATTTGGTGTTGGTTCCCCAAAAGAGACAGAAGTAATGAAGCCTCTACAGAGGCGATGGAGTCAAGTTTCTCCACAGTGCCATTAAGAAAAGCTTACACAACATACAGAAGTTTATAGTAACAGCTAGTAGCATTGCCTGCTAGGATTTAGGCAGCATATACACGGAGCAAGGCCTGTGTGCATTTACCATCTCCAGTGCCAGCCTAGAGGACGTATCATTTTTGAAGAAGCAGGAGACAGGAATCCTTTTTGTTAAGCTGAATAAAACCCACACTGTACTCCTCCTAGAATATTAAGATGCCAGGTTGCCGGTGATTTTCCTCTTCACCTCCCACTCCAGGACATGTTAGGCATTTTATGGCTTCTAAAGCAAAATTTTCCCAGAACTATTATCAGAACAGAGCTTTTACCACCTCCTCTAAAATGAAGTTGTAATTCAGCTGTAGAATAGTAAGGCTTAAAGCAGGCTGAAATCACTGCTTTGCATGCATACTAACACTGTCCCCTTGTACTCCATTGTCTTCTCTATTTCCACTTCCTCCCTCCTGTTTTGTTCTCTGACTGAAAGCTCGGGCACAGGCTGCCAGGCTTCTCTCCATTTATACAGCACCTACTCTAACAGGGTCACAGCCTGTGAAACAAATTCCAGTGCACTAAAACACTATAAACAACCACCGCCAACAGGGCTCTCAGACCAAATTAACTAAGTATATTTTGGTGACGCTTGATTCCCAATGGCTTCTTAAGCAGTTTCTCTTCCTGATTTATGAAATCATCCAGTTTTCCACAATGAAGCAGATGGCTGTTAGTGCGAATTCTTGAAATTCTGCTTGACTTATGCAAAGCACTTTATAAGAAGATCCTCTGCTGGTGCAGACCTTCAACAGCACAATAAGAACAACAGTTTATACCACCATCTGCCCTTTTATCCCCATTGCCCCCAGCCCTCCTCATAAACACTCCAGTTTTGAGAGTATGACTCAATTCACACTCACATCTGAGCTCTCAGTCCTGTGGAGAAAAGTACCTTTTAGGATAGGATGCAGCTACACGTAGTGAATTTTTCTATTCTTGACAGTGCACGTACCTGTAAGTGGCCCTAGTTGTATGGGAAGGTGGAGCTGGGAGAGGGAAGGTTACAACTTCATCTGCACTCCTCTGTTATCAACAAAGCCATCCTCATTTTTCAACCATGAGACAGAAATGGATGGAGCATACAGGACCTCACTGGCATTTAGAAGATTTTTCCCAGCAGTAGCTGGTTGCTTCAGCTTGGTCTAGACATGAATAATTTAAGTAGTTTCCTTGTAATCCCCATGGGAAATGTCCAACTGTGAAAACTGCTGGAATTTCCTGATAACCACAGCGTCCTGCCCTGTATTTTAGAATAAACAATGTTGACAGCAACAGCGCTCCAGAAGTAGACTTTACCAGTTTGCTGCAAAAACAGGGAACTTCCACCTCCTTTTCACTTTTCCTTGTCATGAGAACTGATATGCATATCATGAACCATTCCTGCCACACTCACATCCATTCCCACAGTTACATAAATGAGTAAATAGAAGAACAGAGAATATACAGCAATGCAGGATTATTTCCAAAGCTTATAGTTATTACTCGTTTCTTTCATTATAAGAAATAATGACAAATTCTATAATCAAGGCAGACAATTTTTATAGAGTAATTAGAGCAAAGTGAGATTTTCTGTACAGTATAAAATCAAGCATGGGGAAAAATAATACTTACAGTATACACTTCTTCTAATTCACCTTTACCTCAAACTGAGGGCAGCCATGTAATTGGCTGTATGACTTTTTTTTTTAAATCAACATAGACTCTGGTTGTACTGTCAGAAAGACCAAAGGATACAATAACCTCAAATACACACACTTCTTCTCTGTACATTATTATTACTACTATTTTTATTATTAATAGATTTTGAAAAATTATAACTCAGAGTTATATGCTATATTATTTTTAGCCACATTCCCACCTTTACAGAAAACTTTAAATACATGTTGAGAACTTTAAATACATGTTCTATACACCAGGAACAAGGTGACATGTCATGAACACAAAAGAAATTCATGTAACCTACCCAACAATATGCTGGCACTTCTTAACATGTAAAACCCACAGAATTTCAGGAGGGTTTGTTTTCCCTTATGAGTCTAGAGATAAGTGATCAGTTCAAGTAGCTCCACATTCAGCCACCATCTGAATGTGGCAACATGAGCACTAGCTATAATGACACGCCACTATGCACTGTCTGTTCTTCCTATTTGATGTATTCAAAATTTGACAAAACCATACTTTGGGACACCAGGAAACTCCCACATACACATCCACCAAGCCTGATCAGGCTGCAAAAACAAACGGTGGAGTGGCAGCTACAAAAGACAAGTTCAAAGGCAGGTCAGAAAGCAACAAATCTCCATATGAAGGAGGATCAGTTTGGTTCAGCTGTTTTCTGTATGATCAAGCAACATGGTAATATATCTTGTTTTTTTTTAGGACTACATTCAATTCCTGTATAATTTTTTTCAAACTAAACTTTGAAAGCCAAATATAAATATCAAGCAGCAGACCCACAGCAAGTGAAGGGTGACAGTAGCATCAAATGGACACAAATGGACACGAACATCACCAATTGCTTCTGGGGGAGGAGGGCTGCAGGTCACCTAGTCATGCTGGCCAAAGGCACAGAAATGAACAGAGTTGGAAAATGCCTATAAAGTATATTGATATGGGTGTATTGCAAAAGGCATAATGGACAATGGAAACTTAATGGCTAACAGGCCAAGAAAAAGAGAGAACAGATATCTTCAAACCAGAATCACACTTACGAACGCTTTTAGTTGGATTAAGCCAGGCAGCTCATCTCAAATTACCTTACACGACCATGGCACTTCTGTGAAGTACAAATCCAGCCCCTGGTGTCGAAGTAACAGTGCCAGACACACCGAGTCGCTCGTGCCTTCTGTCAGGTCATTAAAATGTGCTACAGGTCTCAGAGCTGGTCCAGGAGAAGTTTTATTTGACCACCCGAGCCAGCGAAGGTGGCAGGCAGCGAGTGTGTGCTGATGTCTTGCCACAGGGAGAAGTTGAGTCACTATTCACTGTGCCAGCTGGATCCAAATACAAGCTTAATAAACTGGTTCACTGCAGTGATCATGCCTGGTTGTTGCTGGCACCAAATGCTTTCATCTCTAAATGTCACAGGCAGGTTAGTGTGGCTTTTCTCTTTTCTTTTTTTTTTTCCAGTAGGTGAATAAAAATGTGGAAATTCCAGCTACAAAACCCCAGCAAGAATGAGAACAGAAAAAAAAAAATCTACTTTTGATGTTTGTTGCCGACATAAACTGGCTCCACAATTCTAGCTCCACATTAAAATTGGGACAAAAATAAGCCTATCCTCTGTGGTCAATTATAATTGCTGAAATCTTGGAATTATTTTCAATGCAATCATTCTCCAAAGATTTTCTTGGAATGGGTCAGGGAAACATCAAGCAAGGAGGTAACTTCTTGACAGACAACCTGAAGAAACATGTCCACGCAAGTGAGAGGTAACCAACTTACTGCTCGCCAGGAAAGTTGCACATAAATGCCACTGAAAATTCTCAAGAAATGCATAATCTCTATTGCCCCATTGTTTGCTAAATTCCTTCTCTGGTTGGGATTGATCAATTTTGAACTATATTGCACTTCAGGAAAACAACTGATCTCTGAATGGGTATAAAGCCTCTTTAGACCTTGTTCAGAGCTTTTTAACCAGATCTCAGTGATGACATTACATTACAAATTCTCTTCTCTTAGCATATATAGGAACAGCAAGCTCAGCAGCAACATTTTCAGCAAGAATCTCTGACTCTTAGTGCCCTAGTCAGCTGAAAAATATGCTTATCCCTGAATTCTCCCAAAACTTCCAGAAAACAAGATAAAGCCATCCCAAAACGTTTGTCATCCCCAAATGTTGGCAGTAGCAGAGGGACTTCTGTAAAATTTTGGTTTATCTGTTTTGCAGTGCCACACACAAAAAAAAAAAGGCCTATGATAAAGAAAATGAAGGTGAAGGATTATTTTCATTCCTCATCCATCAGGTTGCATATGTCTGCTGACCACTGAACTTGTTTTATTTGCAAGGGCAGCAGGGAACAATAACAATTATCCAACAGAAAAGGAAACAGAAGTTATAGAATCACACATAGCCCTCCCCAACATCCTTTTAACAATCAAAGGAAAAAAGATAACCATATTTCCACTGTGGATAATGAAATTTGAGATTCAAGTCATCTTCTTGCCTCCTTGTTGGCAAAATTAAATTAAGGAGCAAGTCCCAATTTCCCACTTCAAATATCTTTGAATGTAGCACAAATAATTTACACTCCAGTTATCCTCTTCCATCAAAGAAACAATACAGATACAAACCAGGCCTCTAGAAATGGGAAGATCATAAATTTTATCATATTTAAAAGGGGAGAAAAAAGTGTATTTTTATAACTTTTCCAGCATCTAAATAGGAAACATTACTTGCTTTGCTCCTATTCATTCTGGATACAGGTCAGATGTGTCTCTCAACTAACTTGCGTCACCCACAGCCTCACTAAGGATTGCCAAGCCTTTACAAGGCTGTTTCTGAGCTTTGAATATTGCCAAGAGAACAGAACTGCTTCAGTCTGTTACAAGGAGATGTTAAGAACTTGTGTATTATAATATTTGAGTTCTGTCTGGAGCTGAGATTTAATAAGGTCTTACTGCTTTTTGATAAAAGCTATTTCTTTAGAAATATAACACAGAAATAGCTTTATATGGACAACCAACAAATGTAACAAGATCGACAAAACAATTCACAGTGTCATTGCCAGTCTAGACAAACATGCAAAATCCTATGCTCCATCTCACAAGGCTCATTATATAAAACCATACAGAAAACAAAACAGGACTGACTCAGCATCTTCTGCCAGGAAAAATATTATATGGCTTACCAGCTACTGAGGACAGGAGTCTCTGAATTCAAAGAAGTAAAAATTATGTGATTCAGGATCTAAATGTCTCCTCAGAATGAACCGGAGGGGGAGAGTCAAGAGGTTCAGCCTGCCCATGGCAGGATGTATTAGCAGGACTACTGGAGATGACTTATGCCAATTCTGCAACTCAGAGTAGAAAATGCAAGCACGTTTACATGTCTGCCTCAGTGCCCTCTTGGTCAGCACATCAGAGCTTTCAGTGACCCTCTATTTACTCTTTTATAAAACCATCTGCGCATCAAAATTTTGGACCGCATTTCTTTTGCTATTATTATGATCATCCATGTTAATTCAATGATGTTGCTTTATACAGTTTATTCTAAACTGATGGCAGTAATTTTTACCTCATTAGAGAATGAGGGGATTTGGGTGCTGCATCTTAATCAAATGGGTTGACTGTAATCACAGATCTGACACAGATGCACAAATTTTGGCTTAAACCAAACATGATAAAACAGAAATACAATGAAGAAACCTTAAGTCCAACATTATTTTTAATTATTGGCTTAAAGCAAACATGATAAAATAGAAATACAATGAAGAAACCTTAAGCCAAACATTATTTTTAGTTATTTGTAATTTATTTCTTCCCCATTTTACAGATTACATGAAGTCTATCCTTCGTATTAGATCCTAAATAGGTGCTCGCTAACCAAAATCCTTCCAAGTTCCATGATAAGAAAACACTGGTACAATATCATGCCTCAAGTTGTTTTGGTTAGATACTGGTAGCCTGACACTGATTTGGCTTTTTTGAAACATTGAAAAACAGTGTACCATGTGGCTGGAAACACAGCAGCTGGTGGTGGAACACCAGATTGCACCTTTTGAGCTCTACTAATGTTTTCAGTGGTGATCTAAAGCAGCATTTGAATGTCACATGTAAAATATATATAAAACATTAACACTTCTTATTTACCTCAGAAAAAAATGCAGCTGCCTTCTCTTGACACTTAAAAAAAAAAAAAAAAAAGCAGCTATATATTTCTATATAGAAGCTGTCTTTCTCAATAGAGAAGAATAATTCCCATAATAGTAGAGCACAGTTTTAACAAAAGAGCAGTTAGGCTCTGAAGACTCATGAAGACTGCATACTGGAAATCTAAAATGTCAGAGTTGACTGCAAATATTTTAAAAATTGGTTCTTCTTTTTTTTCCCCCACAATGCCAGAGAAGTCACATATGGCAGTATGAAATTATTTTATTTTGAAATATTATTAATCATTGAGGATTTTTCTCTTCCCTTGAACTTCAAGTGAAGAGAAATCAGAGCCATCAGTCATCTGTGGTGTTTGGAAAAACTCAGCTTTTCACAGCCAGGGCAGTGATTCAGGTTATACCTGAATTTCCTCCAATACATTCCTGTAATTAGTGAATTTGACTGCCATTAAGTGTAACACACATAATAAAAATATGCTCTAACAAACTATGTGTGAGATTTAAGTAACATAAATTCTGTATTTTGGTCTCTAATTCCTCAGCATATTTATCTAATTCACGTAATGTGTCTCCTTTAGCTTCTCCCTGTGTACATGCATCTAGCTATTATTACTTGCATCACCGTGGTGTTTTGCTGACCAATGAATCTACAAAGTGCTTATGCTCAGATCTGCAGAATGATCATGGAAAAATCTCTTGCAGATAAGTGCAATCCCTCACAATCCTAATTTACACAGTTGTCTCTTGCAAAACACTGTCAAATTTTGTTAAAGACATTTTGTTCCAAGGAGTTAGAATAATTTCTAGAACAGGAAATAAAGTAGAGAAACAAGCAACTACCTGGCACACCAACTACAGTTGAAAGAAGACAGAAACTGATTCAGAGATTCCTCCAAAGAGACTAATACCAGTGGGATATAACCCACTTTGGATACCTGCACAAAGCATCAGATATATTGAAATGGACTGGCCACTTCTACTTGGCAGATGTCCTTAAATAACAACAGTTAAACTTTTGGAAAACTTTTTTTCCCCCCTTTTCTGTATTTCAGAGGTGGACCAAATTCAACATTTCCTTAATTCTGGGGTGATCAACTTGTGTAACTGGAAGTGCTTTTTATCCCAGAATTCAAACATAAATGTCTGCATGCCCTTCCACCCTCCCAAGGGCTCTAAAGGATACAGGAAACGTGACATTGCCAGTCCAATGACTTATGCAAGTATCTCTCTATTGAAAGCAATTTTGGGAGGCTTGGCTTTAGACCTTTTTCTCCTAGATAATCACTGTGCTTTCCTTTGTTGCAACTCTCAAAACGTTTTCCTATCAGAAGGCTCAGCACTCAAGCAATACCGCTTAAGTAGATGAAAGTACTAAAAAAGACAGTAGAAGTGGGGAAAACATGAATGCAACTCAGATGCCTTGGGTGGTTTAGAAGATCACAGAAAACCACAATATGAAACTCTTTCTTAAAATGCAAATTTTAACACTCGTTTACTGCTTTAAATGTAGTATTGTCTATCTAGCACAATGACAATATCCCACTCTGGTAAAATATTATTTTTAAATTGAAAACCTTTGTAGTAATTAGGGGTTTAAAGTGTTAGTATGGAATATTTACTCAGGATTGATTATATTATATCTACACAATATATTTTATAGTGTGTAAAACACAGAATAAAACAGGAAAGTTAAAAAAAATATTACTTTATCTGCTGATGATGAATTCTGACAATAAGCACCATTTTCATTCCTGTGGGCCCAATATCTCCAGAGTTAAAAACTGAATAAATTGTGTGACACCTGTCAGTTTATTAGGAGAAAATTATCCATGGATTTAATTATGAAACAGGAAGGTCATAAAAAGTTATCAACTTTGATTGAGCCTTCTTGATCAAAAAACGTACTCCTCTGACCTTTCCATTTCCTGTACTTGCAAGAAAGTTATTCCATACAAAACATTTCTTGCAACTGCTCTAATTTCCTAAAGTCTACTGGACTGTTTGTTATTCCAACTTTAAAGGTAGCAAGCAGGAGCGTTAATTACAGACCTAGAAATTTGCACAGAATTATATTGCATACAAACAGTACAATGTTAGTAAATTATTTCCCTTCTATGCATCAACGAAGTTGCTTTCTCCATATCATTAGAGAAACCTGTTTAGACTCATATTTCTGTAAATTATGTCAGAAATTACCTTACTTCCAGTATCCCCATGCTAGCAGCTGAATGAATATGCTGAGGAGCTGTTGCCATTCTCTTTAGTGATATGATATTCCACAGGATTAATTCCCACTATACCTTCAGGTTTTGTAGTGATGTTTATGCTAGCAATCACTGTTAATGTTTTATTCAATATATTTAGCACAACTTTTTTGCTTAATTGCTAAAGCAATGAGCAAATACTAAGAAAAGAAAAAAACGAGCAGTTAGAAAGTGAAAACAAACCAAATCACGGTCCAGTGAACTCTGGCTTTGCCTTAAACACATTAGCAAATATGTACCTCAGCTCCTCATTTCTCCCACATTTCATTAAGCACTGTTAACCCCTTCCCTTTGGTTGTGGGTGGAAGCTCAGTGCACCCATAAGACGTGTTCAGATCCACACAGCCTTCAATGAGTTAACTTTCCTTCCACAAAGGTGAAGAGTTTTGCTGACCCAGTGCAAGTCGGCTTGAATAAAATTCAATTCTGCTGTAGTCAACAGGAAAGTAGGAAGGAAAATAGGATTTAACAAACAAAGCATAAAAAGTCCACAGCAGGAAATCATTATTTGGGCAATTGTTCACTTTGTTAACAGACTGGACTGTATTAATATCTATCAGTGCATACTGCTGTGTTTGTGGTTTCTCTGTAGTGGCACGTCTGGTCTGATTAGTTACAAAGTGGTCATATAGGCAAGTGAAATCTGCAATTGTGCGAGGTTTCCGAAGAATACAGAATACATATGTCATTAATGCTTAATCTGGCACCAGCTTACTCTGCTTAAAGTTCAAGTGGTTGACTAAAATTAAATCAATACTAAAAGAAGCTCAGAATGCCAATAGAAGTGGTTCACAGAAATAGTTTCACTGACCATTACAGCTGCTATGGATTAGGCATGTCAAATGGTTCTGTTCAAGCTAACAACATTCTTAGTATAGACACACAAAAAACTGCAGCCACAGTATTCTGCCTGTGTGCTTGCAGTTAAAAGAATTCTAGGACTACATATAATATTGTTCCAAGTTACCATTTTACATTTATCATTTTCAGTCACGCTTCTCACCACAAGAAGGCTAAATTTAAACTATTTATATATATATATATGTGTGTGTGTGCATATATGTCTGTGTGTGTGTATATATATATAGACATATAGATATATATATCTAGATATATATATATGACACTGCAGTTAAGAAATAGATTTGTACAAAAATCCTATAAACCGCTGGGGAAAGCCTGACATTCTACAGGGTTTTACATAATAATCATATTATAAAACTTAAAAAGCTATCAATATTAACCAGCTAACATGGTAACACCAACAATGTTTGTCCTGGAACAGTTCCTTAACTTCATGAGAGGAGCCATAAAACAGTTTCTTTTATATATTCTGAAAGTTCTGCATGCAAAGCAGCATCCCAGGCAGAACACTCACCTCCTGATCTAGCTATATTTCAGGTCCCCTTTTCCCAAGGGAAATATTTCCCTGCCTGCCTGCCTTACTCAAGCTTCTTTGAAGCTACCTTAAAAGCTACAACGAGCCTCTGAGAAATGAACTGGTTAGAAATTGCAGGTGGTGAGGTAAGAAAAGGCTTGCCATATAACTTTTTATCAGTCTCAGATATTTTAGTTCAAAATGAAGGTAGTGATGCCAATTTTAATTGATTGTGAATTCAATTCCGTGGTTGTTCTGAAGAAAGATTTTGATTTACTTACTTCATGAGGGGAGCGTGGCAATGCCAAATACTATTTCCCAGTACTGCAGAGACTTAAATGAAACATATGCTGAATATATCACTCTGACATATTCATTTATCATCTTTTATGGAATTGGAGGGATTTATTAGGGCCACTTTCTTTTAACTATTAACATTTTATCCAGTTCAAAGGGCATCAGCTACTCAGAAGAAAACTGGAAAAGGTCAATACACATAGCCAGCAATTGCAAAATGCATCCCATGCATTGCATTTCACTCTTGACCCAATAACTTCCCTTTCCCAACCTTGATATTTCAGAACACATGGCTGTTTTTTACATCTGATACTTCACAGGACTATCATTAGTCAGATTTCACTGTACTATGCTTTGACCACTTTTCAAAACATGTGATCAAATCCAGTACCTGACAACATTTCTAATCCCCTCTAGAAACGTCGTATGCTGAAACACAGAAAACTGGGGCAAGACTCCTTGTAGCAGTGAAGTACCACATAAAACCCATCTGGGAATAAGCTGATGACCTGTCTAGGTTATCTGTACCTCCTCTGCTTTCCACCTTTCAGCTAGCTGTATATTTGAGAAGTCTCAAGCAAAGACTTTGGGTTCAGATTTACAGAGAACCAGTGGCCCATTTGCCTCTGTAATGAACATGGAGAAGATGCACCATTATGCCTATTCACCATCAGCCACAACATTTCAAAAATATAGTGCATGATATTACTACATGTGCCTCAGCACTCTGCTTGGCACCCATACCCCTGTGGGTTTACTAATCTGTGTATCAAAATAGTGCAGGAGTTTCAAAACTTTTGATTGAATAATTGATTATTATATCAACTACATATTTATTAAAATTTTGTGTTGAGCCATATTTAACTCTAAAATAATTATTTTCAGTTTCGGTCTCCTAATTTGGAATCAGTTTCAAGTAAATAGATTAAAAGAGATTTCGTAGGAGTTACCTGTAGTTTACAGATTCATAAATTCCTCCATGTGAATCTGGAGGATAAAACAGGTTGTTGGTAATAACCTGAGTTTACAGATCAGAATTTGGTCTGTTTATTGTGAAGGGCTATCTTTTATATTTTACTTATATTGATGCCTTTTTTTGAGATAATCCATTGTAAAACTAAAAATCTCATACTCACCTTTACACAGGATTGCAATTCATTGAAGTTATCTAAGGGATGAATTACAAAGCACTAAATACTTGTCATTTACTAATTACTAGCAAGAATGAATCTCGTGATTTATTTCAATTTCAGGTACTTGAATACCATATCAGTGCATTGAATTCTGTTGACAGCTGCCAAAAATTTTGTAGGACAAACTCACCAGATTACATTGCAAGTTTTTGCAGTTAGTGTCTAAGTATTGCACATACAAAACATTAATTCTAATTATTTAAATGATAGTATGATACCTAAGTCAAGCCTTACAATGAGAACAATTAATCTTGTGACTTTGACACTAGGCTGGAACTGAGAGGTAGAACCACCTAAACTAAACTTTAACTAAAATTACACTATGCTTTCAGGATATCTTTTGAAACATATTTAAGATGTTCCTTTGAAAAATGGGAATACTAATTTTTTTTATTCAGATTAAGATTGCTTTTTCTAGTAACATCTCATTTTTGGTGGCACAATAGTAAGATAATCTTGATAAAAATCTATTTTAAAACTTCAGACTACAATCTGCACTGACTTAATTCAGGACAAAAAGAGGAGGACATACACAACAATTTTATCAACATCTTCCTTGTACTGGAGGGGCCCAAAACTGAACACGGTATTGCCTGTGTGCCTATTTTCAAGTTTGTATGAGTTTGGTTTTTTTAGCAGCTTTGCTTGCTTTGGTTTTATAATGTAATTTTTTTTTCCCAATTACTTGAGCTAATCTAAAGGTAGCCATTAATCAGAACTATTAACATAATGAACTATGAAAAAGGATATAAACCTCATGGCCTGCACCCTGATACTGTTATGAACTCCTAAGATAAAGAATATGCTTTTCTGAGTATATAGCTTACTTATGCTTTCTTATTTGTCATTATTCACTGGTTTTGAAGTGTCTATTTAACTAATAACTATATTTCAATACCATTTTGTTTAGTGATCAGGTGTATTTTCAGAAATAATAGATCTCTTGCATATACAAAACAGGAATGTTTTCTTAGTACTTTTGTTATTCATGAAAGAAACTGCCAGATATAGGTATTAAAGTCCACGTCAACTTTTTATATTTTAATTATCATCTCCTCTAGCTTACAATATTTATGGACTAATTCCTGCATCAGCAATAACTGTCCTGTTAAAGAAAGTACTAAAATCACTCTCATCATCCCCTGCTTGGATTCTTTCTCCCTTTGGACACGCATCTACCAAGTTCACGCTGTACTCTGTTTTCTATATTCACAGTGGAGAAAACTCTTTGCTCCAACATTATGAAGTTTAATCCTCCTCCATTGCTGCATTTTAGAAAGCATCATCTTTGCCTTCATACATATCAGTCATTGTTTTTTCATGTCACATTTTCTGTTGGAAGTCTAATGAATATAGAACCTTTTTCAAACTAAAACACCAAAACCCCACAAAACCCTACCAAGCTTGCAGTAACAAAGCTTGCCTTATTTGCTGTCATCTTGATCTTTTCTGTTTATCAGTATCTTCAATCTTCTCTCTCAACCAACATAAGGTCTTTGAACAAAAAAAAAGTGCCTTATTTTGTAGGCAAAAATAATTATTGCAATGCATGAGTCCCTTTATATACAAAAAGCAATGCAACAATTACTCCATTTGTTAGGAAGAGGTTAACATCGTTCTGTGGGCTCCTTGTCAAGTTCCAGCAGTTACAAAATGTCTTTGTGTAATGTATCAGCATTCCTGAATTTTTGTGAAACTGGGGAGGGGAAATCAATATTAGAAATCAGGGAGCTGGAGCCTTCACATGAAATACAGTTTTGTTCCTACCACAAAGCTAAGTGGTTTTGATCTTTCTGAACTTCTCAATCACGTGCGACCAAAGAATTCTTCGCAATGAATTATGTTTGCCTTCTATGTTAATGAAAAGCCAGCATGCGTAATTTATAGAAGCTAGGAACCAAACATTAAAAAATAAAGTCATAAAAAAGCCATAGGAGTCTTTAATGGCAGAGTCCTCACCGCCTAAATGGAACTGTTATACAATATTTTTCTGTCAGATTTATTAGGTTGTATTTGAATATGTTCGACTTTGCAATGATGTTTGTACAAAAGTTCCAAAGAGCAAAAACATTAAAAACCAATAAAAATCAAACAAATGAATGATCACAAGAAAAACAAGGATTCTGTAGAAGACTTCATTTTCTCTTAAAGCCAGTATTAGGCTTAAATCTCAGCCATAAATATCTAAATTACAATGTCCCTCTTTCACAAAGGTGGATCCTAATATTTGACCTTTTTATTTTTTGCTTTTATGCTGCTACTCCTCAGCAAAATTACTTCCTGTAAGGAGTGGTATTCCATCAAAGTAACTGTCATCCTCTTTCTGAAGCGAAAGAAAAGGCCTTCTTCCTGATGTAGGAATTGAAAAAGCAGTGGAAACCAAGAAAAGGTCTGAATCCTGAGCCATTAGCATCAACAAGGAGCATTTCCATTGGCTTATACAATTTGAAAGTACATGTAACTATATGTGTTTTGCAGTGTCATATCACTCCCCCCCTCCTCATCTTCATATGCATGACATTTTCGAGTAAATATTCTATTGAAACACAAAGCTGGCAATAGAAAATGTTCACCCAACTCCTTCTTTTGGGACACAATATAGCTTTTTCATATAATGAGTAAGAATCATCTCTCACCCTTTTAAAATCAGTGTATTTCATTTGAGCTTGTCTAGGTAAGATGAGATTTTATCTACAGCATCTTGCAAACTGGAATTGCCTTATGCAGAGAGGTGCACTAAGCTGTCACTGATTTCATATGACAATGCAACTTGCTTGAGATGTATTAATACAGATTTCCAGACAAACCAACTACTTCGTACACCTGAAGAATTAATTTTCCAAAGTACCTTCAATAACTAAATGGTAAGTTAATACTGGCACAGATAAACCTGAGCAAATGGTGCATACAATATTCACACTTACCCACTAGACCCCTGAAAATACTTAACTTGCAAACAAATTACTTTTAATATGAAAAAAAGGGACATTGGCAGAATACAAATTTTAGTTCTTAACCAAAATGTTCTATTGAAAGTAAGCTTGAAGGTATGTTTTGGGAAAACACTACAAACTATCAATAACACAAGCTTATTCTGTGCTGATGTAAATTACACAATTATGATTGAGGTTAAGTAAGATTAGACTGCTTGCAAGCTACTTCTGTAAGCAGAGGAATGGAATAGTTTATATCCTGAAAACAATTCAAGAGCTGGATCTCATTCCCAAGGAAAACCCAATCAGGCCAAAGTGTTTCACAAGTGAGCTGGTCAGACAGCACAAAATGCCATTTACCTACAATAAAAACTGAATCATCAGTGTAGATGGGAAAGAGCTCTCTTGAACAATACCCTTCCTTGCTTCTTCAAATCAGTAACTGAGAAATTTGTCCCACTCATTTATTACTGCAATATTCTCTATGAATCATGAAGAAAAGCATTGATTTGGAGAGAAGCTGTTATAAAATCCATTGCTAAGTTTAACAAGGTAAATCATTGGATCCTACATTGCTTGTAGCAATAATTACAGATTAAAAATCCAGAAACAACCTCCTGTTGTTTCTTTTAGCTTTCTTCTAGCTAACCTACTACATTTTGGCATTTCCTGTTCGGCTGTGGTAGGTCTGTCCAGAGGTTACAAAGAAAACAAGCTAGGAAAAGAAATATGCACTCCACACTCTGATAGCAGTCTTTCTTTCCCCAAGCATAGTTCCTATGGTAAACCAGCTTTCTTCCTTACAAAAATTTTAACATAAAAAATCTACTTCTCAAGATCAGTCATAAAAAATTCATCATCTTAGTTCCAAGAAGACATACATATAAAGACCTGTTCTACAGGTTGTCAAAAATAATTGACTAATTTTCTTAAAACAGTTGAATGGCAGGAAGCCCTGACAAGACATTACAAGACAAAAATTATTTGTTTTCTTCACATAGAAGTTTTACAGGGAAAAATAACTGAATTTTAAAAAAATGAAAGAATTATTGTTAGGCATTTGCTTTCTGTGCAGCACTCAGTAGTTAAAACCATTAAATTCAACTGCTTCAAAGTGTTGGTTTGGCTGTTATTACAGAAATTAAGTCCTCAGACATTTGAAAGCCTGACTAGCTTCATACAAAAAGTATAAGCAATTCCATATATCTCCTACGTTTCACAATGACATTATCTCCATGATGATTAACAGATCAGGAATTGGAGACTAATTATAATAATTCGAAGTCTTCATTTCATACGTGATCACATTCAGTACTGCTGGGATAAGGATCCTGATGTCTATAATCAGTATACCAGTGGGCAAGAAATCAACACCATAAATAGATATGTACAGGATTTGACAGATTTTACTGACACTTCTATCACATTTAATTACATTCCTCTCAGATTCCTATAGGAAGATTCAAAATTGACACTTGACTTCTATTAATGTCTTCAGACATGTTTAGAACACACAGAGTAGTAGATCTTTGGAAATTTTAGGTCTTAACTATTATTAAATTTTACAGAACTTTGCATTAGAACCCTGGACACTAGCAAACACTTACAACTTCCAAGGCCAAAAATTAAAATAACTACATATGCTTTGATTTAGTTTCTCAAATAAATTAAAGACATACCATGGCAATATGGCATGAAGGAATCTGTACCATTGCTGTGTCTGATTTTCCCTTTCTTTGGAATACACAGTTAAATAGACAATGAAGTAAATCACATGGATTCTTTTGTAACTACTCAGTGAATTGTCACAAAATAAGATCTTTATGACTTGGAATCAATTAATAAAATCCCATAATAAATAAGGGATTTTTCTCTACCCTACACCAAAGTCTTCTAAAGGACTGTACATGAAAATTATGCAAATGTAACTTCCAATACAAGTTAAGCACAGAGCCATCAATTATGGTTTAGCTGTCCATAACTGCATAGATGGTCACATACCACTCATTACAACTTCTCACAAATTAAAATTCTGTAACTACATTATTTATTATTTAGCAGACTGCCACACTGAGTAACTAATTTATTCATGGATGTTAAACAATTCAGTTAATAGCAAATCCAATACTTAAAAGCCACAGATTTTGCTAAGATACATACCTTCTGCAGTTGAAGTTTGAATTGCTGCAATGACTTGCCCCCAAAAAGTCACGTGGCTAAATTCCAATAAGGAGTCTATTGTATTATGCAAATTCAAAGTTTCATGATTACAAAATTAAAATTGTTTCTGAATGTGTATAAATATACCTTTAATTTATAATAACTTAACATAATAATTTAATACCATTTTTACCTGTGAAAAGGTAAAAGCATATTTATAATAGCCTAGAAAATACTTATTCTTATAAGTTCTTTCTTTACCAATACATAGCAATAAACTCAGCCAAAACTTCATTCTTCTATCTTAATCATCTCACAGTAAAATGAATATCAACATCAAATAGGGCCATTTAAATCCATTTAAATATCACTGACACTTTCTTTCACCAATTTTTTCTTTACAGAGAGACCAAAGGAAATTAATGCAATCCCATACTTTTATAGGAAAGTAGATCTCTATGACTAACATAACAAATGAATTTAAATAGTTTCTAATCTGGCCAAACTGTCAATCAGGGTCCTTTTTCATAATCAGATATCAGGAGAATTAAACTACTGCTGCATTATCTTATACAGATACTCTCGATGGCCAAATATGACTTTTACAATTGATATCCTTCTCATTACAAAAGTGTGATTTCATCAGTCACTTTTGATGCTTTGATAGAAAGATTAAAAATTACTTCAGTGATTGAAATCATCAGTGCTAATAAAAAGGGAAATGGAAGGCACGTATGTGATGCGTTTTAATTAATTTTTATAATCTTTTCTGTTATTAAGCTCCGAGCTAGGAATCATAAAATAAAATTTATTTTGGCTAAGACAGAATTATACATATAGACTTGGTATCCATGCAGCTGAAATTATACTTTCCTAGGTAGCCAGAACCAAGCAAAGCAGTAAATGAACCATGATCAACAAGATGACACAATGACACCTGAAAATCTCATTTCTGATGACCACAGTTACCAAATGTCTATCTACAAAAACAGATAACTTTCTGGGCAGAACTTTCAAAAGTAATAAATATTATACTAAGAATGGTCGAATCTAAATAAAACAAAATTTCACCTCACGCATTTCTGTGTTCTGAAGACAATAAACATCTACCAAAGTGTAAGACAGCTGGCAGGTTTTCACAGCTCAGGAAGTGACTATGTCTTTTACCAGCTCAAATCCTAGTAATAGTCAGTATGAGTATTCACACTGCTTATTAGTGTTTTTAAACATAGTTATCAAATAATACACAATTGTACATTTGTTCCTTTGATCAGCCTGCAACCAAACCCTCCAAAAAAACCAGGAAAAAAACAGAAAATAAGCTGTATATTAACTTCCTTCACATGTTGCAACCTTAATTGTGCAGTAAAGCAGCATTTCAGTGAAAAGAAATTCCCAAAACAAAGCAAACAAAAAAGTAACTTTAGAGAGCCTGTTTCTGCTTAACTACTTTCCTCATTTTGACTTTTTAACACCAAGATGAGAAACACAACCCATACAAAAAATACAAATCTTCTCATAAAAGCTCCTTCCCAGGTTGACTCAGTGCACATGGGAATTTAATACAAAGACATTTTCTGCAAAACTGCCAGTTTACACAACTGATGACTGAAAATACTACATCTTTATTAAACTAACTTTCTAATTATCAGGTCTACAGGGGACACTGATTTTGGACAAAATATTAGGATTGAATAGAGACATGGCACAAAGAGAAGGACTTTTCATTTTTATTATTGAAAAAGCTTTGCCTTCTACATCTCCAATTTCATCCTAATACACAGATGATTTTATACCTACTTAAGCTGTCACTGTGCACACACCATGTCCGTCACAGTCGTAAGTAGCAGAAAATTTTTAAGAGTTAAACTATTTACAACCACCAGACTTTTTTTTTTTTTTTCCTGAAGGGAAACACTGCAGCATTATGTATTTGTTTTACAATGTCTATTGTTAAAGATTTCACAAGGAACATATAAGTTTATGTGGAGAGCTGTTGTCTGTAAAGGGAGTAAGGTTACAGATCAACAACCAAATTTTACAAGGATTTTCACTGTCACTGAGGGGTCACTTTGATTAACCCTTTATCAGTAAGGCTTTGCCTCAGGAATACAGCAAATTTCCTGTTTCAGAGAATTTTCCCCTTGCCTGTTCCAATAGCTTCACTTCTCAGAAATCTGGCCAGTGTGCTGACTTTAATTTTAGATCTCTACTAATTTACTTGTTAAAAATAGTACTTCTGTCTTAATACTGTGCATTTTGAAATATTGCCCATTCTGTAGCACTTAGAGACATGTATGCAAAAAAAAAAAGTAGTTAAAATATTCACTTCTTTCATGCACAGAACAGGACCAGAAATCTAATACTGTATCAGCAGACAGACTGTTTCAGAACTACATCCACACACTGTCTGGCAATATGTAAACTTGCTGCCTCACCCTTATACATTTTCTTCTTCAAAGCAGATACCAAAGAAATTAGTTTGTCCCCAGTGTTTGAACATCAAAGACAGCAGGCCAAATTAATCCCTAGTGTAACTTGATGAAATTAGTCCTTGGTCTTGCTCTCCATGGAAAGCCCTACTCCAAAACACACATTTAATTAATATCCTCTCTCGTCTATAGATTCCTATAGGGCTTTTAAACTTTTCCTTGCAGCATGCTTTATGCAACTAGTCTAAGTTTCTACAAAGGCCCCTTCTATCCCAGTGCTTTATTACTGTTAGGAAATAATTTTAACACATATGTTAAAAGATGTTTCCACAAGAACATGGATAACATGGAGTGAACACTCAGCAGTGGAATTATGCAACTAACATAAAGCAAAACCAAGGAAGTAGCTTTATAGTCTGTGACAGCATATGGAAAACTGGTGAAAGAGAAGGGGAAGCAGTGGCTCAAGACAGATAAAACTGGATATGGAAAAAAGAGGAAGTTTGACCATTGATCCTATCTCACATTAATAATCAAAGGCAAAGTTCCTATTAGCTCAAAATATGTAGAAAAAGCTTTTGATGAAGTGGAATAAAATTCTCTCAGGTCTCTCAATCAGAGACTATTACTGAATTGATGTAGGCATATAGCGAAGAATCTTTCTGAAAAAAAAATCATCTTAGGTGTACATATAAACAGAAGAAAGATGCACCTTTTTTTTTTTTTTCCTGAATCAGATCTAATGTAAGGAAGACAGCAGCCAGGAAGAGAAGACTGAATGGAAGTGTAATGGAGAGGAGTAATAAAATCTGAAGAGTATTCAACTTCTTGACATTAGAATTAGACAAACCAAATAAAAACAGACTCAGGCTTCAGTGAATGCCTGTTTTAAAAATCCTCTGGCTGTCTCTGCATCCATTATCATTTCTAGCTCTGAACTGAAGTGCAGTGATGCTGGACAGCACAGCCACGTGATTTTATGTTATAATTTGCAAATGTCTGCATTTTCAAAGTTTCCTTGACAAAGAAAACCAAATATTCGCTCACACCCATGCTCCATGATTCTGGAAAAAAACCCCAGCATTAGCATACTTAGCCTCCAAACACTGTTATAGAAGACAGAGATAAAGGAAGAGAGCACTAATGCTACTCAGAAACTTTAGGTCCTGTCTAGGCAAGATACGTAAGTTTAGAACTTTCACCTTGAGCATAAGAAAAATGTGAATTTAGATTTTATAAAGACAAACCATATGATTGTGAACTGCAATACATGACAAAAGAGATGTTGCTGAAATCTACTGCAACATCACTCAGCTCCCAAGATTGTCTAGAATGGCACACCACAAGATTCCCGTAAGAGAAGATCATGAGACCATGAGACCAAAACCAATGCCCTTAGCAAGGTATATGTCAAGTGAGGCTAATACCAAGTGTAGAAAAATGCTTGAAACGGTTGGTTCTTGGACTTTATCCTCTGCATTGTACTTGCTCTGGAAATAGCCAACTGAACAGAATCACTAGCCACGCCAATGCAAAGGTCTTTGATTATAAAGCATCCATGGGGCCAGAAAAACCTCAAATATCCATAATTCTGCTTCAGGAAGCATTTTAAATTAAATCTCATTTTATACAGCTGATAAGAATGTGACTTAATAGAATATGCACTTTTTGGTACGATGTGATCTTCTAGTATGAAGGTCATGCCAAACATTCCATATTTCATTATTTTCTCATTTGCAGGCTTTTTACAACAACAACAACAAAAAAAAAAAAAAAAACAAAAAAAAAAAAAAAAAACCAAAAAAAACCCACATACACACACAAAAAAAACCTTCTCTTGTACCATATTTTCAGCTGCTACGATTCCTAAGGTACAACATTATTTTTGAGAAAGAAATTAAAAGCAATAACAGCTTGAAAACAAAATTAAGCTGGTGCCTTTGAAATCTCTTCCTCCAAATGCAAGTCATCTTGCAACACACCCCCCATTCTTAGTGCTGTCCAGTTAACGTAACTGATTGTTTGCAAAATCATTCTAAGATAAAGTATTGACATGCTCTTGCATGTTGATAAATGGGGTAATTTATTGTATATATATTTTTTTCCAAAAATTTGTAACTTCAGAAAAAAGTCCATTAAAACAGCACTCAAAATCACTGTTCACCTGAATGCACTTGGTAGAGAAAGTTTTTCCAGTACCATGGAAAACAACAGAACATCAGGGTTCTAGTTACAACCTTCTTATCAAGGGAAAAGCTTTCCAACGTTATCTTCAGCTTTTGCTCAATCAAATATTCAGCAGCATCTTGCAAAGATCATGGAGCAGGTAGATTGTCCCAACGACACTCACATTTTGGGTGAGATCCTGGACACGCTGCAGTCAAAAGGAAAGTACTCCAAACTCCTTCAGGGAAGGAAGCTCTGAGCCCTGGTGTCAAGCAGTACTCCATAGGCCATTACACTGGTCAGCAATTATGCAACAGCAGCAAAGACATGGTAGAATAACCAGTCATGCAGTTCTTTTCAATTCTCAAGGAATAGCTGAGTTTATTTGGCTCGAAGTATGATTTTTAAGAAAATATTTTGAACCCTAAAACTTACTTCTGATCCTGATTTTCTGCATGACCTTGGATATATTTCAAATTTAATATATTTCAGCTCCTCCTGTACTAAAATGAATGCAGCAAAACATACCCACTTCTATAAATCTTTATCCTGTTTAGATGAAAGGCATTTGACAATGTAAATGCAAAATCTTGTTACTTATTAAAGGAGGCTTCTACCACAGCCCTTCACTTAACGTTGTTAGGGCCACCCTTTACCTTTAAATCTAGCAAGACAATTATTGATTATTGCTTAATGACCACATCACCTCTGTTAGAAATATAAAAGCAATATAAACATGCCTTTGCCTGACAGATCAGCTGTCTTAAGCAGTGACTGGTGTAATTTTACCTATTTATCCTAATGCACCCCCACTTTAGTAGTTCTCAGCAGTAGTCTTACGTGCATACACTCACATGAGCCAATCCTGGTTCCTGTGGGTGATGTGTTGGCACTAGTTTAGCTTATGAGCTGTGCAGAAGTTCTTTTACAGATCAGTTCCCTCTTGCTCACATTCAGGTTTTTCAGCTCATTACAAACCCAGGTCCAAATTTCCCAACCCAACAGGTAGGACTAAAAAGCAGTTGCCTTAGCCTACAAAACACTCAGTATTTAATATTTAGTATTATAAGTATACTACTTATAATTGACCCCATCCTATTAAACTTTATAGGAATCTGCACTGTTCAGGGCAATATTGGCCAATTCAATCCTGGAAAAAAAATTTACACTGAATTCAAAGACACCATACCATGAATGATGTGCTGTTGGGATTACTTCAGTTCTTAGCAGTGAATGGAATCCATTGCACAGAATTAATACCTACCTTCAAACAGCAAGGATTGAAAAGATATGATAATACTTAGTAAGTAAAAGAAGCACGTTTTAGAATCTATTTTTTTAGAATCTATTTTTTGGAGTGTGTTACTGAAAGAAATTTCCCAGACATTACAGACACCAGTTATTTGGTGCTGCTGGCAACAATTTCCTAAGTTATCAAAATTCATCTTAAAACTGCACTTGGCCTGAATCAGTCCTAGAAGTAAGCTGGTTAAGAACACCACTGTACTTTCTAGATGGCAAAGGGATGACTTATTTAGCAATTATTTTATCTTGGCAAGAAGTAATAAAAAGCAAGACATTCAGCTAGAAAATAACAATATACTTGGAGCAGGTTATATTTATCCAAGAGTTGATATATTTAATAATCAAGTGTAGATATGCTAAAACACACCATCCTCTGCTAAAATTTCTTATTAAAACGGGCACAGTGGGCGAGTAAAACTCTAAGAGTATGTGCTTGCTGACTGAAAAACATTATACTAGCCATAGATTACTGAAATAAGCAGACTGTCAAAATATTACAGGAGCAAACTGTTGCATTCCAAATATGAGGACAGCTTTATAAAATGACAATAAATTATAACTAAGGAAGAATGCTCACAAATTACTTTTTCATCCCTCACAACAAAAATTTGTTACAAACAATAATAGACTACACATTAAAGATGAAATACCATAGAAACTCATGCATTTTAAAATGTCAAAAGCAGTTTCTAAGACACTGGGATCAAAAATAACCAATCCAAAATATAACTCCTCTCCAACTATCAATTAATAAACTCATCTATAGATTATTAGGAATTAAACAAATAAAACAACCTAAGATCAGCAACAAAAAAACCCCTATCATAACCAAAGACAAAAATTCCACACACCTACCAGTCCCTGTAGCAGTTTCTGTAGAGGAGCAGCATTATTTCTTTTTCTAACAGCTGTAAAGGTATATCACCCTAAAACAAGCAACAGATGCAGGGCACACCTAACTGTGAATCTAGGTCTAAAAGGAACCTCTAAATCGCCTTAAGCCTAAAGGAAAACTAAAGCTTCAAGGTACAGTGGAGTTGTAGGAAGAATTTCTTTCACTGTATATTGTACTTTGAATGCATGAGTATCTGCAGTACTTAGAGATTGACAGTATCAAATATACTATCTAGTCATATACAGAAAGATCACCAAAAAAGGAAATGCAGCCACAGTAAGAACCACTGCTTTAGAAACTCAGCCTAGCCTGAAATGAGGGAAATTGGTAGTTTTTAATCAAATATGGTTTTGCATCTAATATCCTACATTTTACTGGAAACACTTATATCCAATGGATATCATAGGCAGTGCTTCCAAGCCATTGTATGGGAGAGATGTGTAAGAATTTATAGAAAACAAAGACAGCCTATGTTGAGGTGAACACCCTGGTGCCTCTCTCACTAAGTTACGAGAAGTACACCACTGGACCCGGCTGCTTTTAGCTTTCCTGTATGCTCCATTTTCTTCCTTGCTCCTGGAATGTTTCTAGAGCACAGATGTTCATTACGATTGTAAAGAATCAGAGGTCTAAAATTCAGCATCCACAGATCTGCCGAAGTATAGTCCTGAGAGCTTCAGTGTTTAAATGAATAAGAAAAAAAAAAAATTTGCAAGAAGATCTACAAAAAACACTACTCTTTGTTTAGTAAAAGAGTTTTACATATCCAAGTACTCAACACATTATCTCTATGACCTTCACAATCTCAGTCTCCTGCCCCTTTCCGGGAGTTCAGAAGGTACAAATGAGGTCTCTATTGTATATCCATGATCCCCATTCTTTTCCTCCATCATGATGCTCTGGGTTTTTCCTTCTCACTAAACTTGGTAGAAAAGTCACTTTTTTAAAAGTTACTGTTCATCAAGCAGATGACCCCAGATTATCTTCACTTTTTGATCTTTCCAGTATTGATGAAAATTATAATAAACAGAAACATTTAAGAAAAAAAGCAGTAGGTTGTTTAGAATTCAACACTGGGAAAAAACTATAAAGAACTAACTTTAAGCCATTTTTTCATCTTGCCTTTGAAACAGTTACAAGTTTCATAATATAACTGGATGGACCTCTTCTCTAGAACTACTCATCTTTTCTTTCAAAATGCAAAAAGTTTTCATAGCTAGCACTGTGCGATGAGCCTGGAAGTCTACTCAAAGACTCAGAAAAAAGAGGTGAGGATGCAAGTAGTCTTCCAATAGAAGTGAAATTTGTAGTGTGATAGAAGTATATGCAAGGAGTTCACAATCTGAAGCCAGTATGCATAAACTGCAGATACATACAGTCCCTATGGAAAGCTTTGAAAGCTCTGCAGGAGCTGCAAATAGCAGCAAGGCCTAAAGTAAAGCCAAAGAACACTTGGAACTTCTGAGAAATTCAATGTCAACACAATATCATTTATGAAAGTATGTGGTAAATTCTGAGAAGCTGCCTCGCAAGTCTCAGTTCAACCAATGACTTTAGCAGGAGGCTTAATTGGTTTTCCTGCTACCCTTCTTCTTGAGCTGGTTCTATTTTGACCATTGAGTAAAAACCAACAGCCAGTGTAAATCTCCTAATCTGTCATTTAAACAGACGGCATTGTCGTGAACACGTGATTCAGGTTAAATTTCCGTTAAATATTTCCCTGCTTTAATTATTTTTTCAATGAAAGTTGACACTGGTAACACAATAAAAACCCCATCATAAGCAGGCAAATAGGCTGGAACTCTGTCAGGAAGCTGTCAGTATGCATAGTGAAGAACTCACTATCAGATGGTATCAGGTGGTTACCCATGCACAGAAGAAAACGTGTAATATTTAAAGGGTCATCTTTTCGATCTGTATCAATTCCTGCTGATTGTGACATACTTATTTTTTCAAATAGTTCATAACGGACTTCAGGAGCACCTAAGAACTTGAAAATTCCAGAGAGCAGAAAAGCAATGCAACACAAGATTGATGTCAAAAACGATTGCTTTTCTCTGTAGTAGAGCCAATAATTCCAGATATAATGCATGCTGCAACCATGTGAGAATATACTTAATATTCATATTGCAATGGCAAAAGAAATAAGAGAGCCTGCACATACAAAAGGACTATTTCAACTTTAAATTCCAGCTTGGTGCATGAGACATGCATAAATCCATTCCTACTCAGTATAGCAGTCCACTGATATAAAAACCCCTTCTGGAAACCATTCACTTTGGTGGTCTAAACATAACAATTATCACATTAAAATAGGTGACTAATGAATTGGGTACACGTGGCTACTTTCATCACAAAATGTATCCCAATAGCTTCAGTGATTTAAATAACATTATGAAAAAAGATAGTTGAAAAATCTGAATCTCATTCATTTGCACAGTATTAGACGGTAAAATATGATTTTCTCATAATTATTAGCCAGCAGAAAGCTACTTCTTGTCTTTTTGTGTGGCTGCTACTGTTTTCAACATCTGAAGTAACAGATGAAAATAAATTTTAAAGATTTACAACTGCAGGAATTACTAGATCAATATAAAAATTGTAAGAAAAACACTCTGTAAAGCTTGCAGACTCTAACCGATGACAAAATGCAGACAATTCAGGAATATCTCCTTTGGCTGGAATGAAGACTAGCCAATATATTGATGTCTGATAAAAATATATAAACTAGTAAAAAGTTATTTAACCTGACCAAAATCTGTATTTAATTTTATGGAATGTGATGACATAAGAATTAGACAAGACTTAAATCAATCTTCTTCTACTGGATTCCAGTTCATCAAAAATGCACTGAACAGATATTGAGGCAAGAAAGTCTCAGCATTTTTCAGACACAGAGGGAATTCTTTTGGTTTCTTGTTCATGTGTCACTCAAATTACATCATCATCAGACATGAAGGAAAGCATCAGCTGGTGTAGAAAATCTAGAGATGCAGCCAGTGTCTCTGGGAGATACAGGGAATGGAGAGATCTTTTTGAGGAAAGTGGCAATCTGACTCATTCAATCTTTCCATGACATTAAAAACAAATAGTGCCTCTGAAGAACTTGGGGGTTTTTTAAACTCTTTAACTAATAGGAAGGACATAGCCACAGTCATATAAAGGGAGTACAGCAAAGAAGTGGTACTATAACCTCTCTATCATCTGGCATATAAAGTGTGCCACAAGATGCTAAACCTGAGCTCTGATGCCTTTTGCAAGTGCTCCTGCTTCCTTTTTCTCAGTATGACTGTGAACACCTAAAAGTAAAATATCTCACTGAAGCAAAGACAATACAGGCAACAAAAAGGACATCAGCAAAAGTAGGAGGAGAAAGTCAAAGACCCAGTTCATCTCTCTATTCACTTCAATTTCTTACAACCATCTTTCACAGTCTATTACACAATCTTCCTTCTAACCTCCTTAAACATACAAAAAGTGCATAATGGTTGCTTGAACACATAAACATAAAATCAGACAAGGCACCCATAATAATGAGATAAGCTAAAATTCTATCAGCCCAATTCACTTTTGCTTAGGCAGAAGGATATAAACAGTTCTTCAAATTGAAAGTCACCACAATCCCATACAAATCATGCACCAACAATTAAAGAAGTTAATTTATCTAAGCTTATCTCACATACACAGAGAAAATTTAAAGACAAATTATAAATTTGTCAGTTTTGTCATAAAGGTTGCAATTACTTGTAGTAATATAATTATCAAGGAACATACAGATCTTATAGTCCAACCTCAAGCACATGGCTTCTTGCAAAAGTCTATAGCATCAAGGAATGTTTTGACTATACAGCATTTCCTGAATGAATGGGAACATAAGAACTTTTCATGGATCTAAACTTATAAATATGGGAATACATAAAGTTGATTATACTATAGCTTAGGAACAAATGGAAGTAGATAATTAGTTAGTTTATTGGTTGGTTGGTTGGGTTTTTGGTTTGTTTTTTTTTTTGTAATATTCTAGTTAGAGCATCCATTCAGTAATGTATTACGTATGCACTGAGAGTTATAGAAAAGTTTTTATTGTGTATTTAATGTATCAAAAGCATAGTTTTAGCTGCTAGAAAAATTCAAGCAAGCTCCTCAATTGAGTTGCATGTGAGCAGGACCACTAACTTCAGGGTAACTCATGCTGCTTCAAAACAGTTCTTAGAAATAGTTATCTATTTTCCTAATGGACTTATTTTGATCCTCCAGTATAGTTAAGTTTCTTTTCCCACAGAATAACATTGTATATGACCATTTTAGAGTATTGAGCCTAAGTCTGTAGGCCTATTTTTCAGAGAGCAGATCAGTCAACCTAAAAACCGAGTCTGAAACAAGACCAACACTAAAAAAAAAAACAAAAACCACATTAAAACCCACAAGAACTATTAGTTCTGCTTGTCAACTCCATTTTAATGGTTTCTACAACTCTAATTCTCACACTGTGTGAGAAATAGCTGGCAAAAAAGCTAACTATAACTTATCAGAGAAAACACAAAGAAATGTAAGCTATCTTGAGTGATCCTCAACAGCTGCACTTTAAAAACAGAATCAGGACTTCAAGTGCATAAACTCTGATGAAAACACTGTTTCATTTTTAAGTATGTTGTACTTGGAAAATCATTATAAACCAAAACAAGGCAGAACTCAGCAATGGAAAAGCAGCTAAAAGAAATCCATATGGGCTACAGTTTTTCACATTTTTTTTCCCCAGACGAAATCCTCTTGCCCTATTCTTTTCTGTGCCCCCAATTGTATTCATCTACTTCTCTTGTATTCCTGACACCTTCAATACAGACCTCAGAGTTGCTTATCTCTCTCCTTCCCTTCCTTAGAACTAATTATCCATCTGCTTGGCATTCAGATGCTTTCCAAAAGTTCCACAGACATATGCATTCCTATGTGTACGCAGGACAAACTCAAATCCAAGGCAAATTATGTCTCTAAGTGTACTTGCAAACCTGGATCTGAAAGATCAGGCTGAAAAAACAAGAGGTAACAACACAGTAGTTCAATTTATTCTACATTTGATTCTTCAGATTGGACAATGTGCCAAAAGCTGAATTGGAATTATGGGAGAGATTCAGAGGTACCATCTCAAGAATCTCTAAATTAAGGGTTGGAATACCTAAGAAGTGGACATCCTGATTCCAGCCTGCAATCCTGGTCATTTGCCTAACACAGTCTATGAACACAGTAAAATATCTTCAAAGTAAAGGGTCCAAAACTCCAAAGGCTGTTTAGAGCCAACAAGGACAGCAAGTAGGAAACACTGTATTTACATGTGTTGGAACTCCACCTCTCTTCTTCGTCAAAAGCATGACTGCCTACCAAGATTCTCAAGTTGGAATAGATCAAGGGCAGAAGTCCCCACTGAAGACAGTTGTTGTCTCTTTGTCAGAAACCTTTCTTAATTTTGAATATGTATAGCTGTTATGCTGAGTGTTGCTCTGAAATGGACATTGTGGGTGTATTTTAATAATACTCAGAGAATGTGACTCCAGGAATATTCAGGCACATCTCCCCCTCTACTTGGTGAGAGGTAGTGAAATAAAGGGAATTTTTAGTACAACAGACTCTCTTAGCGCATTTAAGGCATCTCTAAGTCTAAAGTAGAGCATGAGCTCACTTCTGTTTTCTTAGAAATTTTGTCTACTTCTTCTAAGTCCTATTTTAAACACCAAAACAGGTGTTTCCAATCTTGCCTTTGGAAAACAGACACTGTGAAATCAATTTCAGTACAATACACCACCATGAAAATATATTACACCACTATGCAACATAATGGACAGATAAACTACTGTATATTTTCATTTAAAAATAAAGGTCTAAGTTGTTCTTGAAAAATAATCATTGTCAAATGTTTCATTTTATGGTGGCTTCATCATAGGGTATACACTGTACAGTAAAAAGACTTGGGGGGGAGGGGAAGAGAAACCAACAACTTTCCTCAGTAAGAAATTTTGTATGATATCTCCATGAACATTTGTCTGTAATTGCAGCCCCCACCTTTACTATCCACGGTATTACCTATGTAAAAACAGCCAGCAATTATCAGTGACAGCCCAGTGAACAATAACCTGGTATATAGTTTCAGAGAGGAAGAAAATTGAGAAAGACAATAGAGGAAAAGTAATTCCAGCAGAAAGCTGAAGATACAGGGTTTGTTGCTGGCAACCTGCTTCCATACCTCAGGAGAAACCTCCCTTCCCGCCTACGTAAATGACAGCAACAGACACACGCAAACATCAACAAGAATACAAAGCATTTAAAATTTTGGCTCAGCACCGTGCTTATAGGTGACATAAAAGCACGAGGGTATGAGGAGGACAGCCAGTAGGTGCCATATGTTGGGAAGCACCAAACACTGCATGCAAGGTACTAAGAGATTAGAGCCTCTGCTGAAATAATTTGCAGGCACTTGGGATGACGCCTCTGGTTGTGCACTGCCAGCTGTTACACAACACATTCCTGGAATGAAATCAGCACAAATGAGCAAGGCTATGTTTAGTGCGGGACATAATGGGTTATGAATCAGGAGCACTGACGACAAGCTGGTCTCTTTTTTAAAAAAGGACATGTTTCCAACATGTATTAAACACACCACTAAAACAGTGACTGCAACTTTGAAAATATCACTGCGACCATTTATTCCACTTAACATACCACCTGTATGACAGAAAACGAAAATATGTGAATACAAACGGAAAGTAAAATTCCACCACAGTTAAATATACCACACAGAGAGACCTTTTCATACAACATTATCAGTCAAAATAAGAAATGTCAGAAAACATAACGTCAGTGAAATCTACTAATAAAATTAAATTTCATCAAGGCTGCAGCCAGAGGAGACAGCAATAAAATCTTGGTAAACAACCTTACACTATGTTTTAGAAAAATATCAGAGGAAGAAAATCTAGCACCATTTTTTATTTTTATTTCAATCCTGACTATTAATAGAGTTCTTTTTGCAATTAACTGGAGAATCAAATTAAGGGGCTTAGTCATCTAACTACCTAGTAAGCAGGTGCAATCAAGTGAGTAGGTGACTAAATCCCAAAATATGGCTGGGCAATTAAACCGCAAACATAAATTTGTCCTTTCAAAATTATAAGTCATCTTTCAAAAACAATCCTTTAGGGTAAGAAGAGAGAAAAAAAAATTTCCATATACTTTCTCTGAGATTTACAAAGCAACTGACCCTTACACTTCAGTTCCCAAAGACTTTTCTGTCAGAATGAAATTTGGAACAAACAAACAATTTTAAATGATAAAATGAAAAGGACTTGTAGAATGTTCATTAGTAACAGATTTGCATTTTTCAGTTCCCTTTAATCTGCCATGTAGCCTTATAATTAGACAGATCTGATCCAAGGAAGTCAAGTTAATCTACAGACTTGATTAAACCAAAACTCTAATTGACATTTCTACTCTCTGTTCTGTGGATCAAGTTATTAAATCACTTCTGCCTACACCAGCACAGATGCAATGTGGTCTCCTTTAAAGCTGCCACGTTTATAAAGCCATGGTATCTTTGTTTTTTCAGAAGTCCGTGGACAAGTTCAAACATATGAAGCTATCCAACCTGACCAGTGTGAAGTGGACGTAGAGCAAAAAACCCTCTCTCTTTAACTAGCCCCCAAATTTCTGTTGAATCAAAACAATGAAGGTATATGGTGGGGCTAATTATGAAGTCAATTTGGTTTCTTTTCCTTTCTGGGCCTTTTCCTGATGTAGCTCTTTAAAATTCTGCCCTGTTAAGCCTGTGAATGAGTGCAATTCACAGCACTCATTAAGATAACTGAACATGGGAAAAGAAAGCATAGACATAGAGATATAGCATTTTATGTAGAGAGGATAATTTTTATCAATGGAGCAGTACACAATAGACTACCTCATTATGTTTTTCACATATCAACTTTCAGAAAAATTAAACTGTAAGAACACTTAAAAAAAAAAACAGGGTTTGTCCTAATCTTAATTTCAAAACGTAGTTTTATATACTTCATTAAAACATAATAGAGAACCACAAATTCATGGTACATTACATAAGAACAACTATGAATGCTGCAATTCAAAATAGTAACAACAAAATACTTTAAGAGCATAGCTCTCGAGCAGTAGTGAAGTGCTTTGGCTTCAAAATACTTCCACATTTAAATAAAAGAGCAGAGATAAATATTTACTGGAGAAACTAAAAAGATCAGAACTAGCTCGGGCCTCAGTTCTGCAAACCACCTACCTATGAAAAGCACCACTGCTTATACACTAAGTTATTGTCATAGCTTTAGGACCAGGGCCCAAAACAACCAGAGAAATTTGCTGCAACGTTTGAATATCCTTTTTGTAACATTAAAAACATGCATATAAATGGTCAAACTAGAAGTGACTACAAATATATAATTGATCCTAAAAGCTAATATAATGAATCTTCAAAGTTTTTGTTCTTTTCTTTTTTAAGTATGCCTCTTTTTCTTATCCTGCAGAACAAGATAAGAGAATATAAAATTAAACAAAACATCAATTCAGTTAAGAAAAAGTGAGTTAAAAGATATTCATCCCTTGTATATCATTCTTCTGAGAAAAGGTCTTGCTTGTCAGACAAGTAATACCTAAGGGAGAGTGCCTCAAAGCAGCATTTTTTTCCCCTGTTTAAAGGAAATGTGTTTGAATCACAGGGGTTTGGATGCATAAGCCTAATAAGACACAGCTGTATTTTTCCTTTCTCCATAGAAATAAGTTTAAATCAGACTGAGAAAAATACAGTTAATAGTCTAAAGAGGCAGAAAGGATAAGAAAAGTGGTTATGGCGAACACTTTTAGGCTGACCTTATGTACAGGGGAAACTTTCATGTAGAGGATATAGGTGATCAAGTCATATCAAAGTTCAAGCTGGTCAGAAAAACAATAAAATTTTAGAGCAATCTAATGTGAAAAAAATGTATTTTCTAATAAGAACCCTTGAAAAATCCCAACCACATGAAAATCTAATTGTCTAGATATTTGGCAACTATTGAGCAAGCCATTCTTTCTTAAACAATACATGGATCCTGAAGTGCCCCGAGTATGTTATTAAAGGTTCACTTCACTGATGGATAAGTGTAAACTGATTACAAAATTTTGCACCTGAGCAATAAAATAAAGAGCTAGCTTCAAAATGATTTTGAGACTTTCAAAACTTCCCATAATATTTGACTTGGGCTAAGCTCTCAGACTAAAAGAATTCTAAAGTTTCATCATCCCCTGATTATTGTGATTTATGGATTTATAAAAAGATCTGTACATTAAAAAGATGGAACAGCACATGACCTAGTTCACTTTTATTCTGCTTATATGAAAGATGTACCCACTGAATGACAAATATAAATCTGACTGCTACATGAAGACCAGCTTAACTGGGCATCCACAAAACAAAATGAAAAGCTGATCAGTTGTGCAAAGTCTGTTTCATAGACTTAGAAGAGAGAAGTCATGGATGGTAGTAAAAGGTAAACTAAACCAGTATCGAGGATAGCCAGAAGTAAGTTTTTATCCAAAAGACACATTTCTAGCTTTGCAAAAGTTGATCATGAAGCATACTGCAGGTATCTCTCAGGTATATAAAAATTCAGCTTACATTCTATTCCACACATTTGGCCGATTCTTCCTGCAGTAAGATAGCCCTAACCAGACAAGGATGTTCAAATTGTTTTTAAACTCATATTTCTCTAAACTCATATTGATTTCTACATAAAAGCAACTTATATCAGTATAAAGCAGTGACAGATTCACTAAGAAAAAATCCTGTAAGGGGAGTATCACAATGTAACAACATTTCCTACTCCAAGTGGGGGGAAAAACTGTAAGTATATAGGTAAGAACACTGAGATTAGAGATTAAAATATACTTTTTAACTTCTGCTTGAATGTGGGAATACACTTAAATACAATCAATACTTGAATGATCCATAACAGGAAGAACTCAGGTAAAAACAGAACAGGAGGACAAAATATTCTAGATCAAAACAATTGCAATTACCATAAGAAAATACTTTGTTTAAAGCTAAAATACCATAGGCAGAATTTGAATATTTAATAAGCAAAAAACAACTACTGAAACACTTTACTCAAATATGAGTAAAAATTGAATACCATGTTCAGTTAATTCTGTTGCCACTATCAGTGACACATACTGGATGCATCTAGACTGCTATTTAAATTTGGAACAGAAGTGAGCTTTTGAAGTCATCCCTACTTTCTGCACTGTGGTTCATATATCATGGAACTAAAAGAATACAGATGAGAGTCCTTTTAGATGGAGCAATGCTAGAAAACGTACTCCAACCACTAATGGAGTCCATTGGACCAGATCAGAGAGAGTCGGAAGTGAAACACCCTGAAATATAGATAGTGTGAACATCAAGCTCTCCACACAAACTGTTTCCTTCCACAAATGTTGAGCAGTTTTTGCCCTGCACTGTTCAGCACAGCCATTACAATCACTATTTAGACCACAAATTATGTCCACTGTCATATGCACTTGCATTTAAGTACTGCAGGGTAAACTCTACAAACAGCACTGAACCTGTTACTCATTCCTACTCTTTGGCATCTGAACATAAGAGTGATTAGCCCCCACAGCCCCAGGCAGAGATAACCTGCTGATGCTACACTTCTACAAAGGCAGTAGAAGAGCATAAACAATACTGATTGTGAAACAGGCAATGGCACTCTCTGAACACTCATCATTTCACTTTCCAGGACTGACTCAAACATTTTTGCAGCTGTGCAGAGAAGTGGCTGACAGAACTCCTTGAGGTGAGACTAGCTCAATGTGCAAGTATGGCATGCAAAGTTCCAAAGCAAAGGCACTGTCAGACAGGAATGACTGAACCTAGTACCTTCCCCCAATGCCATGTGGCTCCCTGCACGGCATTCAGGAACCAGGGTAAGCTCCAAAACAATCCACGGAAAGTTATGGGTATCTTCATCAGTTATTTAGAGGAAACTGTTTTCTTCACTAACTATCCAGAAGCTGCTAATACAGGTGGAATGAATGACCAAGCTTGAACCAAAGCTTGGCTTGTCTTTTCAGATATTGAAAGACTTTCTCAGGGGCCTGAAGTGAGCAGTCAAAATACAGCTCTTGGGGCTTGATGCAAAGTGCATTTAATGCAAAAGAAAACCTATCAGTAGTATCAATGATCTTGAATATGTTGGATATATATCTATATATGATGTTAATATATAGTAATCAATAGCAATATTCAAAATAATTTAACAAAATATTATGCCATCTACTTTTGCTATACTGCATAGTGAGGTCAGTGGAACAAAACTCGGACCTGTGGATTCACTGGAGACAGTAGAAACTTGTCTTCCCTTTTTCTCTTTAAAATGCTAGGTATCTAGTAGGGTTGACCTTTGCAAAAAGCAAAAGTCTGCTTCTTTCCAAATCTAATAGATTAAGTAAATAACCTGAGTATTTGGATAAACATTCCAATTAAGTATGAGTAGTTCTACATAAATCTTATAAAGATCCTGATGCCGAATTCAAAACTACACAGGAATAAACCTTCAAATAATAAATTATATCTAAAATAACTCAGAAGTTCATTCCAGAAGAGATTTAAAATGTTCATCATTTAGTAAGACATTTTCGTTTAAAGTTTTAATTAATTAAATATAAGATACTAGCAGCTTTGCCTCATTCCACTGCTGTGAGCTCAGAAGAATTAAAGGGACATAAGTGGGGGGGACATGTATTTCAAGTCACATAAGCATAAGAAGTAGGAATGTTTTACACATATGGTTAGCATTGTTTTCTTTATTATACCACATGCTTAGTAATATACTTGGCTAAACATACTTTCAGGTTCCAAATGCACCATTTAAGCATACTACAGACTTCTGCATATCCTCCAAAGGTGGAAAAGTTTATACTTTCCTATTCACACCCTTTTTGTCTTGGATCAATCTAATCAGTTAGTTATACTCAAACAAAACTGTACTACTTGTGTTTGGTATTACATTGCCAGTGTTGGTGGTCTTAAATTTCAACTCCTGTCAAACCTCCCTGCAGGTACTTGGCTACCATTTTTCTCTTTTCTATTAAATACCTAGTTGTTAACACATCATCTAAAAGTATGGCAATGATTTGAGACAGCACGGAAGAAATAAAGAGCAGAATACCAAATCTGTAATGTAGTTCTGTCTTAACATACTTTGCTGGATGGGAGAGCGGGAGAGCAGGCACTTGAACATATTTTTCTGCACTTTTTTATTTAAAATAAAACATTTTAATTGAATTTCTCTTTATTTTTTTGAAAAATATTTCCTCATAATGTTGTCAATCCCTCTTGGGCCCAAGATACACCAAAAGTTACTATGGGGCATCTGTTACACAGGACAAGATTTAACCATACTGAAAACGGATTCAGAGTTTGTTCAGTCTTTAAAAACCTGGACTTCATAAATGTCCAGTATATTTTATCTCTGTATAAATTAACGATAAAATAATTTTAAAGCATCACTATTCAGCACGTTGATCTGTGCTAAGGCTCATTTAGCCACAACATGATAGATGTTTCTGATTTCACCTGAATGGATACTACCATTAATTGAAATTAATATGCCCAACTTAAGTTTGGCAAGAGAAAAGATTTGAGTCTATGCCAAAATTACTTGTTCATTGCCAATGTTTATATCACCAAAATACCTGACAAATCACTTTGCTTATCACTGTCCCAGTATCAGAATTCTTCGTCTACTTCAGCAAAGGTAAATCAATCACCAAGATCTTTTCTACTGACTATAAATCTATGTTGGAAATCAAAGTAAATTTTTTACAAATTTCTCAGTCATCTCAACATGAGGCAAATTTCCTCTTGCCAGAACAATTTAGAAATACTGATTCCAGTTTCTATTGGAATGGCAGGTGGAAAGAGTTGTCATATCACAGGGCAAATGGATATGAACAAGTAGGAGTGACAGATATTTTTCTGGGATAAAAGAGGTTCACAAAGCAAAGGAATGTCTATACAGCAATTTTTATGGAAAGTTCTGTAGGTAATTTTATATCTATACAAAGAAAGCAGGTCTCTTGGGATGTCTATCATGATGAGTCTGTTAATTCTACTTCAAGCAGTGCCTGCCAAGAATAGTCTCCTCTAAAACTGTAACTTATGACAAAATCAGGCAACAACCATTGCCTAATGTAAATTGCAGATTTTAAAACTCATCCCATTTGCTGTAAAAATAGGGAACAAAGCACATCACCATGGATTTGCAGTAAGGACAATAATACACATCTAGCAAAATCACATTCCAAAGACTTAAAATGGCTTTAAAAAGCTACCTCAAGAACTCAAATCCATCTCCTGTTTTCCTGTGCAAGGAGATAATGGAGAGCAAACAAGCATGAAACACCTGCTTTCAGAGAGTTAGCAGAATATTTCAGAGAGAAGTCAGGAGGGGAGTCCCCTCTACCTTCTTTTGGAACACAAGAACCAAGTACTTCTCAAAGCCGTTATGTGGAAATTAGAGACCTTAGTATTCAGGTTGCTTTTTGTAACCAAAAAAAAAAAAAAAAAACAGCAAAGGGGGCCAAACCACAACAAAACAAAACAAAAAACCTGTCTCTCCCACAACTACCGGGTACTCAGCAGGTAATCCATGAAAGATGACTACTTTGAGAAGTACTGAAACTGTGATACTTCAGAGACCAAATAACTGTTGACCAAAACAAAATCATTTGTGTTTGAAATACTGATGTAGATAGAAAATTTTTAGAACTAGAAAATGGCTTGCAATACCTAATTTATCTTACATTATGTTTTTAATGCCTATATAAACTTCGATTGTTATCATCTTTTCCACAAATGCATTCCCACAGTTTTAAAGAGATAAGCCTGGAAACTCTTTCCAGTTTTCTAGACTGAGCTGCATGGATACTTATTATTTCAGTTAGCTACATTTTGATTATCTATTATAATTGTATTCTATATTACTCTCACCTCTCTTCTGTGATTCTGTAAAGAACCAAGAATCTGATTTTAGGAGCAAATAAAATCAGGTTCACACACAAACCTGTGATGGGTGCTTCTAGAACAGTTTGAGCTGATGCCTTTGCTGCCTTATTTGTAGCTGCCTGTGTGTAAATTCCTGCTTGTAACAACATTAGTACTCATGTACACTTTTGGAGAAGACGTTCAGGAATGTAACCTGGCAGAGATTCATTCTTTTGGTCAACAAGGACTGAAAGGCGACGCTCATCTCTGGAGGAAACCTTGATAGCTGTTGACCTAAATTGCTTAAGAAATGATCCTGACTTTGAAAGAAGAAACAAATGGATAGCAAATTGGAAACAATGGATAGCAAACAGATAAGACAAAATTCAGTTTGGCAAAAACATACTCTAATCACTGACCAAACCAATGAAGTCTTGTATTTATTTCAACTACCTTTTTCTAAATGTAATATAGTAAGTTTTATGTGTCACCTATGATTGTTCTTTAAAATGCAGGAACATGCAACACACTGAGAAACAAATATTTTATTCTTCTGAATGAAATCCAGACCACAAAATCACAGAACTGAATATGCAGAGCAGCCATCATATCTGGACAGAAAATCCAGCAGTTCTCATCACTTTCACCTTCATAACTAGCAATAACCACTAGCACATTCAGCATCTCCACTGAATATTACAAGCTGAGGACTGAAAAGAACTCACAATTCTCCAGTAAGAAAAATGTCTCCAAGATTGGAAAATGAAAAAAAGAAAGTGGGAGTAGAAGAGGCATCCCTTCAAAACAAAGCTGATCAACAGAAAAAAACAGATCTGAAATACAGATCTTAAGGGTTATCACAGGAAAGGAGAATACAGTTACTGGTAAAAAAAATTAGTTTTGGCTAAGCAGTCTATGTTTTCTAGTTTGTCTTTGCATTAGAGTACACAATATAGGCCTTGTGTATTACATGACTATAAATATCAAATATTGAGGATCCAGTAAAGAAACTGTGAAATACAGGATGTGACACATGACTTTCAGTCAGTGTGTAGTTGTCAGAACAGCACTTCAGAAAGCAAACAAAATTTAAGTTTTTTTTGTTTAGTTCTATTTATTGTTATTACACAATATTATACTTTGTTTATCAGACAGCTTCTCTGAAAATTCCTATTATCAAAAGGAAAAGAAAAGCAAGAATGGTATTTAATTTTAGACCATTCCAGATTAATTTCTAGTCCATGTTCAGACATCTGGAATTCATCCAGAATAAAAATTGCATTTTAGAGAAAATGAACTAACACAGACCTTGAACAGTTTATTATCCTAAAATTTAGCTGTTAGTTATAAATATTCTAAAATGTTAAAACTGCTTCTAGAGGGCATTTACATGTTGGCTTATCTTCGTGTTCATGATGAAGTCTTGACCTATTCTCCATTTGACAAAACCAAGGAAATACTAAGGAGAATAGGAGAAGCAGCTGTCCTAATATGACATTTCTTTCAGACTTACAACCAATTTTACTCCAAGAAAGACCAAATACAGCTGATATAGAAAGACCACAGGGCGTTTTCACTTTGCCTACTATACTCCCTTGTGAGTCCAGTGAGACTACATATACTTGGCAGTGTATGTGCTTAAAAACTTTGTTGGATTAGGTCCTGTGTCCACAGTTTTAGAGCAGTGAGAAAATTGCCAGGAAAAAGCATAAATGAGTTCTGGCACAACTGACTTTGAAAACAAAAATGAAGAGGCTCCCCGTCATACACAAACCACCGTCCATGGCATAAAAATAAACTAATATTTCCAGCACTGGTTCATTAAGTAACAGAACTCAGAATAACTTTACAATTACACTTAATAAGGCATAGCACACAATTTAAAATATCCTGTTAGCATTCTGGGTTTTTTTCCTCAATGCTCCTATTTAAGGGTCTGATTGTGCTTTAGCTACTGTGGCAGCATAAGCTAATGTAAGCTGGGGCAGTTGAGGCTTCCCCATTCCCTTCTCATTCCTTGCTCCTGCAATTATGTGGTGAATGATTCAGGAACCTGCTTGAGTCGAAAGCTAGGATGCAATCACATGTTGTACTTAATTTGATATAGCTATGGCCTGCTGCCATAGGGATGATCATGCTCTCCTCCCTGCTTCATGATGCACATACCAACCTTCCCCACTGCAGAACCAGCAGATTGGCAGCTGGACACAGTTACAGCTCACTGATCCCATAAGATAGCAACCTTTCCTTTCCATGGTCTAACTATAATGGATAAAGACTAGGGTGAAAAAAAGCAGCTTTAACCACATTTTGAAACTTCAATCCATTCAGCTCCCTAAAGCTGCCTTACCACCTGGTCGTTATAAACAGTGCTGGCACCAGTGAATGGAGAAACATTTGGTGGCTGAGAGGATGAGAAGGAAAGCCATGGCAACTTCCCTGCTCTAGGCCGTAGCTCATTCAGATACAACCACTCCAGCTCGGAGTTAGTTACCCTAGGCACTGCTGGCAGCCTAGCTCTGCAAAAGCTACCTTTCCAGGCACGTTTTGCAACATGCCTCAGGAACAGCTGCAGTTGTCACTTGTTTAATGCTGCTAGCAGTGCAGGCCAGATGAAAGTATGCACATGTTTTCAATCACACTTTTCACAATTAAAAGCTTTACTGAATTATGACTGCAGGGGAGAGAACCAATACCCATGTAATGTGGTACGTTTAATGTATTTTCTAATTTTATCATTTTCTATTGTGCTATTTCCTTCTATCCCCTATTCTTACCGTGCTCCATTTTCATCTTCCACACCAGCAATGACAGCAGTTGCCAGGCTCAAAGTGACAAATTGTTAGTACTCATAAAAATGAAAAAAAAAAAAAACATTTGCTGGAATATGCACAACAGAATAAAGCTAGAAAATAACAAAAATTTTCTTGATCAGTACAGCCACGGAGACCTTTGACTCTGTCTAATTACACATAAATTTACTATTTTTTGTTCCTAACTTTTCCATTTAAGGTTTTCTTCAATGGGATTGAGATCACATCAAAATCCAAGTTACAAGTTATCCAAGTTATTTTTCTAAGGCTACTTTCCAGAAAACAAACTGAGCTTCTAACTTCCAAAGTAGTATTCTCCAGGGTGCTAATACATAGTTGGGGTATTGCACAGTGCTACACAGCCCATCACTCTGTCCGTGACACTCAGGGTACTCACCCTGAAGACAGCTATGATATCTATGAACCAAAATACATTTAGAAAAAAAAAATCAGTGATTCAATTCATTACTAACACGAAGACAAGGCCCTACAGAGAAATTTTGAAGACCACTAAATTAAGAGTTCAGATTTGATTAAGAAGTATCTTATTTTCTGTCTTACTAGATAGGAACTACACAGTGAGCTGAAAAGCTATCTGACCTAATGTCACAAAATATTTTTCTCTAATTAGAAACTGAGCAAGCTAAGGAACCACACGGTTTGTCTTGTGGTTCACCTTGTCCTGTGAGGCAACGTGGGCTGCAAAATAACATGATACTGATAAAAGCAAATGTGTCTTCATTAAGTGATACAAAACATTTGTTTTGGGGGTACCATGAAAGGAATCAGACCTAGCTGTAACACCACTCCAAACACCACATCCTGTGCTGATGAACATTTTGAAACATCTTTCTATTTTTCCCTTTAAAATAGAACCAAACTTTGAAATTAAAATTTGTGCTAGAAAATACAAACTATTTTTGCATCCACTGTATGTTTCCAAAGACCTAGACTTGTTTAGTCTTCTGCACTGACGTACTACTTAGTAACACTGAGGCATGGGTATAGATGTACTTATGCAATAACACAGGCTGGGAAGACACACCTGCTTCATGCACTGCTTTGGGCAGCAGGAGCACATCTGGTTGTATGTATGTTCCAGTAGCTATTATGAAATTCAGCACTTACACTGTTTTTCATTCACTCCAACTTCAGCCTCATATACTACTTTTGGAAAGATTTCAATAGGCTTAATACTAAATTGGTGAGGGTGACACCCAACCACAGGAAGACATAATTACTGTAACAGGTGAAATAGCTGTGAGGATACTCTGTGGAGTATAACAATACAAAATAACTCAGAAGTAGAAAGTGCTTAGCAGAGATGGCTAATAAATATTTAATGAGGCTGAAAACCAGCTACTTACCTCAGGGTAAGTAATAAACACTGCATTGTTGGAACTGTTGATTTTAATAACAAGGGCTACTGCCCTGCTGTTGCTTGTCCATTTTCTGGAAGTCTTCCTAAGTGTAATATTGCTTGGTCTCCAGGTACTAAACAATTCTTTAACAAGAATAAACTCATCAGCGTGGTGAACTTGAATCAGTTCTGGAAGCCTAACGTTTTGAAATCTGTTATTACAATTGATCTGTTCCCTGATCAGTACACACCAGAAGACCTGCGTTAACTACAGTCAAAGTGTCAATAACTACAACATTTAATTTTCCAGTGAAGTTAGAAATATGACACATGTGAGTATTGGGTACAACAGAGTCATATGTGCTGCATCCCACAGCCACAGGCAATGAGAGAATTCAAGAACCAAGGAATTCATGACAGGCCATCAGCTATGATGGTTGTGACAACACACAGAGATGGGGCCCCAAAACACATTACTTCTAAAAGCAGAATGTGGGCTCCTGTAAATCAGACTATGTTCACTCTGGGGAACTATATCACCACTCAGTAACTGTGGAAGAGCTCTTAACACTGTGGCATACAAATGTACAGTAAGAATTCTACTGTCCATTTTAAGTAACCAGTTTTATGAACTACAGTCAGCATGACCAAAATGTGTACTGCTCCAGCAGACCAAAATGAGAAAAATTTTGATCTACAATAGACTACTAGGATTTGGGGTACAAACCTTTTCTGAGACACATCAACACCAGCACCACAGTATCGCTTACCTGTACAAGCATGGCAATCATATTGCCTCTATAGAAAAGCTGTGAGTTGTAGAACCTTGATAGTGCAGCAGCATTTTGACTATTTCATTCTAATAATTAAGTCAACAAAATTACGATTCCAACCCTAGAAACATTTCAATACTATTCACAATACTATTTAACTAAGATGATATGTTCTGGCAATATACATCATTCGTATTACCAACAATATCCATTCTGTGACAACTCAAAGCTCTAGCAAAGCTCCAAAGTGGCTTATAATGGAACTGATAATTTCTACAAAATGACATGGAAAACCTATTTGCAGTTCCAGTAACACTCTCCAACAAAGAGCATGTGGGAATGTGCTCCCTCTTTTGAGGCATGTCAGCAGTTCTTTAAATGAGAGTCACTGTTTCCATTCAAATCCCGTATTTTTCAGGGGGTTGCAGAGTCAGCCCACAGGGAGAGAGAACTGATCCTAGCAGTTTCAGGTGCTTTCATGCAATCCTGTATCTCAAAAACAGTCCTTTTTTCTTTTTTCTAAAGAACGTTTAAGCCATTAGCTCATAATATGGATGGCTGCCTTTTGGAACGGTGAGGGAAGAAAGGGGCGCAAGACACTAAAATTACTTCTAAAAGAAAATATTTTGGAAAATAACCTCTAACACCTCCACAATGTCATTTTTTTCCAGCAAACAGTTCCTAAAGATCTAGATCTAATCTCCATTTGATGGCCAATGTTGACAAGCTATAAAGCGAATCTTGGCATTTTGTGTAACCTGGAAAAAAAGACCTGGAAAACCATTTTAAAGGCTCATCCTGAACTTAACTAATAACAAATACTCATCTGATATATCAAACAATTACATAAATATTAACTTTAGGATTCTAAAAATGGTAGTGCTACAGTTTGAGGATACAAGTAACCTTTATTATGTGCAAACTGACTTTTATATAAAACATTAGTCATATAACTACAACTGCGAGTTTCTGCATCAGAAAAACTCCTGCTCAAAGTGCTCAGTGAGTTTTGGGGATTTCCTGAACTTTGCAGTACCAGTTTTCAGCAGTAGAGGAGATCTTAAGGTGGAGTGCTTGGCTGTGTTTTGTGCTATTGAATGTGTCCCATCTAATTACCTCTTTTATACAAAGATGGATGGTAGAAGCCAAAGGTGTCTCTATTCTCTATCTGCCAACCGTGTTGGCTCAGGCTATGAAAAACTGAGCAGGATTCAATAACTTGCCTGGCAGCATCTAAATTCTTCTTGGTTTGGAATGCTGAGTGGGCATTCAAAACACGTTTTAATGAGTTTCGCTGTCCTTTTATTCTCTCTCTTTTTTTTTTGATAATAATAATACATCATTACAAACCAGAACAGCATTAAATGTTTATAGTTCTCAAAGACTGACAAGAATGTATAGGAACCATTAATATCTAAGACAAATAAAGAATCAACAGCAGAAAATAAATTTCATAGATACTATTCTATAATGTCAATAAAGTAGCAGAGATATCTGTGTACTATCTTACAAACCAACAAAAACCTGATAAAAGAAGTGAAGCCAGGAATGACACACTAATCCAAAGGACATATGAAATTCAAAGCTATCCATGTTCTGAACAAAAATTATGATTTCCCAGTTAAACAAAAAACTAGGCACAAAAATTTGTGTAGCAGAAGTGGAGAGTCAGTAAAGCATTAGATGGGAAAACAGATGTTTTGAGAAACAAGTTTTACTGAGTATTCAGTGAAAAGATTTCACCAGAGCTAAAGAAAACAGTAGCCAGCAGTTCATATGTATGAGAAAAAAACCAAAGTGCTGGGCATATTTGCAGTGCGCATTTTAGATGGCAACACTTGATGTGATGGAGGAAATAACTGGTGTGAGGAAACAAAAGCAATACAAGAAATCTTACAAACATTCATCATGAAAATAGAATAATAACCTTCACCAACACAGAGGAAAAGCAAGCAGCAGCAAATAACAGAAAAGTCAGACGAGTTCCTTTCCTGCCCATCGTCGGTGGCAGAAGACAAGTACATGAATGAATCCTAGTGACAGACAACCACCTACTTCTCTTAAGCTCACAGTTATGCAAGAAAACTGCCAAGGAAATATGAAAAACAATATTTAGTCACAAAAAAAGCTTTTAAACTTCTCTTTTTTTTATTCCTTCCACTGTGCTACAGTTCCTCTTCCTTGACTACGAGATTTATTCATAATTCCTAAAAATGTGTTTAGGTTTGATTTTTTGTTTTGTTCCATATTTAGCACACCCTCTCTTCTCAACATTTCTTTTATGTGTTCCTTATCTCCCATAACCCATCAGGGTTTCTCATGTTCAGACCTTGGTAAAAATAAATAAAGGTTTTTTGATAGATGCCAGAAAGCTTTGGATATGGCCATGACTACATTGCTATGCCTTGTATCACTTTGTATTACTCTGTAACTGGAATAATAGCAACCTTTTGCTAAAAATTTTAAAAGTGTCTTTGAATTATCTTTTCATTAAAAAACAAAACATAATACTTTAAACAAACATTTCTTTCTATTAAAGCCACCAAACTTGAAGGCAAAGGGTCAGGCTCTCTATACCACGACTTTTCATTTCCTACTTCTTTTCTGTGATCTCAAAGCAAATTCTAACATAACCCACCAAGCAGAGTGGAACGTACCCCTCAGTTCTTTGTTACATTGACAGTCACAAAACAAAGCAGAATTAATCAGAGACTTTTTTAACCTTTGAATGAAAACATTTCGTAAAACACTGTCACAACTGTTGGTATGGGGCAAACACAGAGACTGATCTCTTTACTCACTGCATTTGGTTATATGCATTATGATATACTACAATCTGCAAATAATAGAACATATATAAGACTTGCTGTGTTCTCATTTTCTATATTACATTTCAGAGGAGATGTATATACAAGCTCCTGCTAAAAGAGAAACTGCACTTCATTTAGTATTGACTTAATGAAGGAATTCTCACATTAATCTCTTAAGCTGTACTGCTCTTTAGAAAAACAGACTCCATGGAAAAGAAAACCCCATAAATCTCTTCAGCTCTCTCCAGAAAAATAGGCTTTTTGTAGTCCAGTGATTTTCTTTGCACCTTTTCTTGTGGAAACAATTAGCTTAGCAATTTTAAAGTATTAGGTGGGAACAGCTGCAGGCTCCTGGTATCTTTCCTATTGCATGGCAATGTCCATACAGAAAGAGACAAGGATCTAGTCTCATAATACCACAATACATCAATGGGAAATACCTAAGTGAGCAACTAACGCAGTTAGGTCTTGAAGGAGCTTTCAATTACCTGAGGCCATCACAAGTTTCCGCATTTTTGGCAGATTTGTTTCTAATTCAGGATTCTTTGTTAGCCAATGACAAAATATTGTGTTGCAACTCACTTATCAAAATGCTTTTAACTGTGCTCAGTCAGCTGCACATTTACCCCCTCAGATGAGTCCAGTTAACTGGGCCTTCACTGATTTAAAAAAAATAAGTCTGTTGTTCTTACTTTTGCCATGAGTGTAGCAACCAAACTTCAGACAGAAGTTCAGGTTCAAGACTGTAGCCATGAACAGCCGAAAAGTCTGTGTTCCAAACAACACTAATGTGTTCAGCTGATTCTTTTGAAAGTTCATTATGGGCATGAAATCCCTTTCTAGACAGTATGTAGCTTTTTCCAAACTGATCTTTAGCTTAACTTAAACATTTCCCTTTGTTTAATCTCATGTACAATACAGTTAGTATTACAATTGATTTCTGTCCTATTATACTAACCTGAAAAAGTTAATTGCTTTGCTGCATACATTGCACATACTTTTGCTATAATTGGCAAGAACATCAGTATCCAAATGATTACCAGTGCAGCAAATTATGATAATTACAATAACAGTAGTAAGGCCATTTGTATCTTACTCACACATGTTGAAAATGTAGGGCAGTTATTAGACCAATATATATACAATATATGTCTGAGAGCAAATAGAAATCTTTCACAGATCTGTTTTAGAGTTTTTACAGCATATTTAGGCACTCTCCAAAACAAATTCAAGGATATGCCTTTGCTTATGTGTGTAAGTAAAGGATAATATTAAGAACAGTACAGTACAAATAGACTCAGTGGAGAGCCAGCAACAATTTATATCCAAAGGCTCTTTACTATTTAACTCTTTGAACAAAGACAAGTGTTTAAGAGTACTCCTTTCTAAAATCAAATAAATGAAACACTATCACAAAATTTCATCTATTACCTCACTTTTTGATGAGCTACTTAGCAGATGGCAGTTTCACACAGTTATGCATTCTTAAGAAAAATTAAGCACATAGCTAAATTTAAATGTGTCATTAGACCCTTTAAAGGAAAATAGGGTCAATCTTGTTTATTAACAAGTTTGTGTAACTAAGCATCTTTGTGGGCTGGAATCATGGGATTCCTAAAATTGTCTAGGCTATTAAGTCCAGCAATCTTTGATTAGAAGGGTGAAGTTGCAAGATCTTAAATGGCACCTACAACATCTACACGAACATCACCATTCAATGCTGTAGAAAAAGTAACAAAATAAATAAAATACACTAAGTAATTCTTGCAGGAAAAGACATGCAGCTGTACAATGTCTGGGTGCAACTCTGGAGGGTGTTTTGAAAATCTTGCTCAGAATGTCTTGTTTACTGGAATTTATAGCTCAACATTACGGTCATCTATGTATAGCTGCCTATTTAATAAAAAATAAGCCAGATTCATATAAGAGTTAAAAATCTATCCCAACTCATAAATTTAAATGCTGAGACAGTTTTTGGTCTTAAGTGTTATGAGTATTAAATTATGGAAGTTTCTTCACTTCACTAAATATAATCATAGAAGATGAGAACTTTGAAATTTAATTTTTAAGTCATCTAAATATTTGCATGACAGCAACATACAAAGGATTTAACTAAAACAGTGAAAGCACAGTAGCAAATCCAAATGCTGAATCTTTAGTCTCATGAATAACTTCTCAGAAATATTTGTGTTTAAACAATAAATGTAAATACTGAGCCACGCCGGGCTGCTGTCTCAGGAAGAAATGATTATTCTGAATTATCATGGCAAAGTCAGGCCAACATTTCCCTTAAATATTAAAGACTTTTTTTTTGTTTGTTTAGACAGATCATTTACAGGATAGATTGACAGGATCTTAGGTGAAAAATTCTGCCAGGAAAATCAAGTCTTACAAGTTGTGAAAATTCCACTACCTGCATGACATGACATTCAACAAATTTGACTCCCAGTGTTGTAAAATCCTGAATGACTAAGCAAACTACAAAGTAATCAAAACCATTGTCTCACCAAAACAAAGACCAAAAGAAAACCAACGGAAAAGATACATTTTTCAGCCCAATCATTTTTTATTCATGCTAAATTTTTCATCTGTTTTTCCATTAATTTAATGAAGTTAATCATGATTTACCAGCATCAAACTCCTTACTCATAAAAAAGCAACCAGATCCTTTCTGTGTAAAATATTCAGTAGGAACATTGGTTGGAAAAAAAAGGTCTTAGTAAATTCTCTTTCATAGTAAATAGCATGCACAGGATATAAGAAATTCAGAATACTTACTTTAAGGGCTATATCCCAATAAACACATATGTTGTTATTACATCCTAATGCTCACCAGCAGCAGTTTAATTGTTGTTTTAAGGTTCTTTTCTATATTCCTTGGAGATTTCTCTAAAAAGCTAGCATGTACAAGAACTTCCTTATACCTCTTTGTGACAAACCATATTTTCAATTCATTTCATCAGAAATATTTCAGCACAAGTGAGAGCTTGAGAAGTGGAGCTCTGCAAATCTCTGTTAATTGTTACATCCTAGAACATATGAAAACGTCTCCATAAAGTCAAACCACTTGAGCAGACTGCAACTCTAGTCAAAAATTCACAACTTGTAAAGAAGAAAATGGAAGACAGCAGGAACAGTACACCAAAGAGAAAGGAACTCCCTAGGACTTGCATAGAGTCTACAATCACTATGTTTGTACTTGTGATTGCAGCAGAGGTCAGCATAACTGCATTGGTATTGTAGCTGTGAGCTCATGAAAAAAATAAAGATATAACAAGCAGACTCAACTTCAGACTATATTCAAACTTTCTACCAGGGTTGCGCAGCCCATGATACAATATATGCTGTTCTGTCCTCCTTCTAACCAAAACAGCAAGAACAAAATTAGCAGGGATTTATTATACTAACATTACTCCTCCCAATGCAGTGTCTTGAGGTGGTAAGCATGAAGAATTATTTTCCATTTACTGGGGCAGAGAATGTTCAAAGGACCATTTTGTACCCACTCAAAGCAAAAGCCATCTAAAACAATCTACTCCTACAACTGCAATAATATCACTCGTTTCCAAATATCATGAAGGTGATCCCATTCTTTACTATGGAGTCACAATATACTTGGATTAGAAAAAATAAGAGAAAAAACAGTGAGAACTGTTCCAGCCATTAAAAGAAAACATCATATAACCAGTAATTCCCCTTCCAAAGAGACTCCTTGATTGGGCTAAATCCATTAATTCTATCCTTGCACAGACTTGCCGCATGAATACTAGATAGCATTTTCTGCTCTCTTAAGCAGAAACTTTACTTCCAAGTAAATCCAAAAGTCTCACTTACATGCTTAGCAGCTGCCTGGAAAGTCTCAATGAGATAATTTGCAAGTCTGTGACAGGATGATGCCCTGCAGCATAGTTTCTCATAGCACAGTCTTCTAGGTCTCTGTCTCTCACTTCCCTCAGTTCTTTGCATAGCTCATACAACATATTATCATATAATCATAGAATATCCAGAGTTGGAAGGGACCCACTAGGGTCATCAAACAACCAACTCTCAACTTAGAATCTATCTTCACCTCCATTATGCAATGAAGGAAGATATATCAAGAAATAATGTTTTACTCTACTTTGACTTTTTTTTCTCTTTTTTAGTGCTCATAGTTAAAATAAATGCAAACTCAAATTAAAAGATACATAAAACACAAATAGTCTTTGAGAACTCTTTGTAATCACCACAGTCTTCCTGCAGTCTGTGGTGCCTGAGCAAGAACTCAGTCCAAAAATATCATGTACAGAAAAACATCGAAATGCTGTGATTTCATGCCTACTGTTACCTTCAGGTTTAAGTAGCTCCCTTGGCTCTTACAGCTGTAGCAATTAGAATTTCCAGACAGCTCAGTGGCAGATATTCTAGGTGTTCTCTATATTGCAGCACTAACTGGCAAATGGCAGTCAATTCTTCCCATGAATGAATNGGATAGATTGACAGGATCTTAGGTGAAAAATTCTGCCAGGAAAATCAAGTCTTACAAGTTGTGAAAATTCCACTACCTGCATGACATGACATTCAACAAATTTGACTCCCAGTGTTGTAAAATCCTGAATGACTAAGCAAACTACAAAGTAATCAAAACCATTGTCTCACCAAAACAAAGACCAAAAGAAAACCAACGGAAAAGATACATTTTTCAGCCCAATCATTTTTTATTCATGCTAAATTTTTCATCTGTTTTTCCATTAATTTAATGAAGTTAATCATGATTTACCAGCATCAAACTCCTTACTCATAAAAAAGCAACCAGATCCTTTCTGTGTAAAATATTCAGTAGGAACATTGGTTGGAAAAAAAAGGTCTTAGTAAATTCTCTTTCATAGTAAATAGCATGCACAGGATATAAGAAATTCAGAATACTTACTTTAAGGGCTATATCCCAATAAACACATATGTTGTTATTACATCCTAATGCTCACCAGCAGCAGTTTAATTGTTGTTTTAAGGTTCTTTTCTATATTCCTTGGAGATTTCTCTAAAAAGCTAGCATGTACAAGAACTTCCTTATACCTCTTTGTGACAAACCATATTTTCAATTCATTTCATCAGAAATATTTCAGCACAAGTGAGAGCTTGAGAAGTGGAGCTCTGCAAATCTCTGTTAATTGTTACATCCTAGAACATATGAAAACGTCTCCATAAAGTCAAACCACTTGAGCAGACTGCAACTCTAGTCAAAAATTCACAACTTGTAAAGAAGAAAATGGAAGACAGCAGGAACAGTACACCAAAGAGAAAGGAACTCCCTAGGACTTGCATAGAGTCTACAATCACTATGTTTGTACTTGTGATTGCAGCAGAGGTCAGCATAACTGCATTGGTATTGTAGCTGTGAGCTCATGAAAAAAATAAAGATATAACAAGCAGACTCAACTTCAGACTATATTCAAACTTTCTACCAGGGTTGCGCAGCCCATGATACAATATATGCTGTTCTGTCCTCCTTCTAACCAAAACAGCAAGAACAAAATTAGCAGGGATTTATTATACTAACATTACTCCTCCCAATGCAGTGTCTTGAGGTGGTAAGCATGAAGAATTATTTTCCATTTACTGGGGCAGAGAATGTTCAAAGGACCATTTTGTACCCACTCAAAGCAAAAGCCATCTAAAACAATCTACTCCTACAACTGCAATAATATCACTCGTTTCCAAATATCATGAAGGTGATCCCATTCTTTACTATGGAGTCACAATATACTTGGATTAGAAAAAATAAGAAAAAAAACAGTGAGAACTGTTCCAGCCATTAAAAGAAAACATCATATAACCAGTAATTCCCCTTCCAAAGAGACTCCTTGATTGGGCTAAATCCATTCATTCTATCCTTGCACAGACTTGCAGCATGAATACTAGATAGCATTTTCTGCTCTCTTAAGCAGAAACTTTACTTCCAAGTAAATCCAAAAGTCTCACTTACATGCTTAGCAGCTGCCTGGAAAGTCTCAATGAGATAATTTGCAAGTCTGTGACAGGATGATGCCCTGCAGCATAGTTTCTCATAGCACAGTCTTCTAGGTCTCTGTCTCTCACTTCCCTCAGTTCTTTGCATAGCTCATACAACATATTATCATATAATCATAGAATATCCAGAGTTGGAAGGGACCCACTAGGGTCATCAAACAACCAACTCTCAACTTAGAATCTATCTTCACCTCCATTATGCAATGAAGGAAGATATATCAAGAAATAATGTTTTACTCTACTTTGACCTTTTTTTCTCTTTTTTAGTGCTCATAGTTAAAATAAATGCAAACTCAAATTAAAAGATACATAAAACACAAATAGTCTTTGAGAACTCTTTGTAATCACCACAGTCTTCCTGCAGTCTGTGGTGCCTGAGCAAGAACTCAGTCCAAAAATATCATGTACAGAAAAACATCGAAATGCTGTGATTTCATGCCTACTGTTACCTTCAGGTTTAAGTAGCTCCCTTGGCTCTTACAGCTGTAGCAATTAGAATTTCCAGACAGCTCAGTGGCAGATATTCTAGGTGTTCTCTATATTGCAGCACTAACTGGCAAATGGCAGTCAATTCTTCCCATGAATGAATTAAACTCACTTGTATAACACATGGCTGTAAACCTAAAGACTTTTTAAAAGCTTTCAAAGTTTTCATTCTGCCTTTTATAGTTACAAAGCAACAACAGCCAGCTATGTGACGTAAGTCTCAATTTTTATCATGGGCTAAGACTTACACTAGGATATGCAGGTCCCCATGCTGTTGTTTCTGGATCTCATTAATACATTTCTACACTTTTCCACTTGTGCTAGCCTTTTCAGTAAAAAGGTTAATTAAATATAACAGAACACTATCTACTGAAGAATAAATATGTGATTGATCAGAAGACTGGAGCATCAGACAAAGAAGAGCAATAACCTGCCACATGTTTGTGATTTATTGGTCTAGTTGGCTGAAGTTGGAATTTTATCAGGATTGTATCCTACATCAGAGAGATGATACACTTTTTCACTACCAGGAGGGTATTTAATACATCCAGATGGCAAAGGTTAAACTACATTTATCTCATCTTTGACAGGTTCTGTTCTTCTTATGACCTGAAGTCCATAAGGACCAAAAGTAATTAGCACTCTAGAAAAGTCAGAGCTTTAGGCCTTTGGGGGATTTTTCACCTTGTTTGTGTGAGCAGGTACTAATTTTTAGGTTACACTGTGGCACTATTATACATTGCTGCATTAGATATCCTTCTTTCCTGCCCACCATTAAAAATCTGCTAATGTAAATTCTGCTGAAATATCTGTGCAACAGTTAGCTGGGCAAAGAAGCAGCTCAGTGCTTTCTGAACACACAATTAACTGGGTTTTGCAGATGTATAGGGACTTTCTATTTGTTGACTATTGTTGGTTGCAACCTGTAAGCTGCTCTTCTTAACTTCAACACCCATCCATAATGAACACTTCTGATTTACAAGCAACATTCAAATACACTTTAAAATAAATATTATGGGATAAAGTCAGACAAGGAGAGGGGGAAAGAAGTGTGAAGGTACAACCTAGTAAGAAAAATGGAAATTGCTGTAGTCAAAGCCTGAGAACTTACCAGACACTTTATTAAACTGCAAGGCAGTACTTTACAGCGCTGCTTTTAAAATATGTTAACACTATATCACAGTTCCCGGCAGCATGAAGTCTTTCCAGAAAATGTGTCATCACTATATGCAGCATATTTTATAGCCAGTATAATTTCATTTTATTATATCCAATAATATTTTTCTGAAATTCTAGGAAGTCTCCCCACAAAAGATAAGCAATAACCATATTTTAATCAGCTGGCACAAATTGTAACCACCATACCACAGGAAAAAAAAAAAGCCTTTATTACACAAAATGCCCTCAGTTTTATTTTGCCTCTGTGGAAGACACTGTGAATAAAACCTGTGATAATCTCATTCAAGCATTATGTAGCACAAAGGCTTTCAACTGTGAAGTCATTTAGTTCCAAGACTGATCTTTACAGTTGAAACTTTCTTGACAGAAGAAGCTGAATAAGCTCAGAATCCTACACACTGTACCAAGAAAAATTGAAAATTTTGGGCCAACAAAGCCTGAAATACATGCCATTTGTTTCACATGTCCACAAGCATTCTGAAAAGAGGAGCTGTATACCTCTAATTGGAACAACATAATTTTCTTTTTCTTACCAGGTTTGGATTTCTGCTTTGTGATCTGCCCGTTACCGGAAAACATCGCTGTGGAGCCCGGTATAATGGTCCTTTCCTCTAAATCAGACTCTGGGATTGTAGCACAGCCACCTAGTTGAAAATGAAAGAAACTTAATGTGGTGTTTATGTAACAAAACAAATTCACTGGTGGATAACTGAGGAAAAGAGGTGATAAATTAGCTGACAGGAATGTATAAAACTGAAATAGTCTTTACTTTCACTTCACAGAAACATTTGTTAAAGAAAACTATTACCATTGTTTAGAAGGCTGATTATGCCTTAATGACTTCTCTCTATTACTTATGTCATTTTGAAAAAAAGGTTGAATGTATTTAGACCACAGAATATGTAAAACTGGTTCCACATAAAACACGGAAAATAATGTGATTTGTGTTAAAGATCAGATTACTGGGAACTATTTTTGTAATAAAGTAATTAAGTGTGAATGAAATAACTTTACAAAATCAACAAACCTTATGAAGATTGTTAGCTTGCCACAGAGAATGACATGATGATTTTTTTGGATAGACTATTAAACACAGTATTTTTATTACTTAGCATTAAAGATATGGAAACACAGGGGCACTTTCAGTGTCCAGTAATATTGGCAATGCCTTACTCAAGTGATTATAGGATGTATGGCATAATATAGTCTTTGCATTTTTCAATATTGCTATACAAGCTGTTCATTAGACAACACAATTACTTCCAGCTTTTTCTTCAAAAATGTTTAAATGCCTATGTTTAAAATATGAAGAGAGGTATAATCTAGTAGAAGTAGTATCAGCTGGAGATAGCTGTAGTGGCTTGCAAGGGAATAGGCTGATGTAAATTTATTTCAGAACAGCTGTGGTCAGGACACTGGAGGATGCGTCACTATTCCACAGCTAAAACAAGGCCTTGCAGTAAGTGCACTGCCAACAATACAGTACACAGCTGAGCTGTATCACTTTCTCACAGCTCTCCCAGGAACATCATGAGCAAGCAAACAAATCCATGTACTCATCTATTGTGCTCTGAAGGCACATGTTTACAAGCAGCACATCAACTCCCAACGGAGCACACAGACTTTTCACCTTCATGTGAGAGCTGTTCTATTTTAAAAAGACATTCTGCTCCAGGCCCCATAAGAAGTGCATCCAATTTGCAGCAACATGGGCTGTTCCCTCTTTACAAACTAAAGGAGTAAAACAGTTAAAAAGAAGGTTATATTCCTAAACAGGAGAGTTGTACTTTCCCTGGCAGTTTCAGAAGCACTGGCAAACCAATGAACAATGTCCCACAGAAATGTGCCACCCTGAGCAGCCAGGGTACAGCACGACAGCTCCAGGGAACTCTGTGAGAACACTCATTCCAACCAGATGAAGAACTAATACAGCATCTTTTGCTCTGAAGGAAGAGTAAAGACACAGGCTACTTTACCCAAATACATCCTGAGAGAAAGTGTAAGATGCATCACAGGGTTTAAGTTTGATTTACAGCAAGCAAATTTGGTCACTAAGAAAGGAAGGTTAGAAGAATGTGTCAGCAATGTGCAGACTTAGGATCAATGACAGCTTCAAATATTTAGAACACCTGCTATGAAAACTAAAGATAAAATGGGAAATCAGAAAAATATCTTCACGTTAGGATACTGTAACACTAGGGTTATGTCTGACATTGTTTTAAAGATAAATGTACCAACAGCCTAAATGAAAATAAATACCTGTAAACAAATATTTCTGTTCCCATTTGAAAATTATGACTAAAATGGAAACTATAAGATTTCAGGAAATGGAAATCAGCGCTTTAGAAGTCAATTTAGATATTTTTCATTCTTATTGTTCAGATAAGATCTACGCTCTCAAACACTAAGCTGTAAATACAGGATACAAAATTAAAGTTTCTTTCCCAAAATAACTATTAAGAATGGCATCACACATTTTAATATTATAACATTTTGTAACAGCATGAGTGAAAACTCACCAAGTCAATTAGTATCTATTGAATTTCTACATGGAAATAAAAGAACTTTTACAATATTCATTCTAAAACCTGAAATTCAGTAACTACACAGCCTTGAGAACTCGAGCTTTTGGTGCCAAAATATTTCATTAGTTATCAATGCTGACAGTAACCGAATAAGAGTTGGAAAAGGTCTATTTGCCCTTGGCTACAACACAGTACTTGTTAAAAGGAAGCAGGACTTCCTGCTTTTGATTTTGATGTGAGGGATTTATTGAGATTTACTTGTCATGATACCATCAGAAGTTATTACAATTAAAAGCAAAATTAACTTCTTCCATAACTTTATTTTATTGAGAACAGTGAGGACTGAAATGTTACAGGTGACAGACTATTTTACATGAAAAGAAAATGTAGACAGAATACACAGACTAATATTATCTGCATCAATATTAAGAGTAGCAATTACATGTTACATCTGGAAGGATGCCAATAACTGTTTCCTATGGACTATTTTTTAAATGCTATTGTTTCATAAAGGCATTCCATGTGCAAAAAGCACTGTTCTCAGTGGGGCAGGTTTCCACCAGGATTCTTTTGACAATAATTATTTAAATGAGTGACCAGACAAGAAAGCAGTATAATAGTTACATTTTTACTTTTTTTGAGACAAATGAGGCTTACAGGATCAAGGTCTTTGATGCCTACCTCGTGTCTACCTTGCTCTTTTAATATCAGTATTACCTCCTAAATGAAGGAACTACTCAAATTTGCTAAACATATGTACCCTTTAACTTGTTCAGATTCATTGGGCTATGTAGCATGACTAGACCCTCAGGTATACATCAACCTGCCTCAACACACAGTACCCACTGCTTCCAATGGAACTCATGGCAAACTCCATTTTCTTGCTCCAATCAGCACAGATACACATCCTAAAGACAACAGAGGATACCCTTGAGTACATGCTATGATTCCCTATAGGAAGAAAGGAGTGGAGACCACACTAAGACTGTTGTCACACTGAAAGAAGGGAAGCATTCAAAGTACATTGCAAACTCTCACTAGACTGAAAAAGAAACTGGATAAGGCACAAACACACACTACGGAATACAATATTTAAACCATTATATACCTGCATTTGTGATCCAAAACCAAACTCTTTTGTACTAGGAATATAAGCTTTTTCATTTCATACTTCAGCAATTCTACTGATGGTATGTATTCTGATTTCCCTGGTCAGAACTTCTACTTCAGGTTTAAAAAACTCCTTGAATTTTTGTATATCTCTGTATACATTTCAATAAGTATTCACTGAATGTCTGCTTTAGCAAGCATTTTAAGTTTTTAGGCACCTGGAATCCTAAAAGAAATCACAGCAGCAAAATAATTCACATTCATTCATAATTAACTGAATGGTACAACTCTGAAAAGTGAAATATTTAAGGAAAAAGGGGGAAAAGAGGCAAGAATAGTAGTACATAAATCTACACACTGGAAATGATCCAAGCTGAGAAGTCCTCCAGATGTCAGTCTGTAAACAGTGCTTCATAAAATGAATTTTGCCATTAATTGTTGGCAGGAATAACATCTAGACTATGTTATTACATCTGACCCAGTCTTCCCCTCTTTTCTATGTAGCTAAATTCTTGTCTGACATCACAGATCTTTTATCAGTTGTGATAAATCCAAGAAAGCAAGCTTTTGTCAGCAAAACTGTTTGATAGGGTACAACATGCATAAAATTACACTCAAGCTAATTTTGAACTTTGTTCACCAAAGGAAATGAGACTTCTTTTGCTTATTTTCACTACATCTGTTTTTGTAACACTTTTGGTTCTTAAGTTGGAAAAAGATACCCACACCCAAAGGAAACACAAACATATAACACATACTGAACAAAAATTAAATACTGACTGTTTTCCTACAGGTTCCTATCCATGTTTTTACACATTTCAATATGGCTTTAAAAGTTGAAAAACAGGAAAACAAAAGTGGTATACATAAAAAAAAATGAAAAGGCACTTTTGAGGTAAAGAGTATTTGAATTTCCTTTTTCTCCTCCACTCAATCACAACCTAAAATATGCATAAAGTTTCCATTTTCCACTGAAATTAACTCTTATGCAGGTCTACACAACGGAAAAAAAACAAGCTTCCTGAGCAGCCTTTGGCAGAAAGATAGTCAAAATGCAAACAGGAAGCTCTGTAAATAGCAGGTTTTGCATCCATATGTATACCATTACACAATGGAGATAATCAAAAGTGCAAAACTATTTCGTGGAGATTCCAAAAAACTATACCCAAAACCATGTTCATTCTGGTTTTAGGAAAGTGTATACTAAAAGTGCGGTCTAATGTGTTAGAGGTTATTTTCCCTAAAAGAGCTAATCAATTACATGTACTGATTCTGGAAGCTACATTTATTCAAGTCCTGTAAATTTTCTTATCATCAGAGAGTAGGTTGCCTGTTGAAATAAATATTCCATGCAGGTTGTGCAGATAAATAATGCTATTACTGCTCTCTAAATGGAAGTGAAAACAACAAAATTTATAGAAGAAAACAGTACATATTTGAGTGCATGATGAAATCCATGAAACATTTATTCACATACCAGCCTTGGATTAGAGTCTATCATTTGAAAAGACACATTCCAGGAATGCAAACACATTTCCATTGCAGATTTTAAGGAGAAAAAAGGGAGAAGAGAAAGAGGAAGAAAGATTATCAGGAAGGCAAAGAGAGAGAGGTAGGGAGAAAGAGGGGGTGGGAGGACAAGTGATACAGAAGGGAAGACAGGGGAGGAGAGGCAGAGAAAAAGGATTTTTTTCTCCTAATGGCTGTCTGATAACAAACGTGGTTACAATTCACAGCAGAAAACAATCCTGGTTTAGTTCAGATACTCACTAGCAAAATGTAGAGTCACTAAATAATCAGTTACAGATTTCAGAACGTATCACTTAAGTCTAACAGTGTGGCTACAATCCTGCAGTCACACAATTCTATTGTTTTCTGTCTGATTTGACACAACCAAACTCCACAAAATCATGGAAAATATTTATTACATTCCATTACAATAATAAATTAGGGGGGAAAATCACACCGACAGAATATGCAGTCCAAGATCACTGAAAATCACTAAAACGTACTTTCAATGAGAGCACAGAGACATTAGACTGTTGTTCTGATTTACTTGTTTTACTGAAATGTTTCTTAACAAAACTTCCAGTTCTTAAATTCCATAACTTTTTTCCTCTAACAAGTTGTCCCTATTTGCACTGAGAGCTATGCAGAGATAATTCTCACCAATTGTGTGGCTTCTGTTTGAGCTTGTAGCCCATTCAAATATTTTGAACACGCCTGAGTTCATAAAACCTTGACTTGCAAAGTTCAGGGTACTTTGGCAGCAGAAGCTCTTTATGGGAGCAGCTATGGTGTTTAAACTGTCAAATTGTCTTGGCCATTCTTCCAGGATGAGGTTCAGTGCATGTGGTATGCAAGTCATACGAATGGCATTGGGAAACACATGGCTAAGAACAGATCCAACAGCTGTTTTCATTAAAGACGCATTATTGGACACTTGGCCAAGAACACAAGATCAACATTCAGTAGTACCCTTACTAACTCAGGACTGAGAATGCAGTAACATTGAACTACATAATGCCACCCAATATCTACCAAAGTCACTTGTTACACACTCTGAACAGAGGATGAGCAATGACAGTTTTGGTGCTTCGACCACGTAAGTGCACTGTTCCATCCAACCACCTATTCATCTGATGAGCACAGACTGGCTGAAAAACATGCTCTGTGCTCTGATATGTGTTGGAAAAGGCAGCTTACTGAATTTTGTATTGCTTGGAGGATTTCCACCTGCTTTTATGCAACAGAAAGAAAAATCAGCTCACAACAAGAACTTTTCAAGGGGAATATCACTTCTTGACAAACAACATAACCATAAAAATCACTATTTTTCAGAGCATACTGCCTCACGTAACACCTGGTGGATTTTGTTGACTGAGTCTCACATCCTCTTCCCCATAACCAGTGTATCAATAAGTATAGCTTTTGTTTAGCATAACTAGAAATGGTTTTATTTCAAAATGCTTAAATACAGCAGTAGCAGAAGTTACAGAATATACTGTCATCAACCAATTTTCAGGACAATATTCTTCATTCAGTAATGAACTAATTTCATGCTACCCTTTTGAGGAGCAAGAAGAATATGCAAGGCTTTTGTTTTGGTTTACACAGAAAACATCATTTTGTACACGTAAATATACATATATACATATTAGGATATATGCACATATGAAATATACAAAGAACTTTATACATTTTTTTTTTTATAAGACATCTTTTCAAATCTCTAGAGCCTGTATTTATTGCATTGTTTCGGTAATACACTGTTGTAGGGAGACTACTAGACCTTTAGACTTTTATACTCATTTACATCAAACACTTAAATAGGTAAAGCTCCCTTGGATAAACACTTTCCTGATTATTTTTTTCTAAAAGCATGTTCAAACGAATTTCCACTGTCAGTTCTGGTTTCTATCTGCCAATACAATCCAAGAGAACACCTCAAAGACAATGTTCAGAGCAGCTGTGATCTCTGGAGCATGCTTGTCAAAGAAACTTTCACAATATTGTCTTTACGTAGTCTCTAACCTTTCTTCAGCCTACAGTGAAAGTAAACAGACTAAAATTGACTGTTATAATCTTGATAACAAACCCTCCTGGTATTCATCATTCTAAAAAATTTCGAGAAATATTTTGCTCCTGTTCCTATTTAAAACACATATTTCCTGGAGCACATATACGAAACTTTCTTCCAGTTGAAGATGCAAGCATGAAGACACACATATAGAAATTATATATTTGTACGTATGTGTATACACACACAAATTTTGGACTTACTAGTGAAGGAAGAGAAAGTCCTCATTCCCTGCACTCAGAAGCTGAAGAGACAGTAAATGTTTGTGAGCTGGTTTGCAGTGTTGTAACCTATGATTTTCAAAATCATTCAGTCACACAACCATACTGCAAAGACTTTCAAGGTGACAAGTCTTTGACTGGTTCATGGGAACAAATAACTATTTACTTAAGCAAAACACTTAACAGAAAGCTCAACAATACAAGTTAGTGAAAATGGGTTCTCTATCTTAGCTGTGAAAAAGAAATAAAATAAAATGCAATTTGCTGCATGAGGCCTTGTTATGTTGGGTATTTTCGATGTTTGAGACAACCTTGATGAAACAGCAGTAAGTCAGAAATAGTTAATGAAGGGCTTATGCCTATTCCAGATCAGAATCTGAGTGAAATAAAAGAAAAAGCGTTTGAGATGTATGCTAATGCATGATTTTGGGCTAGAGAATACAGGACAAAACCCTACTGACATCAGATGTAATAGCAGATATACTGTGGATAACAGAAGACAGCGGACTAGTAACTGGGATCAAAATGTAGGTACTGAAGAATTTATGTTGCTCAGAAAAGCAAAATTAAATTGGTAGAATAATACTTCATAACACTATTGTGATGGGCTACCAAAAGAACACTATACAGAATTGGTCAATTTAGAAAATTGTAGTAAAGTAGTTTAACACACAAAATGTCAAATGTTAGCTACAGAATACAAATATCTGATTTCAATAGCAATTGCCGTTGCTTTAATATTATGAGAGTCAGAAATGATGTAAATGAGAGAAGATACAAAACCCACAGAAATGATGAGAGGTTGACAGAAGAAAGATTCTAGTGTGATAACTAGTGAAAAAGGTGAAGGCAATTTTGAAATGCACCTGAAAATATTCCATGTAAGGATCAAGAAAGGAGTAATACTACTGAACAAGACACTGGTAAGACATCTGGAACACTGAGTTCAGTTCTTGTTACCAGGTTTGTTAACTAAACCTGGATAAGTTCAGCTGAAGATTACTAGATCATATAGAAATCTCATACCTTATTGTCACTTGAACAGATGATCACTCTTGCTGAGCTAAGACTACTAAAAATGGAACAGACTGATCTTTATCAACAATGCAATTAGGCCAGAAACCCTTAGTGTCTGGTAAAATAAAAGACACTCTTAGAACAAGAAGGAATTGTTCACAAATTAATTTTTAATTGAAATTGGGTTTCTGACTACCAAGAGAGCAAGGGGTTTGAATCACTCTTGAACAGAAACCATGGAGGTAAATAATTCTGTTTATGAATGGGACTAAATCACCTTATTCTAGCACAGAGTTGGAGTTTCTGAACAAGGGGTTTCTTTTCTTCCTTCCCCTCCATCCCCTCCAAATAGAAAATATAGGGAATAGAGGTCAAAACAGATATAGATTTATCTATTAGTATTCTGAAATTATCCCATTATCTGTTATCTAATTAAGTGTAGTTATCTAATTCTTAGAACATAAATAAATTACTATAACAATAACAGTATTTTCACAGCATTAAAAGTGAACATGAGACATCACCAATAAAAAGAAATAAACTACATGGCTACTTTAACCAGCTATAGGAAGTAAACCATGACTTCACAGTGGAAATAAAAATTAAAAAATATTCTGGGAACAAATATAATTGAAAACATTTCATTTAAAATGCATCAGTGATATTGTTCATGCTTAAAAACTGTGGTTCTGATTCTCAACAATATTTGGCAAACAAATGTACTAAATTTACCTTTGGAGAGACACTGGATTCTAAAATACAAAATGCTAAGTGCTGAAATACAAGTAATCTGACACATTTTCAAGATGGTTAAGAACCAGCCTGTCTTTTTCTGTATCTCCAGATAATAATTAGAAATATGCAGGTTAAGCAAAGAAATAAGCATGGATAAAAGCATCCTCTTGTAATGTTACTGAAATAAATCAAGTAAACATCTATCTGGTGGATTTATAAGACAAACTCATATAGATCCCTTGGGCACTAAGAGTTTAGGAAATCAAGGCATTCATAAGGGAGAAAGAGAATTCTCTTTTTCAACAATACTGAAGTTCCCTTCTACAACTGAAATGAAACCTTTGATGAAAATCCTTGCTTCTCTGTTAATTATATCAAAGACTGCATTGTTTTCATGGATTGGAAATTTCTACTTTCTCAGTTGTTCCCAAATATTAGATTTGTGCATAGCATGTAGAACATGTGAATAACATTGTATTTGTTTGGTCATTAAAACTGTTGCTTTTACTTAATTACCAATTATGGTTTTTATTAGTTGTTCTGGGAGCTAAGAATCAATCAAATTACACTAATCGATCTTTGCTCCAACACTGCAAAAGAAACATACATTACTTATATTTACTTTATTTTCACTGGCATTTTATACTTCATCTACTCTATACTCCACTGACCAAATAAATCCAAGTATTATCTGTGTTACCTGAACCTTCTACAACATTAAAATATCTGGGATTGACTTTAAGAGGAATCAAAAAAAGGCAACTTTGGCTCCATTAAGTATCATAATGCCATTCAATTAATTGAGTTTATTTGGAGGAAATGAGCACAGAACCATGCATAGTAGTTTAAAATTACACCTTATCCTATAGACAGAATTTTTTCTTTTGTTTACAAGAACTTCCTATTCAGCAAATTTTACTCTACAAACTGCATAGAATTTAATTCTTTCACTAGTACTACACCTATACCTCTGTAAATGAAAATGTAAAATCAATACCATTCAAATGTCACGAAAATGATACAACTGAAGGATAAACAATTCACATATATAAACATTTTGTATTTTGTATGGTATGTTCTGCAAGCATTTTAAGAAGTAGCCAGGAGATTGATGTCTTTCATGTGATAAACCTTAAAGAGAATTGACTTTACAAAACTGCAAAGTATCTTTTGATCAAACATAAGATATCTGAATATATGAATAATCATGCTTCCAAAAATGTCTAATAACTGGGGAAAATCCTGGCACTGAACTTTTCAGAGAGGAGGAAGAGATTCAATACGGCTAATGTCATAAAATGAATTATATCCACTAGAAGATAATGAATAGTTCAAATCCAGACTGCATTTTTTTTTTTTTTGTAAAAAGCAAGGTCTGTTTTTACAATAAAAATGCTGTCTGAAACAAAGTGGCTTTTTATATTAGAAGGCACAGGATTAACTGTTCTGTTTCATTTTATTTAAAAGCTGACATTGCTGCTACTGTCTAAGATAATAAATAAAGTGACAGAGCAAGTGATGCTCTCAGTCTGCTATTTTTATGCCTTACGCTTCTTTAATTCTCTCAATCAGCTCTCCGGTTTTTAAGGATCATCTTGTAGCTTAACCAGGACAAGGGGCTACGCATTAAAAAAAAAAAAAAAACAACAAAACACTATATTTCTAAGTGTGACTGAGTACCCTGAAATCTTTTAAAGTAGAATACGAAAGTTGAAAGAGGAGCCCCGGCTTCCCTTCCCCTCCAAATCACATTTTGTACAACATCAATACAGGCAAAAGAATGTCTGTTTCAACTTAAACACACATTTCGTAATGCTTATTTTAAAGAAGACAATTTAAAAACGTCTACCTCATCTTCATGGAAACTATACAAAGCAAGATAAAGACTAAATTATCAAGTATACTATTTAACATACAACTAAAAGTATTGGACAAATAACATGAAAGTGGACAGAATAATCTTATGGATTGCTTTGCACAATTACACCAATGAAAAAAAAAAGAGGAAATAAGTTTAGAGGACCTGCCAGGAGCCTGCTCCAGGCCAGACCCTCCATGGGGTCACAGCCTCCTCTGGCCACATCCATCTCCATGGGCTGCAAGTGGATAATCTGCTCCACCATCTGCTTCCATGGGCTGCAGGGGGACAGCCTGCCTCACCATGGTCTTCATCATGGGCTGCAGAGGAATCTCTGCTCCTGTACCTGGAGTACCTACACCGCCTCCTTCTCCACTGACCTTGGCATCTGCAGAGCTTTTTTTCTCACGCATTCTCACTCCTCTCTCTGGCTGCAACTCAACAGAGTTTGTCCCCCTTCTTAAATACATTGTCCCAGAGGCACGGCCACCATCCGGGATGGGTTCAGCCTTGGCCAGCGGTGGCTCTGTCCTGAAGCCAGCTGGCATCTGTCGGACACGGACACTTCAGCAGCCTCTCACAAAAGCCACCCCTGCAGTCCCCCCACTACCAAACTTTGCCATGCAATACTCAATACACCATGTTACAGAACTAAACCAAAGAAACATACTAGAATCCCTGTTTCTAGGCTATAAACACTACTTGGTTTGGAAGGTCAAGTTTAGTATTGTTTGAAATTGGTTTTTGCTGTCTAAAGCCGTTCTCAAATGAAGCCAGGCTTTTGCAAATATTGATATGCTTTAAATTATTTGGTGGACTTTATGAAGCTACTGAGTAAAGTAACATCATGGCTGCTGCTTCTCCTATACTTCAGCAATGTCACTTTTCCTTCACCAGTTCATTTTACAGTCCACCTCTTCTTTCTTTGAACAAGCTTGCCACCAAACTGACATACTAGCTACACTTTCTCTAATTGCACATTACTTGAAAGAAACTAACTAGTCCAAATACCTGTATCTGAATGGCAAAGATCATCTAAAAATGTGATATCTGAAGACCATCACCGCAGCATGCTGCCTTCACATCTATGATATTTTATATCAACTTCTTTTGGCAGTTCAATAACAGAATGAGAAATCTCTTAGACCCCACAATTGTGTAAAGTCATTCTAAATATTTTAGCATCAAATTGACCATGAACGCTGTAATCAAATATTGTTCTCTTCATATCATTAAATAGAAGTATTCACTATGAAAAATCAGTTATATCATTTTGACTGATGGGTTAGGGTTTTTTTGGACTTGATATCAACTTTTACTCTAAAAACACCAAAATTCGTCCTTGGTAAGATCTGAATTCCTTCATCAAAACCAGTAACTTGATGGGGGAAGATTTCTATTAAAAACCAACATCCATCAAAAACACCACAAACCACATAGCCCACGCAAAAAAAAGTCCCACTATGTAAACAATGTTTCTTAATTTCCTTCCATTAAAAGTCTGTGTTCACATAAAGAATTTTTTGTATAGCCAAGCTCACTGAATGTCTGTGGCATTCTGATTCTCTTTCCTAATCAAAATTACTGAACCACACTTGGGGGTCTTGACTCCCCTCCATATAATAAGTTTCATGACTTCAAACATAGAATAACCAAAGGCCAAGGATACATTTCATTGGTAAAAAAGTGTTCTCTGCCCCTTTGCTCTAATTTGGACATGTCTATAACACCAAGTGAAGCAGAGCCTGTCTTGAGAATGTAAGACTCTCATTGAAGATTCAGTGTCCCCTCTGATCATGTTTAAAAGGTTCTTAACTCTCTTCTTTTCTGAAGCTTCAAGTTTTGTTGATTATTTCATATTCAACAAACAGTTCCCTATGGGCCAATACACTTTTTTTCCCTCATTGAAAATTTACAAAATCAGAGCAGTATCTAGAATGCAACACATACCTCAACATTCTGACTACATGACAATAAGTTAGAGGTTTCCAAAGGGTTGAGAAAGATTATTTTAATTAAGCAGTCACTTCAAGAGAAGCTCATGAAGTTTTCTTTTATGTATAAATAACAATTGTTTAACAGATGGACTCAGGAATAATTTCAAATAAAACATAAAGTGATTATATTATTGTTATGAAGCACTACAAAATTTACATTAAAACATTAGCTATACCTTGTTCATTTATAGAAAAATTATTTGTTAGAAACGCTAAACAAGAAAATCCATTGGTTAAACATAGATTTTCCCTTTCCAAATGACCCAGGACTGAAAGAGAGATTGGAAAAGACGTTTCTAGATAATGATTTACCTAAATAGAGTTACTGAAATCCAGCTCCAGTTTCCGTTATGTAGCCAAACGGCCTGCAGGTATAATATCTGCAGCTGGCACCAGGCTTAATGCTTTTTTATTGATCTACCCATAGCTTAAGTGCACACATAGGATATGGATTGTTAAACAATTCTTGTTATCTATCACTGATTATGGAAATACAATACATCTTGCAGCAGCATCTGCACTTTCTCTAACATTAAATGTTACTTAATGCAAACTGTTCACTTTATCCTGTGAACTCTCTAACACCTGTGGGGGTTCTTGTGCTCCAGCTAAATGGCTGAAATTGTTAATTTGTTAAGTACAGTCCATAGTGCAAATGATAATATATCATTAGATTCTTTATATTTGAGTTGCAACAAATGCAATGTACAATTATAAATGAAATTAATAAGGTGAATTCAGATTCATTCTATTTCTTCTCTTCCCCAATTGATCCTTAGCTTCTCCTCAACTGAAGATTTCAACAAATCTGTGGGATTTGCTCAAGTCAGTCTTTGCAAAGGATTTGGTACAGCTATTAATACTACAGGCTGAGTATTTCCTATTTGGTACTCAGACAGAATTAATATAAATAAATCAATGCAATTTTCATATTTTCTTCATACTTTTGTCTCTATACTTGTCATGAAGAGAAAAGTATAATACTGCCGTCATTGAACCAAAGTTAAAGGGAAAAATGAGGCTTTTGCAGTTCTTTAGTTTTTTTTCCTCCCAGAATGGAATTACATATTTGTGTTTTCCTTTCTACTAACATCAAAACTGCAATAAGCTAAAAAACACCTTCTGCACCTTCCTTTTGTCCGAACACTGAAAAAAGAACCACTTGATGTGAATTCAAACTCTGAAGGTACTTTTAAAAGAAGTCTGCTTTAGGGTTCACTCTCATGCATTCTGCCAAGTCAGGTTACCAACCACTACATGAAAATGAGTGGAACAGTAACAGAGAACTGTCAAGTAAACAGGAGAAATCCTAACTAAATTAAGTCAATGGCAAAACTCCCAGCAACTTCAATGGGGCCAGGATTTCACCCTTATCTTGCTGATCAAAGCAATTATTTCACTGTTCAGAAGGACCAGACTGCTGCACCTGCCAAGAATTTCTTTAAGCAGCCACTATGGTGAGCCTTAATTGTATATACTTCTATAACTATTCCTTTTTGATTCCACTAAGGTTAACTCTTGAACTGACAAAAATATAACACCACAAACAGCATCCACAACAAAGATCTTTCTTTCATATCAGCAAATGAGCCAGATGCACCAAAGCTCTTAATAACCTTACCACAGGTCTGCAAATGAATTACTATCACTCCCTCAACACCTATTCCTAAGCACTGATGGTCATACCTGCTGAAGTGACATACCTGCATTAAATAACAATTATTTGAATCAACAAATGAAGTGCTTTCTTGGTTTGGCAATGTCATGTTGCAAAAAAGCTCCCTATTTCACAGTGTATCTTAATAAAGTACACACTGGAAGGAATATCTTCTACACACCATGGATTCAAATTCCGAGTAGATTAACCATGAATAGTATAACTGAACACTTCTTCCATTTCTTCACAGGGTTTACAATACACACTCTAACTACATTAACCAAAATGATCTCACGTATATGCAAGTCAATAGCCAGAGAGAAAAAACTTACCCACATGAGAATCAATTTTACACTAAACTAGAAGAAAACTGTTTTTAATGTGCTGCAAAAATGAGGAAAAAACAAAGGCTCTTTTTGACATAAATACCAGTATATTTTATTTGGAAATATTTGAGAAATCTGTTGTAAGATTGTACAACACACATTTTTCCCTTGATAACTAATTAAATGAAATAACCAAGCACAACTGCTTCATTTTTTCTCCTCAGACTAGGAAATTATTGCAAAGTTAATTCTGCCAATACAGTTCCTTTGTAGGGAAACATGGCAGTTGTTTACTGCCAAAGGCATCATAAGAACATGTCTTACTTTCAGAAGAAATTTTAATCACAGGAGCATAAGAAAGTCCTGTCTGTAATAAGTTATATGACCTTTGCTAGATCTTAAACTCTTTAACTACTTCATCATATCTGGCTGGAGTCTATTTTACATTACTCCATTGAATCTCCTTTATCTCAACACTTTACGGTAGAATGTAATGAGACCCAGGATATCTAACATAATTTACTGCACTAACTTTAATCTCCAGCGTAACTCCTGTCGCATGCTTTATCAACGACCTGATTCAAGTGAGAATGTCAGTTCCTAATTTCATTTAAGTATCTCTGAACAGCAACCTAATACCTCTAATGACTACTCTGGTTACAAGATACCTGCTCCAATTTAGAGAAAATAAAACCCAACTAATTCATATCTATTTAAATAGATTTTAAGATTGGAAAGTCTGATTATTTAGCCAGACTTTACCCCGAAATGTCCTTCACAAATTCCTATACGTAATTCAAGCATCCATTTACTTCTAAGTTGCTTTCAAGAATGTCACCAGCAATTATTTTTACTTTAAAAAACCTCAGTTTTGACTAAAAAGTTTATTTGAAAAAAGTGCTAGAAGAAACACATCCTTATCAGAACTCTGATACAGTTTTAAGACAACCACAAAAGATTTCTCAGTGCAGCTATAAAATTTAATATAGTTCAGCACCACATAACTTACATTAAAAAGGTTGTTCATAATATTTATTACCTCTAGTTGCACTGTTTCTGTTCACCCATCCATTTGAATTGAGGCATCCTTCATCATCCATATACATCAGACCTTCTCTTTGATCTCTAATGGTAAATTTAAAGGCTGAGTAAATGTTCTTTGAAACACAGAGTGTGGCACAGCTGCTTATTGTTACATAGAAGACAGTAAGTCATTAAAATTGAAACTCGATTAAAACAGTGGAACATCCCCCTAATCATATCCCAACTTGGAAGTAATACCCTTTTGGGTGATATCTCTAATTTACAGTTAACTAGTTTTCTTAAAGTGGAATAAGTCAAGCTTTGGTTAGGGTCAGAATTAATAAAGTACATCTTTCATCAGAAGACAGAGAGCTCCTGGCAACGCACTCTGCTGTGGTATTTGCACTTAGAACACGCAGCAAACACCCACCAGACATGCAGCCTACCACAGCAATCGTATGAAACTCATCAAGCCTGAGGTTTTTACCAGTTTGCTGAAGGTTTTTGTAATACGAAAAAAGTACTTCAGCATTATGTAGCTAACTATACATTACTTTTTTATTAGTTTTTTAGCAACACTCTGATTAGTAAAGGGTGAGCTAACTCTTTGCCTCAAAGTGTAATTGAATCAAAACAAAACCTTAGGGATTCAAGTTTATGTAACTCTTCACTGTTGCATGCCCTCTTATCACCACTCTTTGTTTCAGCCAGGATACAATTAAGAAAAAAAAAGAATTATTTAAAAAAAATTTAAATCTGCCAGAGTCGTGAAGTACCTCATATGTTTGATTGGACTACATTTTCCAGCTCAAATACCAGACTAAAATTTTAGGGATGGGTGAACCTGAATAAACACAGAGGCAAAGGAAACATGAATTTATGGACCTTCACTTAACACATTAACATTAGCTGATCCATTGATACCAGGTTCATGTCACAAAAAGTGGAACAGTCATAACTACGCTCTCATTCTTTAAAAATTCAGAAAAAAATATCTGCAAGTTCAATACTTGTAACAATGTTAGGCATTCAGATTCAGGAAGAGGTCACCCTTTTCATCACTAAGAAAGATCCATCAAGACTATGGAGTGGCAATTCACAATGTAGCTTCTGAGGAGTGTTAATGCAGCCAGATCTGCCTCCAATCTACGCTAGCAGTGATCACCCAAAAAGACAAAAATACAAAAGTGAAATTGAGAGAGATTCTACACCTCACTGACTGTCATCCACAACCCAAGATGCTACCTTAAAATGCCACTATTTTAATCTTAGGCTGATATGTAAGGGTATGAGCAATGCTTGCCAAGGCACTGGCAGTGTCCCACGCTCTCTAAAACCCAGCATGTCCAATCACATCTACCTCCAAGTCTGGGATCCAACCACCCAGCGGCAGTGAAAACTGCCTTACATCGCCAGATGGATCTGGCTGCCTAATATGTTCCCTGAAGTTCAAGAGCTCTCTCTCAAATTAGTGTAGTTAACCTCAGGGAATAATTCTTTAATTGCAGTGTAGTTTTCCACTGCAGAAAACCAAAAAAAAGAAAAAAAAGCCAAGACCAAAAAACCGAAACAAAAAGATAAATCATTTATTAGTACAGATATCCCTGGGTCTCCGAAACTCACAACCCAGGAAAATTTTAGCTAAAGTTAGAATAAAACTGCAGTTTAAAGCTGTGTTATCAAATAGTTATGCATTTCAAAAAACAATCTTCTAGTACAGAGTTTATCATACTTAGACTAAGACCCAAGGCAATTTCAGCTTCAAATGTTAGAGCCACTCTTTTACCTACTAAAGTTATAAGACCTTTAAAACTACTTTTTTGTTTGTTTGTTTCAAAAAAGCACTGGGAACTTTCCTGTATGCAACTCAAAACCAGCTGTACTTTGAAAGTAAAAACTTTCCAAGTGCCTGGCTCTCTGCAGATTTTTGGCAAATCTGTTTGAAAAATTGAAAAGTGGGGGCCTGAGCCAAAGCTTACTGAAGTCTATGGAAAAACTCCCACAGATTTCATCAGGATTTGGATTAGGCTCTGAAAAAGTCTGAAGTAATTGAAAAATCAGTTCTGCATGTACAAAATATGAAATTTTCACTAGGTTTAGATTTATTGGACTCCTTTATGGTAATGTGGAAGAGCAAATACACTGTAAATGGTGTTAGTGATGTACCTATAGTTTTACACTGTTAATTCACCACAGACTCCCATAGACTCGTACATGTTACTTAAACTGTCTACATAATAGAAATTACTAAATCAATCCCACATATGCAAACAACTTCACTTCATTTTAAAGAGACCTGAATATTGAGGAAAAAATAACAATAATACCTTTACTGCTCAAGTGGGGGTGCTTTTTTTGTTTCTTTTTTTTAAACTAAACAAAATATTGAGTAAGTTTTCCTTCAAAAGCTGTAAGAAATTCAGTGATAACACACACAAAAAAAAAAACTACGCAAACAACTATCTGATTCTGGGAACACATGGCTCAGGACAGCTTATAATAATGTAAAACTAGCAATTTCAGCTTAGCTGCACCTAGTTTGTGGCAGCATAAAAGAATAGTCAGGTTTACTCAAATGTGCCAGAAAATCAAGAATAGTATCAAATGTAAAATAAATGGGTTGTGCTACCTGAAGTAATGGCCACAACATCTCCTGATGTGTAAACAGTTGCATCTCTGCTGACTGAAGGATGCTACTTCTAGTCAGAAGAAACTGAATAAACCATTAACCTTGACATATTCTTCTTTATCCCTCTGTACTGTCTTTCTGCCAAAATTTTTTGTGGATGGATACTTTGCCATGTTGTACTTAGGAAAAGTAGACAATCCCTGTAACTTTTTGGTAGTCTTGTCTAGATAGGGACTGAAAAGGAAAGGTAATGTCATCCAAACTGCTGAGCTAATTATGGTCTTCAACTGCCTACAGCTCATGTACAAATACGAGTGCAATTCATCATATAGGCTGTTCTCATAGGCTGTTCTTGAAATATCACAGGAAATAAAAGCTTAAAGGAACGAAGAAACCCAGTACAAGGAAATCCAAAGAATGACTAGATATACAAGACTGATTCTCCATTAATATCATACCTTACTTAAAATTATTATGCTACATTATTAAAGTTTGACTTTATTCTTTAAAAAATTGTATCATTTTTACAGCCTCTTAAAACAACTATCTAGGTTTCAGCTTCACTTTTTTTACCTGCTACTATCCAGTCTTCTGAAATGGAAGGTCAGAAACTGTAAACTTTCTCGGTTACCAATACTTCTTCTATAGTTTTGAACCTTATTAAAGCAGATTTTAGAAGTTTATTTTTGCCTGTGGTCTCTAAAGGATTCAAACAACATAGAAAATAAAGTCCAGTGACAAGCAGGATCATTAGGGCAAGTTTTTTCAACTGACAATTATTTTCACCAAAAGCTTACCTCAACATTATGAATCATTTGTGACCACTTATACCTAAGTAGGACATATTAAAATTTAATGGATTTCAATGCAAAGAGCCAGCAATAGAATCGTGCACACCAAGGCACTAATGTGTTGATCCGAACTGTACTTAGTTGAGGCAAGTTGGAATTGCAATGCTGCCAACTAAATTTCATAGTACCACAAATGAATGAATCCCAAACCTCAAGAGGGATTTCTTTTTTATTCATTATGCATGACATTTTCCTCTTTAAATTATTCATTTTTTAGAAAATGTTATTGCTTTAGCCTTCTTAACCTTTGTACTCCTTCCCCCTGTGGTTTTTGCCAGCTGTAATATCAATTGAGGAGGAACGATGTTCTAAACAACATAATAAAAACCTTTTCACAACCCTACACAAAAATGTGTCTTATTACTCTTCCATCTTATTTTGCCCCTTTTCACAACACTGGAACTCGGAATGTCCTGGAAAAAACCCCGTATGTTTTCTACCAGTGCCTTCATTTCAATTAAGAAAAATAATTCCAATGCTTTACCATTATTTATATAATCCCTGAAAATGAACCACTTGAAGAACTATCATTTGAGTCCTGCAGGGTGGTGAAAGTTAACCAAAGGAATTAAAATTAAAGACTACCTCAGACATTCATCCTCACGTTCTTCCCATGATCGATATTCAGATTTCCATTTTTAAATGTGCTCACCTAAACCAAGCCAAACAATGTAAGAACCAGCTGCAATGTGTTGTTGGGCTCAGTACAATCTATTAATCTGTAATCTGTATTTTAACAGCAACACACCTAAACCAAACTGTAGGTAGGAGCTACAATAGAAGACTACAAGGCATATTTGAACTCTGTTTATCAGAGTATAACCCTGGGAATGTCACTCATTTTCTGTAGAGTTCAGTTTTCCTCTCCGCATAAATAAATGACCAAAGTTACTAAAACAGTAGAAATAAAAGTCTGAAAGAGCAAAGAAAGTTACAATAGAAAGACATTACAAAGAGTAAAGATCCACATCAGAGAGCCAAAGAATCAAGTTTCTGGCTCCACTGAACTGTTCTTAAGTTTTTCTTGAGCAACCACAAAACCTTGTTGCTGTAAGCGCTCCCAAATTCTCCCTAATGACTTGCTACTCCCCTTCCTTTTCACTAAATCAGCTTTATGGGGCAAGGGACATACTTCAGTCTCAAAAATAGAACCAAAACAATTAGTTTAAAACGTTTGATAAATTACTATTTCTTTATTTCTAGGCTTTTATATTAAGATAGAACTGTTCATTATGAACAGCTGATAATTTTCTGAAAAAATATTTTAAACGGGAAGAACTAGAAGTCAAATTAAAATTGCAGCACTGTATCATGTTCCTTTATATACTATATCATGTCTCATTATTAGCTGACCCAGCACAATTCAGCAGGAGTGCATGACAATGCTAAGGGCTGTAAGAGTTAGAGCAACTTCTTCCCTCTTATCATTCTTACATGATTATGATCTGCAATTAGATGGAGAGAAGAAAATTATGTTTAAACTGGCACAACAGCTCAGCCACGCAGAACTGCACAAATTGGACACAGAAGTACACAATGATCACACTGTTTATGGATTTAGTCTCTGTTACGCCTTTGTCAAACTTTGTTAAAATCTCCTTGCCTGAAAGACCCACACTGATACCACAGGATTTTCTCTGCACTTACTGCCTGGGGTGACCCAGACAGGCAGCTGACCAGGAAAAGGGTCTTCCCACCCTTTTGTTGCTACCTCTCTCTGTCAGAGTCATTTACTCCCTCGGGTGACTAGTGATAGGGTTACTTGCTCCAACCATCACAGTGAAGGGACTGTCCATGGAGTTGCATGGACATCAAAGGGCACCGGATGGAGAAGGAAACCAGTGAAGCCTGGTGTAGAGAGGAGAAATACAGAGAGGACAAAAAAAAATCAAAACAAATCAGAACCATACTGGTAGCCTTACTAGAACGAAGAACTAAAAGCACAAGACAGAAAGTACCTATTTTACCAAAATGTCTGTGAGCCTTAAGGCAGTATGAACAATATGAGAATTAAAAAAAAAACCTCATACAGTGATGATGGATCTGTGGTTTCAATACAAATAATACACAAGTTCCCAACCTGAAAACATACATTAACTTTCAAATCAGGTAAATACAAGTTTTGAGCACTTAAGAAAATGAAGAAAAATGAATGTGATATTTCAGTGATACATAGCTATACTTCATATACATATATTAAACAAATTTAGCCATCAAATGTAAGAAAACTTATAATTCTGTTTAAATGCGGAGTTCAGGTTTTTTTAATATTATCTCATACATGAAAACAATACTTTTTCAGTATTAGTAAACAACCCATTTCCTGGGGGAATCAGTCAAGGTATTTAACTGATCAACCTGCATGATTTTAAGGCAATTAGAAAAGATGAGTTAGAGTTGTCCTTGCAACAGCTGAAGTCACTTAATTTCATATTTAAGGGCCTGAGCGAAGAAACCCATAAGAATGAATTGGCATGCAGCATTTTTTAAGTGTGCAGTAAAAGCCTCCAGGTATATTTAAGAAAAAAGTCCTTAGCAAAGAGACTTTCAATGAGAAATAAGCACTATTATTAAGGTATAGATTCCTGAACTCACAGATACTAACCCATGTCCTTTAGATACTTTTGTAAATGCTACTTGAATGGAAATACATGGGGAATAGTGGAAAAAGGTGAGTAATACTACGAAAAAGATGGGTAAAATGCTGAATCTGATTTGGTCAATAACTACCAGTTCCATCAGTCAGTACTGACCAGTGTTTATGTCTTCAAAATCCTTGCAAGTACTGCCAGCAAGCTTTGTGAATACTATTCCTTACAGAGATTTAATAAGCAGTGCTAAAAAGCTTTATGAATATCCAATATATTGAAACTAAAATAAGAAAAAAAAATATAAAAGCATTATTTTAAGGGTTGCTAAAGGAAAACCAAAAAAGTATTTCAGTATTTTATACACACAGAAATCATATGGAAAATACCTTAAGTATGAATCACACTTCATAATGGACCATAATCTTCTGCAGAAATACAGAACACTGTATTTGTGTCACACCTATGAGAAAAACCCCATATTTTTAAACACTTCTTTGTACCAGCATAGGGGGCTATACAAAGCTGTCAATGTATCACGATCTCAGGCTCACAATACTTAAGTTACAGGAAAAGATCTCAACCCATGCTCTGTCAGCCTCACAAGATTTTTGTAAATATCTGCTGGTAGTTCAAAAGTATTGCCTAGTCCTCAGGGCTGGCTTCTGTGTCTATGCCCTCTTCAGGCTGCTTGAAATTTAAACTACATTATTCTAACTTCTCCAGGAAAAAAAAATAATTACTATAATTCCTACTGAGATAACATTATGAAAACAGATGAGAACAAAAGGCAGCCACTATGTTTTTCAAGATATTCTTCATTAAAGTGCATGCTATGAAGTTGCAGACTACCTGACATATACTGCATGTTCCTTTCTCCTAATGACCAACGAAGAATTCATGATTAATGATGTAAGAGAGGAATTTGCAACAATAAAAATCCTAATTTTTCAGAGCAAACAAACTATTGCTAGTCTTTCTTTAGATACACTCAGTGTACTAAAGAACTTTGCAGCAATATTTATGTATAATTCTTATATATAAAATAATATTTGTCTTCCAGAACCTCAAATTCACATGTTTTTTCAATTACTACTAACATTCTCCTCAAGTTTAATGGCATGTAAACAGAGAGTTCCTAAAGGAATGTGACACATTCTGTTGCATCCCAGTTTTTCAGTGAAGAACATGGCTTTCAAGTATTCACTCACAGATATCATGACAAGATTTTGAAATTAGGTTTTTAAGAGCTTATGCAAGGAAAAGAAACCCTAGAAAAACTTTAGTCTTCTAAAGCACGAATATAGATTCTAGGTGCATATATATATATATTTTATGTGGTAAAGAACATTGCCTTTAAAGTTTGAAGTCTTCTTGAAGATTATGAATTTACCAATTCATAATCTAAATGATATAAACATGATTACACAAAATAGAATTATAATCAACTTGATAAATTAAAAAACTATGAAAACAAAGCATCCAGTCAAGTAAATGCTACCTGCTGATTCTGTATAAATATAGAATGGGAAACATCTGGTAAGGCAACAAGTTTGTAGGAAAGGGTCTTGAAATTGAGATGAGGCAGATAGGGTATACTCCCTGCTATAGACTAAAGGAAAAGCATTCCATTTTGGAAAACAAACAGTAAGATTGAAAATCATCAAAAAAAGACTGCAATCATTTAGTCACAGTTAGTATAAAAGAAAAGGTACTGACGGAATGTACTAAAAATACTCCAAAATTTTAAACAATTAAAGAATATCATTAATTGTCACCTCCACCTTCCACATTCACAACAAAGCACTCAGATTTGCAGAAAAAACAATGTATATCAAACATCAGGAAAACTTCCCAACAAGGACACTAAGCTACCACAAAAGCTAGCAAGAGATATTGTTCAACCTTATTCAAGGTGCTTAAGAGTTGGGATAAACTTTGTCACTGATGTTCTGGATACATTAACCCCATCACAACACAAAGGGGAAAACCAGAGGGGTCACTTTGACTTCTAGCTCTAACTTTAGACAAATTTTAAATATTACACTTACACAAAACTATTTGTAAATCCTATTTCCTGGATGCAAAATATTCCTCCTTTTCCTTATAATTTCAGTTCTAAAGAGTCAATCGTCTATGAAGATGATGGTCTTTGGCATTCCACAGATTTCAGTGATGGAGTTCAGTAAATGATTTTCAGGTTAAATAACAGCTTCTCTACTGCTCCAGTTACATTCAACTATGTGAGTAAATCATGCTAAAGCACAGTACAATGACCTCCTAATGAAACAAAGAGAAAGAAAATATTGAAGCCCTGTTAGAAGAAAAAAAAAAAAGTAGAAGAAAAAGGATGGTTTAAAGGAAGATAAAGTCCTAATTTAAACTTTAAAATCCTTGTTTGAACAAAGCCTTGAACTGATACAGGTGCTATTTGCACATCACACCAAGAAGTACTACAGGAAAAGCAGGGTCACATCCTGGCCAAAGAGTAAGTGAGATTCCCAAAATACAGAAGAAGCAATATTGTAAACAGAGTTCAAATCAGACTGACACCTAAACAAGTCTTCAAACAGCTACAGCTAATACTCATGAAATTTTTAAAAACAATCCTACAAAACAGACAGATATTATAAGAGACCATTAAAAGTTACAGAATTAACTCACTGCAGGTCATCAGGATTTCTGCTATAAATTCTCGCACCCATTAAACTCAATACATGACAACGTGGGTGGCCTACAGCACCTTTCCAAGCACTTCCCTGGCACTGACCCACACTTTGGGTTGGCACCTCTCCCTAAGCCCCTCACTGTTCCTCTCATCCAGCCATTCATGCATTGCCAAAGGCAACACAGTACATGATATAGCCTGATGTGGCTTACAGTTATAATCATATTCAGCCAACGATTCTGATTAAATTTTAATCACCCATATAAGAACATCTTACATACTGGAAAGCTATCATGTCCCTCCTCAAATTTTTCTTTTGTTTTCCCTCAGAAGAAACAAAACTGAACTCTATTCAATTTGTCTAGGTTTTTCTTAAACTGTGTTCCCCTGTGAACCTTATTCATGAAGAATAGAAACAATCATACCTTCTCACTAAAGTCATATGACTACATCCCAAAGTTGAAGTTCACCTTTAATGGGATCATATTGCTGACTTTTATTCAGTTTATGATCCATTATAACACCCATGAGCCTATCATATGGCAAGAGTGTTTAAGGAATTATTTCAAATTTTTTTTTGTCAGATTCTTACTTGCTGGAGTTGTTGGTGCTTGTCTCAACTGAAAACCATCTTAATTACTTCAGATCCTTCCTGTAATTTATGAAGATCGGCATTATTGCTCTCTCAATATGCCTGAAACTACTGCAAGCTTGTTGCAAAAGCACAATTTTGACATTCATGCCCATACTCCATCACTGAAGCCATTAAAGAAAATAATGGACAAAAACAGATGCAGCAGAGACCATGGCCTACCTCTAACTTATACTCTTGGATTAACTACAAATACTGACAACTACTTTTCAAGGCATCTTTCAAATAGTTGCACACTGAGAGATAATCATCAGCTTTTCAATGTGGCTTCAGGCAATTTCTCTAGATTTCAGGGTACAGCATCTTGAACATATTACATATAACTCCTAGAAACTGAGCCTACTGTTACAGTGCTGCAATGACAGAAGGGTCCTAGGCACTTCAGAAGAAATCTTTTCAAGTTGGTTGCTATGGAAAAAGGGGTTTTCACCATTAAGAAAAATAATGGGCTTAAGAAAAAGTGGCATTGAACAAAATCCTCAAGCTAATGACAGCTACACTAGTGAACAATTATGGGACCATCTTTGGCTTGGCTCGGAGTTTAAACATCCTGAAGAATTTTCCTCTACATTAACATCCAGTATTTAACCATAAATCCTCAGATACAAATACTATTCTCAACCTCCCTCTCCATGTGTAGTTCTACTTCACTCTCCTCTACCTATTCCTGTTTTCTCCTTTAAGGGCTGGAAGAAGGAGTTCCTCTATTTTCTAGGCATTATCTAAGAGCTCTTTTCTCAACAGAATATAGTTATTTTGCATACTGGCTTCCCTTTATAAAGCACTATACTCAATTTCTTCCTGGTGTAGACAGAACAGGTATTTTTAGTTGGACTGAACAGTGAGGCAAATTTCTTCATTGTACCCACTAACTGCACTGTTTTCACACTGAGGAGTGGTCTTGAGCACAGGAACTCATTTATTTTAGGTGAACCTAATCAGGCAGATGAATCCCAGGAATGTACCCAGCACTCCAATTGCTACTGGAGAAGCAGTACATCAGACAGGCACAGAGCCAGTTCTGAAACACATAGATGACACAAGTCATGTTGCCAGCCTCAACTCCTTCTCCCTGCAGATCTGCTTCTAACAGAACACATTACTTGCCAAGGTAGAGACAGCCACAGGAAACCTGAACAGGTGACAAGACAAACATCTTTAAAAAGCATCAGTAAAACCTTCAATCTCAAAAAGAAACTCCAAGTTTCCTTCAGGCTGTTCAAAGACAAATACACAGTTTCAAATCACGCAGCACATCCTGCTGGAGGGTAACTACTGAAATACTACACAGTTCTCAGCATTTGACAGAAGTGTTTCTTTCTAATGAACTTGTCCTGTAAATTAAGATGAAATTTCTTATTTTTGAGCTCTTTCAAAAATTATCTCCTTTCAACAGTTAATGAGTAAATACAAAGTCTATCAAGAGTAAGATTTCTTCTAATTTGTTTATATTTTTTACAAATTTTACTCTTTTCCTAACAGAATCATAATCTAATTGCACAGTTCCCTGAACTCAGTAACACTCATCAACTCAATAGGCAGAAGTGAGTTTCCCTATTAAATCAATTCACCTTATTAGCATAGGTGGCAAAAGCTGAAATGCAGCTACTTACATCTTTTCAAAATTCTTAGAAGGAAAAAACAATGGTTATAACATCAGTGTTCACAAACGAAACAACCTTCACACATATTTTATTCTTGCAAAGAAATACTAAAAAAAATTTGTAAAACCGAAGTGACACTTATTTTGCCTCTCTTCCTCACTTCACATGATTATGAGTCTGCTTCCAGATATGGCAATAGTGTAACACTGAATTAAAATAATATATATAGAGAGGATTTCTACCCCTGAATAATCTGCAGCTGTTTTACCAGATCATTTACAGTATCACATGCAAAGGAGGGCTACACATAGTAATATCAAGGACTTTTGAGTTGCTGAAACATTGCACAGACCATTCCTATTATATTAAACAGGAATTTAATTATTCTTTGTAATGTATGAAAACAAAATACTAATAATTAAGATACTGACCTAACACAACTCCAATCTTTAAGAAAAACAAAATCCATGAAGTCCAAATAATAAACTCCCAATTTTAAGCCTGAAGTTTACATAAAATACAAACCTTTCCTTACAGATGTGAAGACTGCTGTAGGGGAAGGAAGGCATTGAGGTCAAAGGTCATTGTGATACTATGTGGTTTAGGAAAGTACGATGCTGAATGAACAACTAATTCAAATTCAGAGCAGAAAGCTGGGGAAAAACACCTGTTTCCAAGTCAGCAGGAGTATCTGATGTTTACTAAGATTGTCTACCTACCTCACTAGAACGAAAAAGGCAGGAAGAAAATGTCTTGCAACACTACAAAGATTGAAAACTCCAGACGCTACCGAAAGTGTGGCTTTGCTCCCCCTATTACTAAAAAGTAAGAATATAGGAAAGGACACAAATAAAATTTCCTTTAAAAACGGTAATTCCATGACATTTGTGTAAATCATTGGGCACTGTGAAGTCTTGCCCACATTCTTTTTCTATAAGGGAAATATTACTCAGCATGTACTTTTATTAGTTTCATCTTCTACTTCAAGCTTTCTGTGAGCTATTCAGCCAACTAGTACTTTCTGAAGTTGCAGATTTTTTTATTTAGTGCTATCACTACTGCATGATTTGTCATATGGATATGCCATAAAGCCACTAAATTCTTTATCAAGAAAGCAGGACTTTTCACTCCTCCTTTTTCCATCACATTAGAAACATACACACGTACACATGCAACTGAAAAGTGCAAAGAAATAAGCGATAAGAATTTTAGAGGATAAAGATAACATCTGGATTTCATTTGCTGCATTTCTCTGCGTATTGTGTAAAAGCAACAGTAAGTGTTGAATAAATTGAGAAAAAAGCCTCAGATTTAAAATTATTGCCTAAGTCATTCTACTTGTCAGCAACACAGTGTTTGGTTTTCACAATCAACAAAAAACAAACTGCCTAGAAAATAAAATGTGCAAAATTTTTAGTTTTACTATGCAAACAAATATTTTGAATTCTGAACAAGCACTTCAGGTCTTACCTGGCATGACAGCAGCTTGCTGTGTGGGCGAGTCTGTACTTAGTGAAAGGCGACCACCTTTGGCCAATCTATCACAGAAGAGGGTGATGTTCTTCTTCAATTTGCTGGTATCTTTGGGCATGCACAACTGGCTGCTGAGAGTCAGGGCCTGCTCCTTAGAGCTCTTTGACAAACAAGTTCTTAACAAGTAAGAAACCGCGGCATCCACAGTTTCTTCCCAACCCTGCGTTAAAGAAAAGGAAATTAAATTAAATGAACTGTAAGATGATATAGCATATTAAAAACAAGGTAACAAATCATGGACTGAGAACTTTCAATACTGATACATGACATACAATTTGGGAGCTAATGAGTGTCATGAACACCCAACTTCAACTTGCACAAGCGAAAGCTGAGAAAACAAACTTGTTCCAATGTTGAGGTCAACAGAGAAATCTAATTTCAATAACAATATATGAAAAGTATGGGACAGAAGAGTGAAATTTATTCATTGCATTAACTGAAAAGTATAAGTTCCTGGTTGTAACATTTAGAATAAAGAACAGAATGGAAATGTAAACAAAAACATAATATGCAGTATACAACATTGTGTTGATGACATGTCAAGGCCAGGAAAAAAGTACATATCCAATTATACATTCTTTGGAATCACAGTCAAGGACTCTCATAACATGCCAATAGCACAGAACATCATGACTGTGACCCAAAGCTGCAGATATTCAGTACCCATTTATCAGAACAATTAACCTTAAGTTATGATACCCACAGCATTAGCACAGGTGTGTCCTTGCTGTGATGGGACTTCCATTTCAGCATGGTGTCAAGCTGTAAACATTTATGAAAAGACCACCACAGTAATCACTTCAGTTAAAATAGTTAAAGCTACCTAGGGAAAAGCTTTCAGGGGAAAAAGTTATATTCAGTGTCATATTCAGTATACATATTTCCACAAAATATGAGTGTTATTTGCTGACTTCTGCAAATAACACTCAGTAAAAGCAAGTAAGTTTCTTTTCATGAGATAGCTCAAAATGCACATTTAAAAGTTAGCTTCAAGTTTTTCATCTGTACTGTGGTTTTCAGTGACACAAACAAATCAAAGACATTCCTTTAAGTAAGAATCCTGGATAGCAGGTCTTACTATTTGCGACAAGACTTCAAATCTAATATATGACATCTATCTCATTTTTGCAGTATGACACACAGATTGACTCCTCTTGATGCATTTTGTAATCTTAAATTACACTCTGTGAAGAGAGTGATTAATCCCAAGTATCTATAATTAATGAACCTGCACGGCAGTCACAAAGCCTGCTCATGTCTTTTCATGACAATCTGATAGAGCTTGGATAGAGTTAGTGACTAATATGAAGAGCTTTGTGGTCTGCTAACTTCATGACTTGTAACATCTCTTATTATTCAGCTACCTGTAAGAAAGTTCTATATATGTGCTGCCTACATGTACAGGGAAGTAATATATTCAATCACTGTAGTATTAGTGACTGCTCTCTCAACACTCCTGATTGGTTGTGACTTATTTTGGCAATAGTCTTTACTGACTTTAGTTGATGCCCACAGTCTGGAACCACCCAGCTCTCCCTGCTGCTAACAGAAGGTCACACCAAGCTTGTTCTTCACATGGCAAGTATTCAGGCAGAACAAAAAGAAAACTCAGGTATCCAGTTGTAGTTAATACAAACTCAGAGCCTTCTAGTTTTTAAGCTCTTTCGCATGATGTGTTCTATTCGACTGAAAACACTCAGCTGAAGAGCAAAATCACCTACCTATCCAAATTTCCGTGACTAAATAAGTGTAAAATTTGAAGGAATGATGGTATCAACCCTGCCATAGTCCACTAGCAAGCAAATAAGGTTTACAGACTTCTCCAATTAAATACATAACAGCTTTTGTGCAGAACACTACTTTTAATGCAGAGAAGCAAAGGCCATCCTTCCTGATCTTTTAAATTCCTAAGACCAGATCTAGGGCAGATGTTTACTAGTGGTCAAGTACATAAGTGAGACCACACAGTCATATGCTATTTATCCTTTCCCAAACATACCCTATACTCATTGTCCTGAAAATGTGATGTGTGTGTATAAAATATTTCTGGTTTGCAGAGGAACAGGATCGCCTAGTGAGGTTTTCTTAGCCAACATTTGCCCTTCCTGACTTCAGAACAACAGCACTAACCTACTATTTTATCTAGATTTGCCCCCCACAAAAAAAAATATATATTAGAAAAATCGTGCCAGACAATCAATCAATCAATCAATCAATGCTTTGGTACTTCACATTTTTCAAATATTCTAGAAAGAGTCCACTAGAGTGCAATGCATCCACTGACCTGTGATGGTGACAGGAAATTATCCATTCTGCAGCCAATTTAAAGAGGTTAATGAGCTGGTAAATGCTGTCTACATTCCCACATACTGGGCAATGAAACTTAATATGTACAAAGCATCAAGAACAGCCAAGACAGGCACTCCTAATTATATTACAAATAATGAAAAATAAGACAACATAAATACAATAATCTTGAGTTTCACTAAAAGACAAAGAAACACCTGATTACCTGTTGTCAGAATACAGTAGCCAAGAAGTTGGCCAATATGTCCCTCCAAATAAGTTATAAAAATGCAGGCAAAAGCATTTAAATAAAAGCAGTGAATTACAAGCTAGCAAAAGTCAGGAAATTAAAAGTGGTGAGTATTCTGTCCTTGGCTCACACAGGTATGTTTTACTTTGTACCACAGCCTTAACATTTTCCAGTCCTTGTTCTTGTATTTAATTTCCATGTAAAACTGGTTTCTCAGTAGACCATAAAACTATCTTCTCCAATTCAAGGTCTGTTGACCTAGTAAGTTCAGTCAAATCCAAAGCAGCCTTTGTGATTAGTGAAAGACTAGACAAAAGTTACCTCTAATGAAGAAAAACTTGATGGAAAACTGTTGAGGTGATTTTGTACAACTGCAAATAAGGCTGCATTTGTCAGCAATTTTTATTGGTGCAAGGGGAGAGTTCAAGGAACAAGAAAAACTCTTCACATGTTAAAAAAGTTGAAATATGTTTGAAAATAAAAGCATTCTCCTCTATAGCTCATATGGAAGAATGATTTTACTTCCACAGTTGTAATATTCACTATAAGCTTTCTGTGTAGTATTCTGCAAATTTGAGGTCTGAAAGGAACACCTTCAACAGGACTGTGATGCCAGTAATCCATCATTCTATAACCAGCAAGCACTGCCATGACTGCAACAACAAATGTGAGTCAAGACTCATAGAAACAGGCATTATTAAACCATCCAAATTATTCATATAATTGAAATAGATGTGAAAAATACCTAATTCATCAATTTTACTTTTTCACTGGGAAAGGCCAGACTTCATGTTTTGCATATATACATTACTCTTTTTCTCTTTTAGGTAATAGGTAGAGATAGACACTTTCTTCTTTCAACTAGATCATATACACTGCAGGAGTCTGAAGACCAAATGTAGATTTGTGATAGATAGATGGCTAATACTATATTATTACACATCACTTATATTCCATACAAATTGCCAGTAAGGATCCTCAGGTGTCATGGCATATCGGAGCGCGACCATAATTATACATTCAATCTCACTTTGGCATAAGACTTCATCCAGAGTACCTAATTTTTAGCCTGACACTTGGCTGCAAGACCCCAATCCCCAAGAGTTTAGCTGCTAAATAAACAAGGTCAGCTACACATACATAGGGGCAGGACCTGAGAGAAGGATTTCCATATTGTTGTTGTTAAGATGCATAGAGTAAAAACATGTAGGAGAAGTCTGAGATAGGGTCTGCTGTCAGATTTGGTTAAGTTTACTCATATAGTTAGCTTCTTAACACAGTTTGTATAATTTAGAGATCTACAAATGAATACTATTTGTCTTAAGTGAAAAAAAAAACATTCTTACAGGTTATCAGTCAAACTTGAACAAGATTGTTCCTAAATTGTGTACATAAGCCAGACAGGTATTTGATTGTGTATCTTTTACTTTGAAAGCCTTTATCTTTATTAATAATGTTCCTAAAGCAACAGCCATTTTTCAAGTTGCCTATGATGTAATTTATCCTGAAGTGACAATCACGGCAGTTCTGAAAGAATTCAAATGCAATCTGAAATAGACTGCATAAACTATGCAAAATTGGTGCCAGTCAAATTATGGGAATTCTTACAGCTGTTAACTCAGGAGTTTGCCTGGCTATATCCTATATCTTGATTTTAGACACAATAGTTATTTCATTAGCTTTCAAAAATGCTAGAATACTTGAAAGCTATGAAGGACAATCTTGGCATTTATGCTTACCCAAACCACAAAAAAAAGATGTTCCTGTAACTGAAAGCATTGTATATGCTACTTCACAAGAAACACCAGCCATGTGTCTTTCAGCACTTTGCTTTCACAGTGATTTTTATAAAAAAAATAACTTATTGTTACACATACGAGTAATCCACTAATCCATGGCTACTGAACCGCTCGTCTCCAACACAAGCATGGACCATCAGCAAATTTGGCCAGAAATTCAGAGTCTTCCTAACCCATATCCTTTAAGCATATTCCATATTTCTAACTGATCTATTTGTCTCAAAGAGGAGATAACAGCCACCAAAAGCCATGCAGTAGGCATGCAACATCTGCCTGTGGTGTCATAAATGGAAATGACAAACTTTCCTTGTGACTGTCCCTGAAAAATTACTTCCAAAAAAGAATTGATAAAGCATTTAAAAGACCTTTTGAAAATAATTGGAATAAAAAAAAAGAAAAAGGCAAGCCAATAGATTTGATATCTAGATAGCACTCAGAAAAAAATGCAGAAAAAGTTACTGAAGTCTTAATGTATTACATTGGAACAGTGTCAAGAGACAGTGTATTTTTTAAGACAAGATTTTCTAAGAAAAAATTATTCTTGGTTGAAGAATTATCCTTGTAACAATATAAAACCAGTTTTCTTTAACATAGTGCATTAGAAACACCAGTCACAAATTACCTGGAATCTTTTACAATTCACTTTTGCATAAAAAAAAAACCCAAAAAAACAAAGCAAAAGCACCTCCACGTATATAAGTAACAAAAACCTACCACTGGAACAACTAAAAAACAGAAAACTGGCAAAATCCTACAGACTAGTGGAATTCAAGCCTCATGAAAATCCAGACAAATTACTCAAGCTTAAATACATTCCAAACCTATTAAGTGCCTAAGGAGAACATTTGTATTGAGCACACAATAGAAAAAGCACAACTGAAATTCTTCTAATAATGCTGCTCTCTCTAGTCATATCTTTCTTTAAATCAATTATGATGCATAATGTTAATAATATTAACTGGTCTGATTCTTATTTCTATTGCCTTTTAAAATAATTCCATTGTAGAGGGAATTTGCAGACTGATGAAAACAGTATCAAAGTGAGGATATACTTCCAAGACAAAGTAAGAGACAGAACAATTAAAATGAAGAATATTAGTATGATACACAGTTCTAGTAGAATAGTTCAAACCAGTAGATAAATCAATTTCATTTTAAATCATGGAAACCATCCTTATTTGTGAGATGGTACTCAACCTATTGTCAAGAGCTACATTACAGGCACTATAGACATTTAAATCTTATTAAGGGTTTGGACTTAAGAAATTTACCTACTCCAAAATATTAACAATTTACTTAAAACACAAGAAATAAAAGCAAAACAAGGGTCAAAAGAAAATGTAAAAACCAGAGAAGTACAAGGTAACATCGTGATAACTTGACCACAATATGGTCCTCAGCAATCAAGCTCTATGGGGACCCTGACACAACAAATATTTAAGGCATAAAAGCTTAAACAGCCTGTGAAGAACAACAAACAACAGACTACAGAAAAGAATTGAGATTTCTACAGGAAAACATATTAGATCTCTTTACAGTATTTATTGAACTGGTGCATGACAGATCTGTGCAGTTATTTAACAGTAAGTAGTCATGATAGCAACTATTTTCAAGCTACTTCAGAACATGTAGTTCAAATATTAATCTCTCACAATCTGAGGTTAATAGACTGCAAAAATCAGCTTTAGCAAAAGTCCTTTGTGAATAAAGTGGGTTCATTTTAAAGTCTGTCACAGACACACTTGTAATTTCTGCACAGCTGTGCTGTAATTGCCAGTCATAACAGAAACAGCAACTTTATCTGATCAATGTAGCAATATTTATTTAACAGAATCCAGAAGCATAAACAACTCTCTACAAGAACTTCTCATTTTTAGTCCTATTTGGCAAATGTATATTGATGGCCTATGGCTACTTCACCTGAGAAAAATCTCTACAACAGATTTTTTCCTGAAAAGTACACTTGCAATTTAAAAGTTTCTCTGGTATTTTTGTCCTGTGAAGTTCATTTCACAAACCACCAAACACTTCCCCATGAAATATAAATACAATTTTTAGAGGATTCTGTTCTACGGGCATTTAACTTTAGATCAAGGTTCTCCAAACTCTCCTTTTATAGTGTCTTCAGGTATGGAAAGAAAGCCAAAAATGCATATGGCTTAGTAATCAAAATAGTGTTTTTAAAACTATCTTACAGAATATGTGATATTTTTCTTTGAGGAATGGTGCTCCTAAACTAATCTTCTGGAAAAATCAAAATGTAGCAGAGCAATATTAAAGCAGTGGGAGTTTTAAAAATCTAGCAACCTGAGTGTTACTAAACAAAGGTTCTGAAAGCTGCATTCATCAAGATTATGACCTCTATTCTTTGAGATTTTAATATAGTTTTCAATTCCAATTCTGAGCAAAGTCCTCCTCACAGAAACAAATTATTGTATTAAGAGTTGTAGGGTATTCTGTACTAATTAAACAACTGGTAACATGATGAAAGAGTGTAGCACCTGTAAAAAAGCAAAACCCCAGGTGGGATCATAATATTTCCACAGCTCTTAACTCTTCCATGCTTTTGAGATTCGTAATTTACTCTCAGGAAAATGCATGTTTCACCAAAAAATTACATACTAGGATGAATATAGATGATGGTTTCATTAGTTCCTCCATCAAAATTTAACCTCTGGATATGCCACCAAATTTCCATATGGACTGCATCCTTTCACATTGGATGTTCTTCATTTGCACAGAAAGACTTTCAAAATTAGGTTAAAATTAGATTAGAATTAGATCAGTAGGCTTCTTCTTGACAAGTAATGGGTCTATATTGCTCAACTATTCTTTCAAATTTTCTCACATCTCAAAACTGGAGCAATACAGAGTGTATCCTAACACCTCTTTTTTATTATTTTTTTCCAGACAACAGCAGTCTTTTAAGAGTGGGTAAGAGGCAGAGAAAAGGGCACATTTTTTCAACAGATACATTCTGACTATATAATTGTACAGTTACTTGTCTAGTAATGCTTATTTGTTGTAATACAAATGCATCCTGTCTGGAACAGAGAAAGTTCAAACACTTCATGGGTTTCTGTAGAAGCTATTCCTGAAGCCTGTATTTTGAGCAATTTTTGTCATCCTAATTTTCTTTTTAACTTGACTTATGATGACCATTGCTCCCTTTCTGGGAACTGATGAAAGAAACTCTTGTAAGCCCTGCATGAATGGAGTGACTTGACTTCTTTTGTTGCCAGCTTCAGAGGTCTGTTGTTTTGCTTTTTAGCACTGAAAACATCTAACACTTCATCTTTCTTTTCCTCAGTAACTTTTCACCAGTTACTTAGGAAAACTGAGGTGCTGTTGGGGTTTTGCAGATGTTGTCAAAGCTGTCTGCAGGCAAGAAAACACCAGGAGCTGTACATATTGCTGAAGAATGCTACACATCCAGCCATAGGTCTGCCATACATGAACTCTGTAACTTCAATTAGGTCCAGGAAGATAATTTTTGACAAGGGTAAGAGGAATCATACCTTATCATACTCAGCCTGGAGATAAAAAGTAGATAAAACGTACACTTAGACAAGCTTATTGAAACTTCTCATTGCATCTCAGCCCACATTCCATTTTCATATCGCTGATATTCTTGGGGAGGAACTTATCATCTTTTACTGCGATATCTTTTATTAGGTTACCAATACAATATGCTGTGAACACTGACAAATGAGGTTCTGTTTCAAAACCTGTGAAATATGGAATGACACCCACACAAATATTTTAGCTGTGGGGAAAAAAATGCTTGACATAAAGCTTGTTTCCTATTTAAATTCTCACATTACTTTAGATCTACACACCACTGTCTTTAAACTCAGTTTTGTTGCTTCGAATTGTGGAATTTCTATTCCCCCAAAGTGCACAGGTGAGAACAAAGAGGACAGTGGCAAACTGGACTTTCACGTTTACTTGGATTGCCAACTTTCAAATTTCTGCTAGTTTTCGGGTTTTTTTCTTTAGATAGTAGACTGGGCAAAGTTCATTAAATCCTCCACTGTTTGTACAGATTTGACTTATGACCTGTTTTATTTTTGAGGTATCAAAACCATATTTTGGTTTCACCAAACTTTTACTTCATTGAAAAATCCAGGAGATGATGAAGGACATATATGACACAATCTTTATGTTCCTTTAATCTGGCCTATCTTAATGTAAAGTGAGTCTCTCACCACCTGTGCTTATATGAGAGAATACTGGTATATCATTCTTAATCTAGGAATTAAGACAAAGCATCTTGCCATTAACTGAAAGAAAAAAAATTCCATCTGAAAAAATGACTACTCTGAAAATGACAGTTAAAAAAGTGAGGTTTTTTCTGGGATCTTGTAGCAAGATGAAAGATTCATATGAGATTTTCTGCATGATATCTCTATCTACCTATGTGACATGATATCGTTGCAAATTCCAGCAGACAGATTTTACAACAGCACAGCATATGAACAATAGTAATGACCAAGAAATGCTATATGATTGCAACTTAAAACCAAGAACAACTACCAACAACTTCAGAACGAAAAGCAGTCTCACCACAACTGGTTCCCCTCACCTCCCTCCAAAAACAAATATTAGCTTAGTGATTAGATCTCGATACACCACCTAAGAAATATTTCTGACTGTGAGATCTAAGGGAAATTATGAATTCAGCTGCATGCCATTACCATATGCCTGATCTAAACAGAGAGCTTCATGAAATTATTGGGAGTAACTCATTTTCTCAGAAAATGCCATGATATATGGTTAGATACAATGCTACTAACACAGCACTACAGTATTTTTAAGAAAAATATCATAGTAGCTTTGAACTGATGTGAGACAAACAGAAAATAAAACCAACAGTAAATAGGCAGCTTTTAATTCTATAAACCCTGTCCTGTTATGCAATATAAAGATCATATACTAATGATGCTGAAACAGACACATTGTTTCAGTATGTAAGTAATTCTAGCAGAATTTTACAATCAATCATAAACCACATTACATTTCTAATACACTACTATAATACTGATCACTACACAGAACCGTAGAATTTTTTGGGTTGGAAGGGACTTTAAAGATCATTCAGGTCCAATGTCCCTGCCATAGGGACCTTCCACTAGACCTGGTTGCTCAAAGCCCCATCTAAGTTGGCCTTGAACACTTCCACGGATGGGGGGTACACAACCTGTTCCAGTGCATCACCACCCTTATAGCAAAGAATTTTTTCTATTATCTTATCTAAACCTATCCTCCTTCAATTTAAGGCCCTTCCCCCTTGAGCTAACACTACATGCCCTTGTGAAAAATGCCTCTCCATCCTTCTTGTAAACCCTTTTTAGGTACTGGAAGGCTGCATAGCAAGAGTCTGAGGATCTTTCAATGAGGACACAATACTGAGGGAATTCTCCACTGACAATAAACTTCTTCAAAAGAAAAAAGAAAACAAAAGCAAAAGAAAGAACCACTGATAATGTATATTGTTAAGGCCCTTGGGTGAAGAACATTGCTGTAATCACTATAATGCATCAGTCTTGTCATTAAGCAGTTTAGATGACAACTGATCTGAACTCCTGGTATGCAGCACATATTCAGTAATTACTACTACACTAAAATAGCTCTTTGTACCTGAACTAGATAGATTGACCTAACAAACAGAAAGTTTAGAGGTCCCCATCACAATATTACACAGAGAAAGATGTCTGATAACAGAAGCTTATTTAATTTATCAAAGGGTATGTCTCTCTTGGGACAACTGCAGTACCTTGAAGGGTATCCAAATTACTTTAAAAGGAGCTGATATATGCTGGAAGCAAACTAATCACAGCAGAACACAGTTCTGTCTTGACTAATTTACACCAAGAAATAAGATCCCTAAGTAGGCCTCTGCTTACAATAGAGACAGCCCACTGAAGATTAACTTCAATATCTCCAATACCAGCAGAAAAAATAAGGTGAATGCTCAAGTTAAAATTAATTCTCAAAACGTTCTAATTAAAATACATCTAACCAATAGATATGTCAGCTTCTCCATTAGCATAAGGTTTTTACCAAGGCTGAATGCTTGTTCTCAGCTTGATACAAGATCGAGGGAATACAATTAAACAAGACAAGAATACCAGTTCTTTCTGTCAAAGTTCTTTCTGTCCTCCGAACTTTAACAATTCATAATGCTCACCAAAACCAATTCTGCATAATTTTGTTTAATTTTATGCCATCGGAAGAACAGAGAAAGCTTCATTTTTTGAAAACCAGTACTATTGACAACCACCAGAAGCAATCACGTTAAAAAATATATATAAAAATCTTACATCTCCTTCTTCTCAAACACCACAAAAAGAGAAAATTATAAAAAAAATTTAAAATACAATTGGGCATAGCCTCTTGTGGTAGGCCTTAGAAGTGGAAAGCATCATAAAAAGATACATTATAGATTTTCATTAATCCATAAAAGTTTCACATAGACCACATTAAGCTTTTCTTTCTCAGACCCACAGAACATAGGCACTTTTTTATTCTACCCAGAGAACTCACTGTGAGGAATCACATGAATTTAGCTACAAATTACTATCACTAGATAGTGGTGCAATTTGTCTTCAACTTGCTATTTTTGCAGTAATCCATTGTCTTCTTAGCAAATACAATTAATTGCAGGAGGAACATTATTACCAGACACTTACAGGAATTGTGATAGTGCTTTGTGGTGAGACCACCTTCTTGGTCTTCAAATTCCCTTTTCCCCCAGCTACTTACTATTTTATCTTTTGTTTTTTGGACATTCTAACATTGTCAAATAATCAGCCAGTCTGAAACTGTGCTATTAAGAGATCATTAAAAAAACTAGAAAGAGTTATACATCAATTTGCAGTAACTAAGCAGCTTTACAACAGTGTGTCCTTCTGTCCACCTACTCATATGAGGAGCAGCTAAGGAAGATGGGGTCGTTTAGCCTGGAGAAAAGGAGTTCAGAGGAGACCTTGTCACCCTCTAGAACTGCCTGAAAGAAGGGTTAGCCATGTGGGGGGCACCCTCTTCTCACAGGAGACCAGCAGAAGTACAAGATGACACAGTCCTAAGCTGCACCAGGGGAGGTTCATGTTGGACATTGGAACAGGCTGACCAGGGAGGTGGTAGAGTCATCGTCCCTGGACACATTCAGGTGACGATTCAATGTGGCACTAAGTTGGTCACAAGTTGAACTCCATGATCCTGGAGGTCTTTCCCAGCCTTAATGCTTCTATTATTCTAGTTATCTCTGGTGCTCTGATCTCTTGAAAGCAGGCTAGCAGGCAGAGTGCTGATAATTTCCATATCAAAACATACTATCAAAGAACGTTCAAGGTACTTGAACCATGCTCTTACTTCTCTTATTGTCCAGCTGGGTCACATACACATGCACGAGCAAAGGACATAGACAGGAACCAGGCACATTACTCCATTTTTAACCTTTCTCCTTAATACTGGGCCTTCCCTGCCCTGGGAGGAGTGGGAATCTCACTCATCTTCACCTTCTTCCCCTCACTTGATGATTTTATATTGCCCTGTACACTTCAGGCCGAGACTGACCTTTTATACTGAAAAATTATGGGATTTATCAGGAAAACCCTAAAGCTTCGTCCTTTTATTTTGGACATTAAAGGCTTAAAATTCACCAGCTTTTTTCCCCCTAGTTCTTTTAGACTTACATGCTCCACTGTACCAGAAGAATCTTTCTGAATGGTTCTGTTGTGTGGCATTGATTCAAGTAGGAGGAAGACTTATTTATTAGTTTTGATCTTTAAAAAAAGATAGTCAATGTCATTTAATGGAAAGTAATTTTCCCAGCTGGACAAAAGGCAACAAATTTCATGTGTTTTTCCCTCTAGAAGTACTTATGTGCAGGTATATTATCCAGCTTGTTTCTAAAAAAGAAGGAGGGGAATAAATACAGTGTATCAGCTGTAAACTTGTCTGTTCACAAAAATAAAGAACACAACTATCTGGAAACTGGTTCCAAGTTATCAGTTGTCACTGTCAACTGCCCTGTGGTGGTTTTGGGGGGTTTTGTTCATTTATTGGGTTTGGGGTGGTATTACTATAAGCTTCTCACCGCGGAAATAAGGAGACGCTGAATAAAGGAGACGGAGCCAGCTGTTCACGTTCAGAGCAAAGGGAGGAAGGGGGGGAACCCACCTTCTTTTAATTCTTATATACACTTTTAGAAATCACAGTTCATTGGAGAAAATTAACACTTCCGTCTTTAACTACAGTGGTCAAAAGAAATGTCCATCAAAGATTTGTGTCCATGGGAAAGGAATGTAATAACAAGATAATTCTACAATAACATAGTTATGTTTACAGAATTCTAGTCCTTGAAAACTATCTAGCACAGAGCTAGCTATTTTTAACAGTAAAAATGGGCAACAGGGTGGTTTGGGGTTTTTTTAAGAAATTTTAAAAGTATCTATAAAATACAAAAGATCATTTGTACTGGCCTATGAAAAACAAGAAAATATAAAATATTTCAGCCTATTTTAAAATATTTCAGTCTGGTACACAGTCGGACCTTTGCGTTTTAAAAGTGGTTACAATGACAAGTGCAGTACAGAAAATATAAGGCAAAAAAACCTTAATTCTAGATGTATTTACTGCAACTAAGACCTAGGTTGGATTAATCACAAGAATTAGTGAAAGTGACAATTTTCAATACATTCTAAAGATTAGAATTCATAAAAATTACTCTTGCCAAAGATGCAATTATTAGCCCAAAGTTTCAAAAGTACTAGATATCAATGGAAAATTTAAAGAAAAATTTGTCTACTGTCAGCTATGACAGAATTAATCCTGGGGGAGTTACAAAAATAACGTTACCTTTGATTTTGAGAACCTAATCTCAGTAGGATTCTTTCCAGAAATGGGTATTTTCTACATTTCTCTACAGAACTCTACAGTAAAACCCTTTTGCTATCATGCAAAAAACCTAGCAGACTATCTAATCTTTCCCAAATGATCTTTTCTTTTTCTTGTGATTTACATTCAGATCCTCTTACAGAAAGCACTTTTGATAGTAACTCCTATGACTTTTATAGGCACTTCATGAGTTTCTTCTGACACCATTTCTTTTTCATCATTGCCTCAAAGTGCATTTTTCAACTCTATGTAATCAACACTGTGAAGTGGTAAATTTATAGTCCCTAACATAAGTTAATTACTGTAAATCACAGAGTCACTTAAAGTATGCATTTCACCCTCAAACATATTTTTCTTCCAAACTATAACTTCAATAAAAACTTAAGACCTAATACAGACATTTACTTGGTCGGTATGGCTCCAAACATAAACAGAGAGAGATGGAAATGTACTGCCTCAACACCAGTTTATAGCTGTTACTATGACCTACAGTATCACAAATGTGACTATGACAAGAAAGGGATGATTCTGAGCAATGAAGAACCTCTATGTCATTATTTGGTAACATCAGGAGAGCTATGAAAACATTTACTCTTCAGTAAAGTTACTGTTGATGGCTATACTGCCAAGGGTCCTCCATCAGTCTTAAAGTCAGAATGTTCCTATCGACAGACATATTTTCCCTTTGTAATGTCTTGAACAAAGAAAGCATTAATAGCTTAATGATCAGGCATGCAAGCCATCAGTCAATCCAGATGCCATGCAACCATTATATCAAAACTACCCCATGTAGCATAAATCCTTTGAACCCTTTAAATTAGCCTGGACAAATTCCCTCCTTTCCCAAACAGATTTCCTATTGCAAACATATGCTTTATCACAAACTCAGCATTTTTGAAATATCTCTTTCTACCCAGAAAACTCAGCTTGGTAAAGTATAAACACTGAAAAACACCCCTTAGAATTTCCTTGGGGTTTTTTATTATTTCAGACTTTCTTGTACTTCTAATTGCTGTCACTCCTTGTTATAAGCTAATAACAAATATGTTAGTCTTGCAGAATGGTGACCAACTCTCCTGAAAAAAAAGTGAATCATGTAATAAAATCTCTGGTACATTATTAACATTATTAACACAAACATGGATACTTCTGAATCCAAAAGCACCCTAAAGTATTTTTCTACCATATATTTCAACAGATAGAAAAACATAGAACTCAAAACCAGTAAACATTTAAAAGCATAGTCTGCATGCAGCTGTAACACTATGCTCTGAAATAGTGGTAATATATATTTCTGTATTTTGAATATGGGTTTTATTTTAGTCCCACAGTAACAAAGTACATTGGACAAAACTGCACCTAACTTCCATGCAAATATGATTAACTTCAGTTTTGGCATCAGTTTCTTAGTGCCACCATTAGCAGAAGAATAGCTCATTTATCCCACTGAGACCTGGGAGATCTCATTCAATTTATGGTGTTATATTTCTACAACTGTGCAGAATTCATGAAAGAATCACTACAAAAGGGGAAGGTCCTTGTATTTCCAACACTGAACAAGTGCAACCCTTTCAGTCAGTTCTATCAAAGTAATGCTGTTTAGGTGCTATCTACAAGTTTATTGCCAGAAATAAAGTAAGATGTCAAATATCTATTATTCCCAGAAAATATGCAAGTTTGTAGTACTACTTCCATTACATCTTTGTAGACAGGAAAACCCAAATTTTATATGTCCTTAGACTAAAGTTTACAGCAATAGAAACCATTTATCAATCTGAGAAAAAATGATGATAAAGGGAACACAGAATACCACATTCATATTTGCTAAATATCTAACTAAAGTGATTGCCAGGTCTAGAAAATAAGATACAATCTGTTCTAAATGAAATGGTATGTATGAGAATAATGTTGATCTTATGGTAAAAGAGGCATTTCTTTGTATGTTAACAGTGTATTCCAAACATTTCCATTTTAGTAAAAAAACACTTCCATAGTTTAATCCTCTCAAGGCAGAAAATGTTCTGGAGATGTAGACTGCATCCAAACTGTCTTCTAACACATTCCCTCCAAATAAAAATACAACAAACCATTGTGCAGAATTGTTTGCAGAGTAAATAAAAATTCTTCAGAGTATTTTCTTTCACCAGTGTTCCACTCGACTGCTTATAAGGAAACCTGAACACCAGCTAGGAGCTTCTGTCTGGTAAATATCATTGGTATGTCAGAAGATTTCCACATTTGCTGCCTAAGCTTCTTAAATTACATTCAGATTTCTGTGGTACCATAACAACTTCAATATGGCACGTAATTTAGTACTTTGTAAAGGTTTCGTTTCCATTTCCACCTCCAGTTATTGTTGGTTTACATTTTTCATCCTGACTGCTCTGCAGGATATACATCCTTACAAAGTTTATTCAAAGTCTTACAGCTTTAACATAGAATATTGTTAACCATCCTATTAAAACCACATCAAGATACATGCTGAAGAGGTATCCTGTATTACATGATAAAATATGGTAAATTTTATTGTGTATCAAAACTTGTGTCAAAGCAATTCAATTCCTGATGGCAAAATAAAAAGTAGTCGTGCAAAAAAATGGTTGTTTGGGCTTTTATGAGATTCATAGGAACTTTCTTTCAATTCAGCTCATGGGAATGCATGCTCCTCAGTTGTGAAGCTTGATTTTCCAAGTTTAAATGAAGACTAAATCCAAAACAAATCTCAAAAAAACTGTTTTGCTTTACCTCCTATGAGTCAATATCATGTAAAATGCCAAAACACTTTTTGCCCCCCATGTGGAAATGGCAGAAGATCCTAGATTGACTTGGAACCCAGCACAAGCTTTCTAAAAGACCACAAACCATCCTAAGTATTCCTGGTATGCACCAAAATCTGGAATCACTGTACACTGCAAAAACCCTGTGCAGAGCATGAAAATTAAAATTAATGTGTACTTAAGCTAATTCTTGAAACTAACTAGGGATCAACTCTTAATTAAGTTGAGAAAATTCCTTAATTCAACTAAAGCAGTGTTAACTGGGGACTTTAGGTATGGATAGAACACAGCATTATTTTTCTTCACAGACCATTCTCCCACTTTTACGTACAATCTTACCTGGTCACACTCATTAAATCAGAGCAGAATTTTTGCAAGATATCTATACAATGCAGGATGATATAGAGCAAGGTTTGGAATACAAGGACGATATCTATTGGCAGAATTTTCTTTAGGTAACTTTCATCCATTATATAAGGCATTGCAAATACACTGAGGACAAAGCATGGCAAATGCTTAATAGATTAAATATACTGTATTTACTGTGTGTACATGTCTGTATTTTATATTTCTATGGGAATGTGGACATGAATATTAAATGGCATTTATATTAGAGTCTTCAAAAAACTGGGGGTATTCTGTTTGCCCTAAGTACTGGACAGAAGGTAAAAATCAGCTAAGTTTACGTAAGACACTACTACTTGGCTTGATAAGGAACAGTTAAGCAGAAGTTAACTGGTACCACCCATATCCTCTAACGAAACATTCTACAATCTACTCCTACTTTTCCACTTCCCTGTGAAGTCAATGTAGTTTCCATCAAACACCTACTCAATAAAGTTAGTTAAATTACTTCAAAGGACAGTCTTCAGGAAAGTACAGGGAGAAATATGGAAATTTAAAGGCTTAAAGCTCTGTGAATGAGCATTTCTCAAGCAGCTCCTACAGATTCTTACCAGCTCTTGTGTATCTTCTGCTAATGGCAAAAACGTAGCTTCCAAAATAGCAACTTGATCAGTGCTGAGCTTCTGCCACAAACTAATCAGCATAATCACCAGATGGGTGGCACTTTTCAACTTTGCAAATGCCTGGAACATGTTGGCTTGATTTTCTTCTGCTGCATCTGCTAGAGCTATTACCTGCAAAAATTACAAACATCTGTTAAATATAATTTTACCATCCATGAACACTCAAAACTGAAATTACCTTTGGCACACTCTTGTTTTCCTTTAGAAGATCCTGAGGAATTCTGTTTTCCATAAACACAAACCACAGAGTATTAAATGAGTTATCATTTATCTAGACTTTTCTTTTGCATACCCAAGGCAATTTGAAGTCCATATGGCAACAGGATTAATCTATCTAGTACAATCAGTGTAGAAAGGACTTTGTTTAGAGCATATTTTTAAGGCATTCCTGAAATTAATCCCCATCATATCACATAATACATGACAACAAACTCAGGTTTATACCACACAAGACAGTAATCTCTATAGGACCAGAAAGCCTACTGTTTTAATCAAAACCAACAAATTGATTTCATGCAATTAAAAAGGCAGTATATAATTATTTCCATTGGAACATAACTGCCATCTGTTATTAACTCTCATGTCTGTCCATGTTTTGCACTAGTTGCTTCAGCTTTTATGCCAAAATGTAAACATTATGGATTATGTATATGAAGGCAATACTACATTAAGTGCCAGACATTATGAAAGAATTTTCAAAATAAAATAAAATAAGGTAACAGATTCACTTCTAATACGGTAAGACAGTTTTGCTGAGTACTTCAAGATGGGGAAAAACAGAAAAGCTATTATATGATACTCTACTCAGTTCAGAAATAACTTGTTATTGTATATAATATCGTCCACTCACGGCATTGAAAAACGTATTTTGAAAAATACTGCTTTAAATGTCTTTCTTCTTGAAGTAGAATGTTTAGGCATTTTCCATCACTAGTGAAAAGAGAAGATGACAATGATTTCAACAGGCAATTGCTGTAATGTCAATATGACGAGATTTTCCACAGCATTTGCACTGCAGTACTTCAAGTAAGGGAAAGGAACAAGGCTGGGGTTTATCCTGGGAGAACACAGCTTAGGAGACCTGTTCTCAAGAGTGCCACTACATCTTCATGCTGCCCAAATAATACTTGGCTTACAGAAGCGCTGATTGTCTGATTGTCATTTAAATCAACACAAAGAATCTCCCTCAACTATTTTATCTTTCTGCAAGATGGGGTAATAGGTGCTAGACTGGCGTTGTGAAAAGTCACACAGAAATGCAGTTAAAGTGTAATTAGTATCACAAAAGAATTTACAGAGTAAAACTTGCAGAGTCTGAGCCATTAACATTTTGGCAACAGCAGGAAAACAAAAATACTATATGATGCATCTTCAGCAGGAAAAGAAAGCCAACCAGCTGTTAGCATTTGGTGGAGAAAAACTATTTTTAATCTGCAATGCTGGCATTAGAGATGTGTGTGTGTTCCCTCCAAGTTCCCATATGACTAGGAAGATAAAGAAAACAGAATTTTAGGGAACTATAAATATGAAACATTTCAAACAAAATGTGTTGATAGCTTTTTGTTTTAGATTTTAAAATGTAATCTTTCCAAATAAAGCAGAGAATCCACAGGACACCCATGAGTCTAAACACTACATAAATCAGAGCCAAATAATGAAACAAACAAACAAAAAAGCCCAGATAACCACATGAAGGAGAACTGAGAAATTAATCCCAAGCAGTGAAAACCAACATGGCATACTTTGGTCAGAGAAGAGCAACAATATCACCAACATGACACCTGATGTATTTGTGCTGGCATTCAATTTGCTCTGACCAAAGCCTTGATGTTTTCCACATCTCATGTTCCACACAAGGTGAAGTTCCATATCACAGTCACTTTCCAAGAGTTATGGGTGACAAACCCACCTGGTAAACACACCACTACATAGCAACCTGCATCAGCTCTGACTCCTGAAACCAGTAACTCCATGCACTGTACAGCTTCACCTTTCTGAGGAGACAAGCAACAGGAAAATCTTCCTCAGTCTAACAGGGGCCTTCAAAATTCTAATCACTTTTCCTGTCCAATATACAGTTGAAAATTCTGGGAAGAGCGATGAATGTAGATGAATTCAACACACTGATGAGGTGTGCTCATTCACTGGTAGGCTTCCTATAATGTCATCACTGGATGGGATAGTACAATTCAGAACTCCTGGCAAGCTGCCTGTACCCTATTATGGATAATGCCCAGGTGATATTAAATTTGCTGAAGATGCAGGCAAATAGAGTTACACTTGTGTGACAACTACCTGAACCCCACTTACACAGCTAAGGCAAAGGCCACTCAGTCATTCATAAATTTCCACGTGCTCTCTCACTCTGTGCTGTATTTCAACTGACACTCTTACTAAATACTTCAGAAACATAAACAGCATAAAGAGAAGTAACTGGAACGGCCTTTTATCTTAAGGAGCCTTCATTTTAGGAAATGTTTTCTTCTCATTTTATAACCACAAACAAAGGAGATGCCCACCTTTTCACAGGCTATAGATGTAAAACAAATACCCCAGTACTCCCAAACAATGCCTGATGTACCAAGCCTATAACCTATTTTGAAGGCATTTTCATTAAAACACCTACGAAGAAGAACTACTTAAAAAGTCTGTCTTTGGCACAAAATTCTACAGTTCTCATGCACAATAATACAAGACAAATATTGTACCAGTAGTAGACCTAAGTTTTTAAAGGAGAGATGCGGTCTTGGAGCATTGCAGGTCACTGAAACGTCAGCAATTAAATCTTTAGATAACTCCATATATACAAGTCCTACTTTACACTTGCAGAAAATCCAAGGAGGAGAAAAAAGCATTTCTAAGTACTAATCATTCTGTTAACAGATTAAGTGATGTGATGCAGTTTCCTGAGACCTGGAAAACACAGGACAAAACAATATCAATTACAATACTATAATATAGGCATGCTCAGAGTTTGTAATTTTAAAAAAGCCTCAAGACTGAAGATACCTTGACAATACAAGATAACACAGTAAATACTTGATGGGGGGGGGGGGAAATAGAAATCTTTCCTCACAGAGTAAAATTACGCTAAATATTTCCCAGAACATCAGCTATAAACTTTAGAAGTGTTCTCAGGCTCTTCATTCAAACACCTGCAGAATTTAAGGATAAGTTCTAAAAACATAACATTCATATTTTTAATTATTTTCAACTGAACAACATCTCTAATTATATTTTACAACTGGTGAGGGAGATAAAAGATCTTCGCAATCTGAGATCCTAGTCTCTTTAGACTCAGTTGTGATTTCTCCATAATTTCCCAATTTTATTTTCAGTTCTTGCAGTAGCTGTTCAGTCTGTTTAAGATCCATTTTATCATCTTTCTAAACTGATACAAAATTTTATAAAAAAAAGAAAACTACTCCCTGTCTTACAGGATAGGTAAGAAAATACATTGCAAATCACAATCTCAAATGTACCTCACACACAAAGATTTTAGACCAACTGGAAACTATTCACTAAAAGATCCATCTATATTGCGTAAGACCTATCAATGCCTATTTAACATTTTTCTTTCTCCTTCTTTAATATCACAAAGCTTTCAGATAAAGAAAACGAAAAATAAGTTTTTTAAACTTTCTTTCTAAAAATTATGTCTGATGCAGGAAAGATTTAAGATATACCAAAATGGTTTGGAGGTACAATATTGAATATATATTTTTATAACTGATGAAAACTTGCTTTCAATTTATATTCTTTTTTTTAATTTTTCTGAACATGCTTTTACTCTCTTCCAATACACATACCTACAGAAAGGTAAAGGCCAGTTATGTTATTCATGAAAGCATATTGTAAAAGAAATAAAGAACTGCTCTCTAAATGAAGATCATGTGTGAGATTTTTACTAAATTTCATATTCACAGTTGCAAAGGTAGAGCTGAAGTCAGGTGGTTTTTTTGTTTTTTTTTTATAATCTTGAGAACTTCATACCTCAACATTATCGCAGGAATTTGACTTCAATAATGTCCAGGCATGGAGCATTTCTTATGTTTTCAGCCTGAAGTGCTCAAGCAGAAAGATGTCTTTCCACGATTATTTCATTGCTAAGTAGGCCTTGTAAAATGTCAAACATTTGAAATTGTAAACTAATGGTGATGCAAGTTTTAAAACCAATCAGAGTTCTCCATATTAGTGCTTATGTAAGATATTTTTAGGGCATTGTTTAACATCCAGGAATAGCTTCAAAATTAGTTATGCCTCTTGGAAAAGGCTTGCAACATAACTCTTGTACATGCAGACAAGTTTCTTGAGGCAGTAATGACCATAATGATGACTCTCCCAGGCTTCTTCTAATAATACAAAGTACAAGTACAAATACAATTCCAAAAATACAAAATGCTTTCTTCTTAGCTGGATAGAAAATTAGAGAAAACTCTGAAAAAGTAAAGGGCAAGAAATGAGCATGAAGCTCCAGAGACTTTATTTTTAAGTTGGTAGTATATTTTCTTGGAGTCCCTGACAACATAGGGACTGAAAACTGCCAGATTTTATGCCATATCCTAAAATGGAGAACAGGAAAAGTGACAGACAATTTGGTTTTCTGGTTTTTTTTGCTTAAACAAAAAAAAATAAATAAAAAAATAAAAAAACTATTCATCACTGATAAAAAATTTGCCGACTAGTCTTACTCCCATCTATTTCTAACACACTGGGCTCAGCGTCTAGCAATTTTAAGGAACTTCATTTTTAGCAGAAATCAAGTTTGAAGATAACAGAATTTTGGCATTTAAGGAATGCAGAATCCCTTTACATTTCATCCATAGCATTTATGAGCAAGTTTTCTATGAAAAATTTGTTAAAATATGAAAGATAAGACCAAGAATTTAATTATTCTGAAATGAACACAAGGATTATGAAGCTCACAGGTCTATTCTGGCAATTGTTCTTATGGAATAATTTATTGCAAGAAAGTTCATCAATCCAAGCCCTTAAAAATATATTTAAGCAGAATTAGATCTTCATAAAGCAGAGTTTTAATGAATTCAAAGCAGAAAAAAATAGAGAACTGAGAAATGCTAGTTACTGCCTTTTTCATTGCTATTGGCACAAAACCTTCACTACTAGTTTCATCCTTTCCCTCCATTTTAGAGAAGGAAAATACAATTCAATTGCCAAATTTAAAACAAGATCTAATGGATTTTTTTATTTTTGGTTTAAAGAAGTCTCCACCACATATCTTAATTCACATAGGATTTGTAAGTATTCAAAGTCAAATATGTTTTTCCTTACAAGTCCCTCTGTTTCTCCTAATTTATAAAATTCTTAACATCCCTTATTCTAGGAGCAAACTTTTTCTGTTTTTTTTTTTTAAACATGCAAGTCTCAAAGTAGTTTCCAACATAAAGAAATAGCGATTAGCAAGCCTGATTTCCCTGTGCAGACCATCTCACTCAACAGCCAGAGCTTTTGACAGGTGACCAAAGCTTTATGGAATGCGGGCAGAGATATCCATGTCACAGAGCGATCTTTATCAAACACTCCATCACCAGGAAGAATAACCAGGTCCCTCTCACAAGGCAGCACTTCCAACCACCACGGCGTTCCCACAGCGCTGCAGCGGGGACGGGAGAGTGAGCATTGGGATTGAGTACCTCAGGCCACAATTATCCAGCCCTTAGGAGAACGTCTCAGCTGGCGTTAACCATGACTGCAGTGTTAAAATCGAGGCACAGGACCACCACGACGACAACAAAGCAGCAATTCACTGGACACCAAATACTCAACTTTCAAGTGCAGCTCAACGTGGCCTTGATCAGAGAAGACAGCAGAGACAAAAGACATTGCAGCGTGATGACCCATGCTTCATCTGGATGCACACAGCTACGTCCTGAAAATGTACTGCCTCACTAGATAAACGTGAAATTATCATGAGTAATTACTAGAGCAATCCATGCCTCTGGAAACGAGAAGAGTTAGATTAAGAAAATACTCAGGGTTGTCAGGGAAGTTGTGTGGTTTTGTTTTCTTCTGCTACTCCCATGACAGAATTATCACTAACAGCTCTACTATACCATTCTAAATTGGATTTTGCCACAAAGCAATATCATCGACAAGCATAACATAGGTTGCACATTATGAGGACAGTCAACTGAAACACTCTATAAGAGCCAAATGTAGGTACTGTTTAAATTTAGAATCCTCTTTTGAAATTTCACACATCTCAAAGCTGTGTCTTACTTCCCCAAAACCAAAGTGATAGTGGATTACTGCCACAGAGAATCACACTACATCATTTAATTCTTTCATTTTAAGAACTAGTGAGAATGATGTCAGTAAGAAAATCTTATGGGATAAAGTAACTATCATTTCAGCTATACAGCTGTATAGTAGCATGAATATGGTCAGTTCAAAAGGAAAAAGAAATCTCCAACTTTTTAATTTTTCCTCTTTAGAATACTCTGTAAGAAAATAGGCTCTGACTTCAGAAATCTCTCTCCCCCCAGCTTTTATCTACATCATTAACCAGAATTTTTTTTTTAAATTACTGCAAAATATTTAGTGGGTTCAGAACCCCAGACATCTGAGTGCATTATCCAAAAGTACTCGATTGCTAATACACTTAAACCCAAATTACAACCCTGATAAAACAATGTCACCTTGTTCCATAGGAATTTTCTATTTTGTCTGGACTAAAAGTCCAGACATAAGTCTATGCCAGTAAAATCCACGCATGAAGATTATCTGGTTAATTCTACTTTAAATTAGTACAGTCTGACTGAAGTAAGCAAATTCATATTCCTTCAATTCTAAGTATGCAGCTCTTCATGTGCATAAATCAATTTTGAATTTTTTTCTGTCTTAGCAATATTAATGTAGTAGCAAAAACCTGCTTGTCTGCATCACTGTTGCCAGTTTACTGTTTATTTAAACACATCTTAGTGTTTCATACTGCTGCCCACCAGTATCTGAGCTCCTTTGTGTAAAGCCATGGGAACAGAAATGAGCAATTCCTTTTGTGTCTCTTGTCCCATCTGCAGTAAGGATTATAGTTAAGATTATTTTAACTTGATTAATATACTTAACTCCATTTGTCTCTTTTTTCATGTATGATTGGCTTTTTGGGCATGGCTGAGTTTTTTTTAAGGGTTTAGAATTTCTGAGACACCAGATAAATTAATAAAGTCAATAATAACAACACATAGAGGATTATTTAAATACTTGATACCTCCTCTCATTGGCATATCCACAAGTAGATATTGCAAGCAGTTTTGGACATGAGAAACCGTGATAGTGAATAAAAGTAATCAACTCTTATTTGGTACAACTATTAAACACCAAGGGCAAAAAAAAATCTTTGAAGACAGCTACAAACATGTTCCAAAATACATATGATACTTCGCAATATATTTAGAAGTAAATTCTACATTATAAAATCCAAATTTAAAAGTGGAGTTATAAAATTAGTAGCTTATCCGAGTGAAGTAACATCTGTTACAAATTATGCAAAATCCAAGATACAGTGAGTTACAATGAATCCTTTACTTACCCCTTCAAAACAAAAGTTCTATTTAAGCAAAGGGATGAGCTAAATAACACAGAGGTATGTCACAGAATCTGTGATAGGCAATGAATGCTGAAGACAGAGTTTCACTGTGAAGCTGTGGTTGAATTGGCAGCAATGTATATAAAACATAGCCAAACATGAGCTAAATGGAGACAGAGAGGTGGAGAGCTTAGTTAATATCACCAAATTCATGACATTATGTCATGACGACCAAAAAAATTTCACAATAAAGGAACAAATTTTAAGCAGTTGAGGTTGCACACCTTGTATGTTAAAATAAGCTGTGGACCTAAACAAACAGCTTAAAAGGAGCCTCAACCTGAAAATTTTTAATTGGCTATCAGTGCAGTAAAATTACGGATGGCCAAGAAATCAAGACAAACACATTAGATGTTACTTCTGCAAACATTTATGTACAGTGAAGCTCTATGTGTTAAATCAAGGATTTGTTAACTCCAGTGGGATTTGTTAACTGCGCTGACTCAGTAAAGGCAGGATTTCATCCTATCAAAGACCACTACTCTCACTGACATCAGTCACACGCACCTAGTGGGGGAAAAAAGCATTTGCAGCATGTTAGATATCAGGTGATGAGTGTAGTTTTAGAATCTAGAATAAATTCACAAATTATTGCTCTCCAGAAGGTACACAGTAAAACATGTCCTAGAATGGCTTCATTTCATATTCATGTTTTATTGTAATAATGAAAAACAAAAACATGCTGACAAGCACATCTTGCAAAGAATAATAAAAACAAAACCAAGTAACACATAATATATTTTTCTATTTGTATAAATGAACACAAAGACATTCCAGCAAATTATATTCCACCAGCTTTAATAACAAAAGTATCAACATCAAACAAATCAGCAAGTCAGTCAAGACAGTGAAGTTCTAAGCTGAATTCCAATCCTACTTGCAATTGTGGCACTTCTGCTTTATACTGAACCACCTGAAGAAATTTCCAAAACTCCCCATTCAGGTTGAGTTAGTATATAATTTTAAATTATTAAAAAACATTGCTGTTGCTAATACAGTGTCTGAGTATAAGTAAGACTAATAATGATTAAATTAAAATTACACACTCTGGAAACAAATTCTAAACCTAGCAATCAAAGAAAATGGATGGTCAGCTAATTAGAAGAACAGACACTAATTTCAAGACCTCTCATTAAAATTACTTTTCTATTTTGAGACACTTCATAGAATTTCCCTATTTTTAGTAAAATCATTACAACCTGTGCCAATACATTTGGAAATAAAACAAGCTTCTCAAGTCAAAGTGCAAAGGTCACAAAACATAAGAATTGCTAGCTTGAATATTTTGCCTTTGAATTACAAGTTTTCCATAATGTCATCTATTTTTGTTTTACTGAAAGAGACATAACCATTTCAAAGCATAGGAACATCATGATGAAATGCAGATTCAGTAAAACTCAGTCAAAAAACACAACTCATAAACCTTGAAGAGAATTAAGCAAGGAGATTGAAGTTCCAGTCTTACTGGATTTACTAGCAAAAGAAAAAAAAAAGATGGTTTCAAAATAAGTCATTTAGGAAAGTAAAAATTCATTGTTCATGCAAGGTGCCATAACAATAAATTTCAGACAAAGCAGACTCTTGTGTTTCTCCACATATGAAGTACAGCACAGACCACATTAATTTCACAACAATACCCAGCAAATAACCTTTACAAACTGCATCCAACTTCATATGATAACTAACTTCTAAGTCAGCAGTTACTGCCATATAGGTATGATTATTTTCAGTGATGTTGTTTCACTTTCTAGGAGCAAGACAAGCACCGAAAGACCAAAAATATCCTACTGCCAAGTAATGCAGCAGGCAGACTTAACCTGATAATGAAACAGCAAAGAGCTTATCATATCCCTGCCTGAAACCCTTCATCTACATGAAGAAAACAAAAAAAGAAACCACCTGAAGTAACATTACAGTGTGTTCAACAGCAACTCTTCAGGTGTTGGTGAAAAGAACATACATTTTAAGGTCATCAAATTTGTTGTGCTGCAGATAATGGCCAACGATACTCATTCTTCTGCACACCTGGAACTGCACCTTCTAACTCTCTTGTCTCAAACAGACAAATTAAGAAAATTCCCACCTGAAATACCCTGCTAATTCACTACCACAAAGCCCACAGGTACACAACCAGGTGCAGTTTTCTTTACATGCACACCTGCCTTAGCCACACAATAAACTCAGGCAGTGCATTCTACCAGTTAAACATAAAAGTTAGAACTTATGCAGGGAAAAAAAAAAAAAAACAACAACCACAAAAACCCAACAATAATAAGAAAATACTTGTTCCCAGAACTGGTTCATTTTATGTTCAAAATAAGATGAACCACAAAACTAGTAATTATTTTACAGTGTAAAAATCATTTTGTCAGAGGATTATTTTAATAAAGTAAGCATGTCCCACCACAGATTGTGGGTTACTTTCCAACAAAGTGAATACTCCATTATATATCCACATACATACCTACAGGAGTGAGGCTTTACTATTAATCATAACATTCTATGTTGTTTTCCTGCAGCACTTCTAAACATAGCTGAAGCTATATGGCTTTCTAACTTTCATTTCAAAATACATGATGTAATGATGAGCTTATTGTTTCTCAGTCATTGAGAAATGTCACGAGAAAACAATTCAGAGTTAGCAATACAGGCAAAAGTCCTCTACCCATATCTTTGGAAATATGACTTTTTACCTGCTCTCAGTAAGGCAACTACTAACTCCATTCATATCCCTCGTTTTTCCCTTAAGATGAAGGAAAAGATGGAAGAGCTAGTAAACAGTATAATGAAACACCTTCTAGTATGTTTAGCACCAATTCTCTACCAAAACAAAAGCTGTGTGGCAAACTCACCCGGTTTGAGATACACACATTTTTGACCTACCCTCACTACCTATTACCCCATCATGCTGACAGAAAAGGAGGACAGTTCAGGCCACCTGGAGCTAAAGGGGCAGAATCTCTCACCTTTAAAAAGTTTTTGGAGGTACACTCAAAAAGATTCACGGTTCAATTCAACACCACTTCCTAGAAAAAAGTAATCACTTTTTCATGAAGGGAAAAGTGACAAATAGCCTACCATCAAACACACAAGGATTAACACATTCAGATAACAACCTTCCATGCAAACATCTGATTCCTCAACTTCTCCTTTATTCTAATAGACAGCTGAGTTTATGGAGGAGATAGGACAAGATGTACAGCCTTTTTTTAAGGCCTGCTGACTAAGACTAAGATTCCCGGTGTGGCTGACAGAAGCAGGGGAGCAGAGGGAAGACAGCAAGTGTCAGGTACACTAGTGTCTGAAATGTGATAATTAACATTGTAACTTTCTCTGGGTTAAATCTAGAAAAATCTCCTCATTGTCTGAGCAGAAATTTAGGGATAATTCCACTGCATAACATTTGAATTAACAAATAGTACCCTCAATTATGCAGAATAGGAAACAGCTCGCTTTTCAACACTAATATATAATCACATGCAAACACACCCCACTAAATTAGCAACAAATGCTCTTACTGATTTTGGCTGAGATAGGCTTTCTGATAAGAAAAGATTTTCCTTAAAAAAAAAAAAGAAAACTTAATTTAAACACTTTCCATGTTCCCCTGATGTAATACAGCTGAAGTTCATGCCCTGGTTCAGTCAAATCTAATAGTATTAACTTAGTTTCAACTATTACTGGCCATAACAAGATGTATTCAGAAGGGTATTTATGTTTCCCTTATTCTGTTGCATCAAAGTTAGGAAAACACATCTGGGTAGGTACATTCTAGCCACACTGCAGACCAAAAATCCAGATAAACGTTTTGTCTAGAGGAATGACTAAATAAGTTGGCCAAATATCAGAACAAATTCACTTTGATGTTTTAAGTTGGTGGAGCTCAGAAACATGACCTAAATTATACAGTTACATTCTCTGAGTAGCAACCCTCTCTTCCTTTAGCATCTGTCAGGGTAGGAGAGGCAGGGGGAAAGAAGGATTTGTTATGAGTGAGGGCAAAATTCAACATGAATAAAATGATAGGAACTTAAGGAAAAACATTTGTCTACTTTCACTCATATTCATGAGTGGTTCATACTCATATCTTTTCCAGGACCACCTCCAGTGCTTGCCTCCATTGTTACCAACAAATGCCTTGGATTCTGGTCAGGAGCCCATAAGAAGCTTGGCATTTGAGATTCACACCGCAGGTGCACACAGCAGAAATCAGACTGCATCAACAGGGTCCATGAAAGCAATTCCCTCTAGAGTGATGCTGAGCCACTTGTCCAAAATAAATGGTGAAAAATATATAAAAATAGATAAAACCTCACACCAGGTGTAGAACTAACTTCCTGAGCTGCATCGATCATGTAAGGAAGCAGACAGCTTGCCTGTTGTTAAATGATAGGTCTGGAGAGAATTACTGAGCACCACTCCTGTGGGAAGAAGTACTAAAGAGAACCCACTGTGAAATGAGAATATGAACCAAACATTATGTTCTTTACTAAATGAAAAATTCCTAGGGGAATATATAAAACAAAAATAATTTCCCAAAGGAATTAACTCTGTTGCAAAGCTTACTGTTAAATGAACTGGAAGAAGAAGTGCCTGCTACCCTCACAGTGCCAAGAAACTATGAAGAACCAGGAAGACATGAACTCTTGCTTCCTTTTCGAGCAAATACAAAAACACAACTGTTTCAAACAGAGTGAGATCCACAAAGACAAATTCTAAGATGAGATGGCTAGTTTCCCTTAATTTCCTCTGGAGAGACCATTACATTTTTTCTTTAACTGTAGAAGGTATCTAACTTTCAGTGTCTTTGACTCCAGACAACCCTTCTTTGTCTCCACTGACTACAGAGAAAATCTAACATTTGTGAAATCTGCTTTTGTGAATCTCACCCACCCATATCACAACAAAGGAATCCCGCCTATTCAAGGGATATGCATAGATGACCTTTAGCCCTGGATGCTGTAACAAAACATATGAGAAATAATAGCAAAGGACAATTTCATCTCATCAGAGCCAATCAATTCATTATTAATAAATGTCTTTCCCTTAACTTTACTGAAATAAGCAACTGAGTAATAGATTGCAAGCAAGATGTTTCTATATGTTTAAGATTTCAGTATAGATGCATTCCTGTGCCTCACAACACTATACATAAGGAGCCCCTTAAACTGTATAGAGGAGGTGGAAATCTTAGCTTTCTTCTTCCCTAAAAACAGCTATGAAAGTTGGAGGACATTACAAACTTTAATTTTTACAATACCAGCTATCCTTAATACAGCATTTGTAAGCATGAGTTAGTGATCATGCCTTCAGTGCTAATGATATAAACTAAGAGCAATTTTTTTGCAAAACATATGCTTATGAATGGCATTTTTTCCCCAGTGTTCACAACACACCAAGACAAAAACAAAACATAGGCAAGTAAATTTCACATGATGACAATCATTTTTCTGATTTCACTAAAACTGAACTACTGAATTCAAGGGAACATTTGGAACTTAACACTGCACTGAGCATTGAAGGATCTTGTTTGAATTTTTTATATCTAACAAACTTAAAAAGCATAGTAACAATTTTGTCAATTGGATATTCCTAATTTCCTACACAGACACACTTAGTTAATTCTACATGAGAAGCCTTTCACTATCATCAGGAGTTGTTTCCACTGCTTCCTAGAGGGAAGTCTTTCAGTTAAAAGCACGGGTTCTTTTTCACAGTACACACAAGGATAACTGCACACCCACTTAAGTTTCCTCAACTACCAGTCTGACTCTCTACATACTCAGTTGACAAAGCTTTAACTACCACTTTACAGCATTGCTGTACATTACAGTCTGCACATCACTTGCCTGATTATCATCCCACATCTCAGAAGAATGACTGAACTACCAACACACAGAGCCATGGTAAGTGAAATAGTTAAAAAAAAAACATTAATAACCTGCATCCCTAAGTTATTTGTTTCTGAAAAACCTTACTTGTCTTCAAAAAAGTTGGATTTTGATGACCTTTATGGGTCTCTTCCAACTAAGGATATTCTATGAAAAGTATATATCCTGGGAGCAGCTTTCATTGCTTTATTCTGGAGTAAAAAATAAAGTCACTGCAAGACTGTCAGGTCACTACTCTAGGCCTTCCTAAAACACTTATCAGTCCTCCTGTTCTAGACATTGAAGACACACCTCAAATAATTCTTCAGGACCAAGCACAAAACTATCCATGATATCATTAGGTTCCACTTTCCACAACTCCTGTTTGACTGGGACAACCAGCCCTGTAAAGTCTCCTGTAAATTACTACAAAAGTCTCTATCCTTCCTCCCTTTATCCACTTATCTTCACTATACCCTTGAAGGACAATAGGTCTTGAGGTGCATACACAGCAAGGCATGAATTCTTGGTCAGGTCTTCACATGACAGCAAAAGCACAGAGTAAATTAAAAAAAAGAAGAATAGAAGTAAGTTCAAAGTATGTTACATACTGGTAGTCACCACAACTTTTTCTTCCATATAGCAGCACAATATTAAAGACACAAAATTACCACCACTTTCCTTTACTGTGAATAGTAACATGTTTCAAATCTGCAAAAGCAGCCAAGACAGTGGGTCCACAGAGAAATAAACCACAAATATTTTAGTGCCCTGAAGTACAAAACTTTAGTACATTTGGGTTTGGATTCCTGATCCATACAGCTCAAAATATAATTAATTCTGGCTACAAGCAACTAAAGCTTTACCTGAAAACTGTTAACAATATTTCTTTTACCATTGAAACAAACCATTCCAACCTAAGTCTGTATAATGCATTCTTATATTTGAAAGTCACACTACAACTTAAAAATAATCAACATAAACCCAAAGCAAACAAGTATCCTTTCTTTGAGGCTCCTTTATTTTCCATTTTCTGTGCTACAGGTAAGACATATTCTTAGTATTACAAAAAGCTACAGGTAAAGAGTATTTTGTGATGGAGGATAGTGATTTTTAGAACACTGCAAAAATAGTTATTCTCTGTTTGAACCTGAAGTTTTATCACAGACAACTGTACACTGAATGCACACAGCAAGAAGGTTTTGAAACACAGTATCATTGTAGACCCAACTGCACATTCATACTATAAAATACATTAGTATTAACAAGCAAGACTCAAACACTGCCATTTAGAATACACATCACGTGTCAGGTAACTAGGGTGTCACAGTGCTGGCAAGCCAAGTTATACAAAAAAAAGGCCTAAATGTTTATTAGAGAGTTATTGTTTCAGAAAGCCTTGCTGATGTGGTCAGCTTTAGTTGGGGAAGAAACATCATTGTACCCTGCAGTCATCTTTTCTAATATGATTTGAGCACTTTAAAATTAACCAAAACAAATTTCTTAAGTATAATGTATTTAGGACAAACTTCTTAGTCTCTTTTTTGGGGGGTTGTTCGTTGGGTTTTTTTGCCAACAAGCCTAAAAACATAGATTTTTGCTACACAGTTATTCTGTAGTCATTCTGAAAAAAAAAAATCAACCAACTATAAAAAATAAAATTGATTCCACTTTCATGAAACCAGATATTTTCCTTAAGTCAAAGAAAGCTTTGTCACTGACTTCAGCATAACTGAGATTTTACATGAGGAAAAAAATCAAATGCAGAATGCAAGCAAGTTAGAAATCCAGTTTCCTCCAACATATAAACCTAATTCTTAATATATATTATATACAGATATATTAAATATGCATAATTCTTAATACATAATTGTCTCCTTAAATAGCAGCTTTCTGTGTGTGGATGAAACATGTTTAGCTGCTATTGCTCATAACAATATTCACAGAAACAGAAAAACTGAAACAAACTGAAGCAGAGTTACCCTGATTCAATAATTCACTGGACAAAAAGTAGCTCTGTAAAAAATGAAAAAATCTTTCCCTCAAAGTTAATACTTAGCATTTTCAACATTCAAAGACCACTACCATTATCAGGAGTTATTATCAGAGTACTGATGGACAAAATCCTTTCAAAACGGCAAGAGGGTACTTCTGTCAGTAATTATCCCTGCTAATTGGAAACTGCCCTCTTTCATTTAGTCTCTTCTAGTGAGTGCTCCTCTTATCTGTTTTTCTCTGTATGATATCAGCCAGTGCCTCTCTCAACTCACTGGCTGCTCCATGTAGCAGTCTCACCCCTCCATAATAACTTGTTTTCTTTTCAAATATCTTCCAGTTTACAACGTGTTTCAACTGGGTATTTCTCCATTTATTTCTTTGTTATCAATCTATGAAAATATTGCAAAGAATATTTTTTGGTCACCTGATATAACTGATAGATGAGTTAGGGGCATATCTTATGTATGACAGGGCATCAAGATACTCTTTTCTTTCAGCTTTGATGATGTTGTTTCACAGCTGACATACAAACAGATTGTATAAAAAGATACTATCTGAATCTGTAATCCATCTATAGGTCTTTGAAAAGAAGGAAAAATTTTGTCCCTTCTGCTTTATTTTCAGGTACCTCCCTGTTCTTCTGTGGTGATTTTGCAAAGTAATATCCATTACAAACAATCCTGAACATATAGCTTTTCCCTTAACTGCTGCACAATAGAATTCAGTAAGAAGTAAATTATTTCTTAAATAGTTTAAACTAAACATATAATAAAGAAAGAGAAATAAAAAATCTCATATCTTTCTATACAGTTGTATCAACCATTATTGGTTATATTATACTCCTAAATAACTTTCTAACACAATTCCATTTCAGCCATTCCATTATTTTACCCATGATTAATGTCAGGCCAATATCCTTACACTTATCTCCGTCTTCATTTAATTCATTTGAATATCCGCTTTACCCAGTTCTCTGGAAGTACATTTCTCTGTCACTTTTTATTGACCTTACCTGTACACAGAATTATTTGTCAAAACTTCCAACATTCTTAAATATGAGCTAAACTCTCACCGAGGATTTTAAAAGATTTACAGTTATGTTTAATACTCTCCTTGGTAACTTCTGGAAACTATTACATCGTTTGATCAGAACAAAAACTTCTCCCTTTAGGTCAATGGAGAATATATATGCAACATTCTGCTTCTTGAAGTTACTGTGTCACACCATAGCTGGAAAGAAAAAGAAAAAAACAACCACAATAAAGTAAGACTTCTAATAGCAAAAGTGTCTAGTATGAACATACCAGTCTCAAGTAATTGAAACTTTTTCAGATTCTGGAAGATTTAAATGCAAAATAATATTCTAACATTCTTGTTTGCTGAATGACTCCCTCATCCTGACAATTATACATGCATTACAAAACCAATCAGAGGAAAGCTTGAGGGAAAATATGCTATTAACTAATTAAGTTAAATAGGCAGGGGATCAAGCAGGTTTCTTCCCTATTGTGCTGAGGTCTTTTATCCCTATCTTCTGTTCTCAACCCAACCGATACTGCTTCAAGACACACAAATACCACTGCAGGAAAGAGAGTTCACATCTGCATAAATGTATTCACAGAGTTTTTTCCTTAATCTTTGTCACAAATTTAACTACAACAACTCCATTTCTATTTCCTTCCATTCCTCTCTGCTTCAAAAACATCTGATGCCACAAGTTCAGTAATCAAAATATCAGCTCGTCTGCTTTAAGTTAATCCAATAAAATAATCAGAACTCATCTTTTAAAGAGTTCAGTTTATATACACATAAACTATAGATTTCAATAGCAGTGTGTTCTTAGATTTCGCAGGATGAGAAAAGTATCTCAGAATGTATACAGATTTTTTAGTATGTAAATGCATTGTGAAATGTGTTTGAAAGCATCAGTGGCATTTATGACTAGAGTACTGATGTGCTTGTCAATTTGCTACAAGATTATTACACTGCCAAATAAGATCTTGGGTGGCTCTAATTAAATTTTCCACTATATTTTACACTGTTCAGACTTCTGATTATACTAAGAAAGCTCCATGTAACTGGAAGCAGGGATGCAGTTATGTCCATGGTAATACAGCATCGCTCAAAAAGTGTTTGCTTCCCAGTAAGGGTCAGAATTCTTTTATAATGAATAGCCCTCTAAATCGGCTGGGACACTAGCTGTACTCAGGATTTGCCATGGGAGTTAAGATTTGCAGGATTCAACCACTGAAGATTCCTGGGTTTTAGTCTCCACAGCTAGGGAGAATACAGGATATTTATAGAATGGGATCTTTTGAGGGAGAGAATTTGTACATTTTCACCATATATGGAGAACACATATATACTATATATAACATAGAAAAGATTTTTTAGGGACACATCTTCACTGCTGCAAACTATTCTCTCAAGAAAGCAATTAGCATTTAATTTAAGTAATTGTCAGGTACAACATGAGACTTCTGCATCTGGTCTTATACTTAGAAATTTTTAGAAATTGAACAAGTTGAACAAGAGCTTTTCTCTATATCCCATAACAACTACTTTTATTGATGTTCAAACAATTGATGACATTACAATACATACCAATAAACCTGTCAAAACAAATATATTCTACATATTATCTGAATAAGATCCCTGTAATTGAAAGGCTAATACATTAACCTATGGTGCCATGTACTATGTGGGTAGCAAGAAAAGTATATGTTTTAATCACATATTCACCACTTTGTTTCCAACCTTACTCTCACTGCTTGGCAGCCCATGACATTATTTTAATGTAAAAATGTCCAATTTTAAAAAGAAACTGGTCTCTCTAATGTTTTTCTGTAAAACAGTGTTTTCATTCAAGAACTAATACAAAAAACAAGACAGCAAACTCCCACCATGTTTTTCATACCACTGCTAGAACATGGTAGCCTGAATTTGTTCTCATAGCAACACAATTTGTAATTGCTTTAGAAAGTATTAGTTGAATGATCTTTAATCTGAATCATTAATCTGGATAATTTTTACATTGGTTTGCTATATTTTCTGAGTCTTAACTCAGTCTTCTTTTAATAAAAGGTATGCTTCGATTTTGCCTAAGATCACTTAATTATCATATACTACAGTGCCAAGACTTAAGGGCAGTTTTATGATTTCATTTCCATAAGTGGCATCAGCTTCTTATCAAAAATTTTGCATGTGAGCTTAATTAAAACATGATGGCAAACAAAGGATGACTTAATTTAAAATGGGAATATAAAACATATCCTAGTTATAAAGCACAAACTATACATCCCTATAGGCTATATTTCAAAGGACAACTCTTCATCAGATTATTTCAGTGTCCAGCAAAGAAAATAGGTCAGAATCTGGACAAGTCCTTGGAAGAAGTTGTGACCATAAAGGACAGTTTCACAAGCAACAGTCCGTCACGCCCATGAGGGTAATGTGAATGGCAAACACATTCCTCAAAGCATAAGATGACCTCTACTGTTTCTAATTGAGTTTCTGTGTCTTCTTCAATCCAGGGAAAATTCTGTCTCATTAAACTGACAAACTTCTTACAGCCACCTGGTTCTGATGAACAGGAATATATCCACGTGAGAAATGTCAGTGAACTTCAAATAGTACATTGTGCACTTTGACCTCTGAAGTCAAATGCACGTGCAAATAAAAGCCTGAAAGGCTTCAAGAAAGCAATTTCTACTGGTGCATATTAAAATGCAAATTGTAGGAGATTAGCCTAATAACTCACAGTTGCTGACCTTAAAATAATCTGCTTCTAATCTCCACTTAATTTAAAACCAAATATTTTAATAAGCAGACTCTTTATCAACTGTTTTCCTCATCAACAGTTCCCCCCTGAACAGCAATATTATTTTTCGGCAGTGTTTATTTGATTATATTTTCCTTCAATGGAAATTAAGCAAGGATTCTGCCAAAGAAACAGAATACTTTTTGACTGAATTATTTTTTCTACACATTTAGCTGCTTTCATGCTTTCAGAACAAGCCTTCTTATCTTCTTTTTAATCTCTATCTTCATTAAAGAATTTGATACAGAAGAAATGTTACCAGCTCTTTGCATCTCAGGTGGAAAAGAATAATGTGACTGGGCGCATTTTCCTCTTTGTCCTAGTTAGAACTATTAACACCTTCTAAACGAGTATAATAAAAAGTATATTCTTGATTCCACACCTTTATCTCAACTTGTCAACAAGCTCTGCTCCCCATGGAAACAAACAATAAAAGACTAAGTTGACATCTTTAACAAAGGCTCTGTCCTTCAAAGACATTGGGGTGAAGGAGCAATTTAATTAAGATGGGAAAAGAAGCTGCCAATCAAATTTTGAAACACCATTCATTAGATGGGCTAATAGATAAAAAGAGTGCCACAATTTCTGGAATCCAATCTCTTTCACTGCTGCAAGCAATACCTCACTGAACATGAATTGCTAAAAGGATTGACACAATATATTTTGGGGGAGGGAAGGGTTAGAAATGTTCACATATTCCAGTGAATCACTCTGCCATAATGCTTGCAAAGTAAGACGGGTGTGTTCCCCTTGGGCAAACACCTGTTTACCAATTGGGACATATCATTAAAAGTGACTTCACCTTCTTTTATGCTCCATGCCACATTCAGTACAATTCATTTGGGTTATGCCAGACCAGCATTCCATTCCCATGTTCTGGACAATTAATTGCAACCTTCAGTTTGACTACTTATCTAAGGTGTTTAAAACAGTGTCTGAAAACAGGGAAAGAAACAGCTTTCAGATTTTCCACCTACAGAAATGGTGCCACTAGCTTAACACAAACACAACCCTCGAGAACTGTGAATGAATGAGGCAAATTATTAACTCACAAACTGTACAACACTTCTCATTCATGGACGATGTCATACAAATTTACAGAGGAACCTCTCTTAAATGCTAAAATATAAACAAACATGTCAGCACACAGTGGAGAAACATTCTACTCTGAAAATTACTCAAAGGACTAAAAAAAGCCTTTTGTCATCAACAGCATTTTTTGCAAAATTCAAATATGGAGATATTTAATCTTTGTAGATTTTGCTGAAAATAATAAATAATAAATTAAATTACAAGGTATCTATTCCTTTGAACAACATCAGTAAGAGTCACGTGCAAAATCATAAATCTGAATCAGTAGTACGTAGGCTACTTAAGTATCATAGATTGATGTTGAAATGCACCAAATATCTTCCAATAATTTTGGAGAATGCAAACACTATTTTAGGCACGTAAATAAGGCATAAAAACCAACAGCAGACTATGTAAAATTCAAAAGTGTAAGGACTGGTACTTCTATTTAAAAAAATCATCCATCTGCCATTTATTACTGTACACTCTCATTTTTATTATTGCCATCAGTCACCTCTTCTTTTGACTGTGCTGTAGAACTGTAGATAACAGTGGTTAGAAATAACACGAGAAAGATTGATGGAACATTATAAATACACACTGTTTTAGTTGTAGCAGACCACATCCTGGTTACCAGGCAGATGTTTGCTTTCTGCTAAAACACAGTAAATGCATACCATCTAAGCCAAAATGGGGGTCACTTCCCACATCGTTTCTTCCAGTATCAGAAACTTCAAAGCAGCAAAGCCAGCTCTGTGCCTGCCAGATTCCCTGCCAGTCTGCCCAACCTGCCTCAAGCATCCCCGTGACCACAGCAGGCTCTGCCTTGTACCCACTGCCCCACACAGAGCCTGGGAGCTGCTCCTCAGTACTCAAAGCCTCCAAGTAATCCCAGATGCCAAGATCTAAACATGCTCCAGAAGACATCTGGGACATGCTGGCATGTCATCCCTCATGGCTATTCTTACAGTAATGCTAGAGCCTCTCACAAAAAGCAATATGGTCACAGGGTCTATTACATGCCCCCACACTCCATCCCAAGAACAGCTGTCTTTCAGTAATTTTAACTGAAACAAAATTCACTTCAAAGCCCATGATAGCCAAACAGAAGGTGCAGACTTCCCAAAATTCCCCTAACAGGCTAGGCAGGTCCTTCTTCTGGTGCTAAATAGTAAGAGGCAAGAAATAAGCATGATAGCTAATGTTTTTCTCAAGTTTTATGTCAGACAGGTCCAAGGATTGCACACACAATATTATTGACTGTGAAGACACAGTCAAACTAATCTAATAGTCAAACCCAAACATTTACATGTAGATTTTATTTATTAAGGAAAATATTAAGTAAAAATAACATATTTTTAAACACGAGAAAGCTATTGACAGGCACTTGATAAAATAAATAATCAAAATAACTAAGATGAATTCATATTACAGTGTGCTTGCAATATTATTTAAATGACAGTTTCCCGTATGTTTCAAAAATATTACATAGTAATAGTCAAATTAGGAGAATATTTACCTAATATATAAAACCTGCAATGAAAAAATATTGCTTGAGTTGCCAGACTACCAAAGGAAATTTCTAGTAACAAACTTACTTTTCTGTAACTATGAGAAGTTTCAAATTATTGCCATTCTTCATACCCCCTTCTCCACCTTGGACTAACAGAAAATTTACTCTTCCAAACAAAGTAAGGGTTGACTGGTTGGTTCTATTGCCTCCACAGTCTTTTTGAAAAGGTAAGAAGAAAAAATACATTTATGAAACTACATCAAGCTATTACAGTAACCAGGACTTTTCTTGCTTATTATTTCAGAGAGTCAATTTATTTCATGAGAATTGCCAATTACCACTTTACCTGGAAAATTGACATAATCAATGCATTACAGTTACAGAGGCAGCTGGGATTATCCCATCACTCTAGAAACCTTGACACACAAGTTCAATTGCTGTCATAGCACATTTTATGATTTAAGATTGGTAAGTTTCAAAAGATATGACATCTAGCTGAATCAATATAACATCCTGACATTCACTTATTTCATGGCTGATCCACCTAAGTCTGAGCTTATAAAACTAAACTAAAATATTTTGAGGCCAGGGGAGTTTTTTGAGACAGTATTATTATGCCTGTGCAAGGAAACATAAGGAAAGCTTCCTTCATTCTGGGTACAGATGGCTGGTCTCCTTAAAGTGATTAAATTCTTAGTTATGGTCCTTCAGCAGAAAGTTAACACTTGCCAATGAGATGTATCTGATCATGCAAGACCTTCTAAAACATCTCAAAGCAAATTACAGTTTCTTAGACCAAAATTTTGTGTCTATTAAACAGTTTTTTGACATAGTAGATTAGTAGTGATAAGATATGAAACTAGAAGTAATGCATATAAAGGGAAGCCTGAGAGTGGGAATTTTTCATGCCAGTATAGGTCTAGTGGAAGGTGTTCCTGCTCATGGCAGGTGGCCTAGAACCAGATGATCTTTAATGTCCCTTCCAACCCAAGCCATTCTACGATTTTATGAAAGGATTAAATATTAAAATAAAAGACTCTGTTGACTAATATTAATCACTCCCATGTCACTCCATATGTAGTATTTCACTTCCAAATTTTTTTTTTCTGATGTCTATGGCTAATTTGTTATACAGCTCCTTAAGCAAAAGTTATGTGCAGAAAGGTAGACCACATATTTTAGAGTAAAGAACTGGGGGGACATAACTAGATTCTTTATTTGTTCAGCTTAACTGCACTGTATTACAGCAGTCAGGAGATATAACAATTTTTCTATCTGTTCCAAAAGATTACACTAGGTATTCCTAAAACAAACATTGCACAAAAGTAATTAAAACATTTTCCCTTACTTTTTGCTAGCAACTAGCACTAATACCTTAACCGTGTTAAAAAAAAAAATTTAAAAAGCCAACAATAATTTTTTCCACCGAAACCCAGTATTTCTTTAAAAGCAATTTCACACATCATCTATAAGGCTGAGCATCTAAATATACAAGATCTGTACATTTGAACATAAGAATATTGTAAGTAACTTACTAAATTATAGACTTGAAAGATAACACCTTGGAATAAATGGAAAAAAAACGTTCTCCAGTGTGGCTGAGCTCTGTGCAATTGGTGCATTATGGCATATTATATTTCTATATCCTCCTAGAAGGAGCTAAAACAAATGAAATCTAAGAAGGTAAGTACAGATGGCACAGGATTCTCTAGCCACCACATGAACAGGTCAGTCAGGTGTAAGTCAGCTCTAGCCTAGAAATTTTACTGACGAGCTTTTAGCACTGTTTTGATCCAGTAATCTTGGGCACAGCACTTCACACCACGAGTTCAGAATTGCAGCACAGCCAGAATTAACTTGTATCCACCCATTATAGATGTGTAGACAAAATCTACCAAAAGCAGAACTCTCATGGGTTCATTTTTGATATTGCCACAGAGCCAAGGAACTTGCCAACTAGATGTAATGTTGAAATGTAAAATATATACGATTGCAATTTCAATTTTAGCTCACATTTCATCATTATCACTAGAGGAAGAAAGAAGCTGAGTGTTGAAAAAACAAATGCTTCAACTCCTGGGTCAACTCTGCCATCAATTCCTCACGTGCTAACTAACCAGAATAAAATCTCACGCCTCAGTCTCAAATGACAGATCAAAAGTACAATCTAAGTTATCCAAAAAAGAACTCTGTTCCATCACATTTCTGTCAGATTATATAATATATTAGGTCTAAACAAGAGAAAGTGTAATATCCAACTTGGATGATGTACAGCCATGTCTCAATCCAGCCACGGAGACAAGGCTGTCCCACCTGTTTTATTACAAACAATTCACACACAAAACACATTCACTTGTAAAAGTCTGAAACATTCCAGAAATCAAACAGAATTTATGCTGCTAGAGGTATTCTTTATAAACTCTGCTTTTTATATTCATATGAATCTACACCCACGAACACATATTTGCACACCCTATATGCAATATACTGCACACTATACAAATATACATCCACACATAGGCTATGTAAAATTAGCACGAGGAATCCATACATTTCCTATTCAATTTTCACAAAAAAATTAGGTGAAGTTAGGTCAAAAATTAATAAAATTTTCCTGTTTTTTTTCTTTTTTAATCTTCTAATTTTCGTGTTTAACATGAAATGCCTACACTAAATAGAACTGGCCTTTTTCAGTGAGAACCAAAGCAGTGTTACAGCACAGATTTTTCAGAAGTGAACCATAGCATAATGCAACTAATATGCATAGAGCACCCTCTCTCAGGACTAGTATTCTGCTTCCAGAACAAGGGAGGCCCACTTATTCAGCTGACCTCCCATCCTGAGAGGTATTAGGACTCCTCCTCAAACTACCGAGTTTCAGTCCTGGCATAACTCCAGTACTGCACTCGTTTCATAAACGTGCTTTCAGAGCCAAGACATCTGCGTACTGCAGTGACATGCAAGTTATAAAAGGAGTGTTTATATCCAACTTCAGCATAATGTGAAAGTTTAGCAGCCACAAGACAGCTTTATACAGTGACTGGACGTTACTTAAAGGCTTCATTGTACTTCCAATGACAGTACTCAGCAAAATAACTAGAACTCTATAAATTAATTCCACTTTCTTCTAATAATTACTAAACTCTCCTGGGTTTATAAATAAGGTGGCCCAAGCATCAGGAAACATGGGCAGGAAGCCCAAAGACTGATTTAAAATTTATCCCTACTGACCAGCACTTCCCATTATCATTGTTCACTGCAGGAAACAAGAAAGTAAGCTTCAAATCATACAAGAGGCAGCACTGCAGCTGCTGAGCTGCACAGCTTTCCGAGTGTGCTTTGTCCCAAGAGCCAGTTCTCTGACGGGGCAACCCAATGGATCCCAACTTCTTTCATGCCCACAAATCCTACTGCTGACATGGCATTTAAAGCCTTCATTTCTGTCCCCTCAGTCTTCCCATGTGTACTAGTCATTCCGGCAAATTCAACACACATTCAAATATTTTCCCAGTGGTTTGAAAGGAATTTAAAAAACGAGTATTTTCAAATACCTGTCAAGCTCTTTCAGACAACAATGGTACATACTGCTTGTCTACAAAAATTACTTGTCTTCCAAATAAAGCTGGACACACCCCAAACAACTTATAAAATGCATTATTACAATGTTTATAAAAAGCCACTGCTATGAGCTTAGAGTGTAAATATGTTTTATCATCATTCATCATCATCTGAATCTGGATGGAAAACTCACAACTGCCAACAGTGATACCTAGATAGATACCATATTGGAAAAAGAATGCATAAGTAAGAATGAAAGAAAACATCTGAAAAAAGCACCATTTGTACCTAATCTTCCATGGAAGATGTTCCAACAGTCCCATAAAAACTGTGCACACTCTGCTTCTTGCTTTCATCTAATGCTCCTGCTCTCATTCGCTAAAAATTTCCATTTTAGATTCTTAAATACATTATTTAAATCCATAGTGAAATGCACAGGAATACACTCTTAAATAAATGAAGAATGGAGTGGTGTCAGGGCCTTAGTAATTTGACAGAATAATCTACATAATCTTTGCTGACTGTAAGTTATTATATATTTTAGCACTATCAATCAAACCTCCCTATTTTTTTTTTCCCCTTGAAGCTTTTAAGGAGAGACTGTGACTTTGAGTCATTTTCAGCAATAAGAAGAAAAGCAGAAGCATGCAGTACCATTTTGGAAAGCTTCACAGATGCTTTATTTCCTCAGAATAGCTAGAAAGCACATTCCTCTTCTCCCTTTCACCTTACAGATTCCCACTGCTGCTTGCATCTTCCCATGACTTTCTATACACATACCCCACATTCCCTGTCTGGTGGCTTTCACGCTCCTCTGCATAAATTTCCTTTCACTGCACACATTTCCTTCTACTCCAGAATTAATATATATCTAACATACTACTTTCTATCTCCATAACCATTTACACTCCTGGAAAAATATCTGAAGGGATAAAAACAGGCCTGATACAAACATTTAACACAAATTACAATTTCATCACTTTTATCAGTTAACATATGATTAAAATTTAAGATTTTCATCATAATTCTTATGAAGATACATCAGCAAGCATCAAATAAATAATATTTTTCAGATGGTTTACAAGTTAACACAAATTTGGCAAGTCTCAATTTTTTTTCTCCTCGCTCCACTGATTGTCAGGCAAGATAGTAAACTTTTTCAACAAACAATGAAATAAAATCCCCATATTAAATGTGTAATTCAGCTCCATCTTAACGGCTCCTTAAAATGTTTTATGGCCTTTCTAGATATGTGCAGTGCTAAAGCAAGTGTAAATAAATTCAGAATACTTTGAGAATACAATATTTAAATACAGTATACAAAGCTTCTTCTGTGAAGCTGGGGTCAATACTCAATACATTACGTTTTCTGAGACAGCTCTACTGCTTCCTTTTCATAAAGCCTTACTTGTAGAGGAGGGGAAAAAAAATGCCTTTTCCTGTCAGAGAGCTCATCTGCTAGCACTGTAATGAATACAATATTTTTAACTACAAGATGAATGTAGTGTGAAATAACACAGGTATCTACGATCCTCCCAGTTTTAACAGCAGTTGTGTTATGAATATTTAAATAAACATCTGGATTCCCTTTAGAATTTAGCCGGGAAGGGAATGCTATACTGCAAATAGTGAATTGAGAACAAGGATTCAGACATCTTTCTGATGCAAGAAATAGAGAAACCATGTAACAATCTCTAATGAATAGAAAATCATATCTAAATAACAGCTTGAAAAACATAATTAACAAGAAGTGCAAGCTGTAACATTTTCATTTTGCAGAACATTTGGCAATTTAAAATCTCAATGCAATCCCACAGTATTAACACTTTACAGCAGAATTTACTAAACTATTCCATTTTCGAGCCATTTAATTTTGTGGGGTTTGAGCTTTGAAATAGTCATGTTATCAATATGAACAATACAAAATAATTTAAAAGCCAAAAATACCAAAAGTGGAAAAAACCAATTCAAGTAAGACTTTCATTTAGCTTCATTTCAAAATGCTATCTTTCCAGTTTTCTCCTTTAGTCTCAGGTAATACAAATCACTTCAGATTTCTACATGAACAAGAAATGCTCACATATGCTCCATATAGAAAAAGTTTGAATAGAACATTCTGACAACTATTAATAATTCTGAAAACATGGAAACTGGCTAGTACTAATTAACAGGCCAATTTTAGTGACTTGGCATTTTCTGATCAAACAATACTCTGTCAAAAAAGCTAAAGAGCTTCAGAGAAGAGACAGAGTGATAACCAGGATAATGAATAATGCTGTATGTGTAGGAAAAGCATAAAAAAGACAAGTTTAATGTGACATAAAAAAAGAAAGTAGAAAAAACTTAAAGCAAGAAAGAGGAAAAAGACATATCTGCAATAGAAATTCAGGATGCCAGAAAGAAGTGACTCCTTGACATCTAGATATGTAGGTGTTAAAAGACATTGAATTAAATAAAACTGTAGGAGAACATACAATGAAAGCAATAACATTACTTCCAATTTATGCTCAAAATAATAAAACTGTAGAAGAAAATACAATTAAAGCAATAAAATTACTTTCAGTTCAGGCTCAAAATATTTCAATAATTATTTTTTTCAGATGACAACCTGCACTGTGAAATCACTGCCCTAATTATGCTTTCAATATTGCAATAACCTTGAAGTAGAATGAAACATCCAATATGGGAGTAGCATTAGCTTTAAAAACAGCGATTGTGGAGTACAGCTTCTCCTACTATTTCACCCATAAGGCTCTCTATAGTCAGTGTATATCTGTATAGTCTCAGTACACTTTGCTTCAAGAAAACAAACAAACATAAACCATAATAAACCCTCAGCAAAGCTCAAGTACGCCCAAATCTCTTCACAGCACACCTCTTCTAGCAGTGCTCTAGTGCTTCCTCATAATTTACTAAGAGTCCTCACAAAGACTTTTTTTGCACTTCTGCCACATTGGAAAACTGATATTTGTGTTTAATTGAACATCATTCTTCATCGGTCTTCCTAGTGCTGCTTACGCATCCCACAAGTTTGTAATGGGAAATTTGTGAAGATACAGAAAATTCCATTTTCTTATGGCTTCAGGTTTACAATTTCACCGCTAAAATCAAACAGTGGTTTAAATGGATGACAAAACAGGAGGCACATTTGGATCTAAGCTACATTTGAAGGAATACTCAACACTGCTAGAAGAGAGCACCCCATGAGCAAAATGATCTAACACTGTCCATCAAGAGTTTTTTACATCTAGATGTTGAATATTACAGATTAACCTGTTATTTTTCCTAGTGTTATACACAGCTGTAAGTACCTTTGGTCTAGGACCTTTGACCAGAAAAATGTAAGAATCAAAAGTGTAAGTTTAGAAAGCCAAACTGGTAGAAATACTACTTTTGAAGTATACTAAAATACACAGCAAAATTTTGATGCCAAAACAATATTTGATTCTGTTGCTGGATTTTTTTCCACTCTTTTTTAGTTATCGGTTAAATGGTTGTTTTTTGTTTCAATTACAAAATCAAGTATCTGGACAAAGTTCTCAGAGGATTATCAACTCCAACAAATTCATCAAAGTATTAAAAATTCAAATAAAAATAGTTTTTCAAACATTAGTATGGGGCACAGTTAACAAAAATTATACAAAAATAGTTTCAATAAGAGTACATAATTGAAAAACTGAAAAGAGAAAGAAAAGTAAACGGAGAAAAAATTTCCTAAGATGACAGAAATTCTTCATTTTACTCAGTATGGTTCAAGAAAGATATCGACTCAATGTCCTCTTACTACACTATCACTTGGAAATAGCACTTACCACTTCTATTGCACTTTTACCTCAAGCATGGTAGTACCATTTATACACTAAGCTGTAGCAACTTAAGATTGTAAAAGCTGTCATAGTAAAGCAGAAAAAACATTCAGATCTTCCAGTACCAGCTCTCATAGTATATTCCTTGGGCCACAGTGCCCACAATGCAATTACATGCAATATATAAATTGTAAACATCTAAGTGACAGAGACTGCCTGATAGATCTAATTATTTGGGTTTTTCAACTGCTGATTTATCAGTTTGAAGTGAGCAAGGAAAATCTAGCCCTAAGTGTATTAAACTTGAAAGAAAGGAAAAACTGTTTACAGAACAAAGGCAAAATTATACATTAGCTAAATTCCCTTACTGTTATTTGGTATCTGCTAAAAACATATTGGTAATATTTGTGTGCAATCATTTTGTGTTACTAATAAAGTTCTACCTTCCTGGAGCTAGGAATAATGGTTATTCATCACCTGCCATATTTCTAAGTAATTTATATCTAGCATAATGCTGTTGTATATACTAATATATAAAATGACTTTAAAAGCTAAATACTAAGCTTCATTGAGTTGAGTAGTGCCTGAAAAAAATCTCATTTACTGGGCTTCATTTGAATTTTACATCTGCATCCATCCTGACTGAAGACCATGGCACACCAGGAGGCTGTGATGCACACATTTCACTTGCAGAGGCCCATGGCAGCGTTGTGCTGCACGCCCGGGGTGGCTGCAGGCCTGGCTTCTGCAGCACAAACCCCTCAGCCACAGGACACGTGCAAGCAATGCCTTCTGCAGAGGAGCCTGTTGGCAGCTCCACCTCTATACCAGCAATTGCACCACTTGCATGGCCTTGCCTTTACCTCAAAGTGCAGCAAGGCTTCCCAGGAACATCACTCCGTTTTGATTGTAGAAATGAAAATGAGTTGTTTGCCTGTTTTCCTAGAAAATCCTTTAATAGCTTGAATGACCAAAAGGGAGAATTTTTTCCACAGGTGGTGTCTCTGCCCACACTGCATATGGGTTAGAGGTGGTCCTGGGGTTCCCAGCTTCTAAAGAGATGCTTCTTACAGCGTTAGCTCCAAGAAACAGCATTGTGAATGATGCTTGACAGAGCCCAAGTGCATTTTACTGGAATGATAACTGACCAGCAGCCTCCAGCACAAAACAACATCTCAAGTCTATATTGTCCATATATCTCTACTGCTGGCTTAGCACACTGCAGCTGGCAAGACCATGGTAGCTCGGAGCTTTACAGTAGCTCCTGCTATCCACTATAGGCTCAGAAAGCCAAATCCAGGAAAGTATCTAACTGATGCTGTGTATCTTTACACTGGACCCTTTACAGAGGGGTTAAAGCACCGTCCTAGTAAGTGTGATTCCAGGTTCCAGCCCTCCTTAATTCCTATTATGCTCCCTAGTCATCAGGATTAAAAGACTGTGGAATGGCCCCCACCACAGCTGGACAAAAATGAATTAGGGAATGCAAAACTTATAATGCCAGGAAATAAATTAATACAAACTGCAAGCCAGTGAGAAGAAATATCTTATAATCCACTGAGCTGTTTGGCTATGGTGTATCCTACTCTGGCCAGACTAAATTCTTTCCCCACAACTGTGCAAAATTCAGTGGAATGCATTCAGATGTAACTACTATTATAAAGGTGAAATATCACACAAGGTATTGTAAAAATCTTTTTTTCCTTATATGCTGGATAGTATTGGGTATGGACAGAGGAAATACCCCGGGGAGTGGGTTTCATTGATTATTGAACCAACCAGGTTTCTGAAAAACCAACTATAAATATGTTAGACAATGAATCAAAGACTATTCTGAAAAAAACTATGGTAAAATCAAAAAAATAGTCAATACATAGGCTTTTACTGAGAATACTCATTTACCCAGATTTTCTGTATTCAGTCTATTCAACATCTCACAGATACAGTTCTACTATGACGAAGACATGACAATACAGCTGTAAATAACTGAGTTTTCTCTACTTCATATTCATTTAAGCTCTTAAAGGTCAGTGTTTTATTGACTTAAGTTCCAACATGCACACTTCCTTTCCAGAGAAACAGAAAAAGATCTGCATATAGGCAAGACAAGTATCTTTTGGAACATCTACAGCCTGTTAAAGAATGCTTGCCTAGTTATTCTCCAAAAGGTAGTCCAAAAGCAAGTCTTTTCCCCAGCTCCAATAGATATCTTAGTACAATGCTGCCTCTTGGAACAAGCACACATTTTAAACCAAAAATAATCACCCTCCCCCACCACCACTGTTTAAAAGAAAAACTTTTGGTTTCTATTCCTTTGGTATACTCTTCCTTGACTACCAAATCTATTCCTTTTGCCCCTCAAGCTGTCTGTCTTGTTTCATGTTATTTATTGCTTAAAATCTAGAGACTCTGCCACCCTCATCTAATTTCTTTCAGACCTGTGGGCCTGGTTGATTTGTCAGCTTCCAATATCCCCAACAGACCTACCAACTTTGTTCAGGCTCTCCCTGTGTCCAAAGATAAAAATCCAAAGAAATACAAAGTTTCACAAAGGCCAACCATTACTCCTCCATGGCGTTTCTACCTTAAAGCATGGGATTTTTTTTTTCAGTATTCATGCCAAGAAGACTGTTTCCTTGTTTAAGCAGTCATTTTAAAAAATGAAAACATTTAGGGGAAAAATTATTCAAACTTTTAATTTAATTTCCTTTTAATTGCACATCATAAATACTTAGGAACTAAGATTTTTTTTTCATTAATTTTCATTCATCTGTCTAAACCTTCCAACTTATTATGACCTAGATACTGAGAAAAGTCTGTGGAGATGTCCATTTTTTTCACAACAAAAAATCCCAAACCTCAAGTATTCACCAAGCACACCAGGCCCAAATCAGTCAGTCAACTAACACATTATCACTGAATCTGATGCATGTTGGGCCGGGCCTATTGCACAGGAAAAAAAGGTTCCTGTACTAAAAGATAAAGAGACAAAAATATTAAAGATATAAATGAGGAACTTCTTTTGTACTAGCATTAGCCAGACCTTCAGCAATCTTAACCATTAGGAGCAGTTGGATTTGCCACATATTTAAATCAGCTCTACACAGAACAATTTACACGATCAAAATTGTATCCACAGGATCATACATGTGGACCAAAATACCAGACTATTTTATCTGAAGACTGTTTTTAATTCTGCTCTTGCTAATTTTTTTTTAATGTGATGGTTTTAGTCATTGGCTCTTCTAAAGGCATTAGCTATCAGGAAAACAAAGATATCATATCAGAACCAAAAATAAACCAGTTCCGATTTACTTTATGCCTTCCACAATTTGGTTTTATAGGTCTACAGTACACTTACAATTCTCATTTCTTTGGAGGAAGCAAGACGAAAAGAGTCTGAGTGGTATCAATAAGGGGCTGCAGTTTGCTCTGTCTTGTCACTAAATGTGAAATGGGATCTGAACCACAGCAGAATCTGCTGTACAAAGGCTTCATACAAGATTACCACTCAGCATAATGTTGGCATTGCTAATGGGATGAAACTAGAACAGTATGAATAATACATTACACACACCAATCAATGTTACACTGTAATGGACTGATGGAAAATAAATACTCTTCATGAACACCAAGGAAGAACTTCCAAACACAAATATTTTATGATTATTCATTTATTATCTTTACTAGATGAAAAAAATCAACTGAGTGACAAAAGTGTAAAGGCAGCATAAATGTTGCTCTATCTTTACCAAATATTTATTATTTCCTTGAAGCATGACTAGCTTCTGTACTTGCTGCGTTTTCTTTCCCTCCCCTCTTCTTTCCTTCCCAATCAGGATACACAAAATCTGAATGCTCAATCCTACTTTCAATAATTTCTAGGCCTCTATAAATCATTTGGATTTAAAAACTAAGATGAAGTTGCATGTGTAAAACAATTTTTCTCTTTTTGTCTGAAAGTTCCAAATTCTCTTCCTCGTGTCACTTTACTTGTATTTTCTTCTAAGTACAACCTCTACTGCATTTCTCTGGCCTTCAGTCATCCTGAACTCCCTTTATCTTACCCAAAAGTAAGAACCTTTCACACATATGTACCTCCCTTGAGCTAAGATCAATCTTTGTTAGTCTCACTGTCACTGATAACTTTAGGTAGAAAGTGCTTTCCTACACAATACTTAAAAATAGTCTGCATCCACCTCTCTTGGGGGCTTCACAAATCCATCCAAGGTTCAGCTCTCCTTCCCTATTGCCCCACAACCTCCATGAACAGTTAGACTCTGTGCAGATCATAAATATCCCTTGAAAAGTAAAAACGAAGGCTGCAAAGGTTCCCATATCATGATAACAAAGAGATCTCTGTATTCCAGGGCCTTGAAACTCTCCTCTTTCCCTGCATGCAGTTCACATACTATAGTCAGTCCAGGGACATATAGTTTGTGTCATCACTGAATCAAAAAAACACAGGCACATCATATTCTCTTCAAGTCATCGTTCCACCTTCTCCTTTCCTCATCTCAAAAGAACCAAAACAGTGAGTATGCTCTTTATAGACACTGTCTTAGAACATTTTTTCCACTTGCTCAATTTTTGAAATCTTAATTTCACTTACACAAAGTGGTTCTAAATGACTAAACACTTCTTCATATATTAATTTCAGAACCAACCAATTCCCATTACAGTAATTATCAAGACATTATCCCAAAGTCTTCTCAATACAAAAGACTTTTATGACCATCTTCAGGTTCATTATATTATTGTTGTTGTTGTTGTTATTATTGTATCTTTGCAATGATACACCTCTATCAGTCACCTGTAAACCCTGCAAGTTTTTCAAATTGTGATTTCATACCTACCAGTGGTCTTACTAGCAGAATTCATGAAGCAACCAGCACCTAAAAATACAAATAAAAACTACCTACACAGAAAGTCCACTCAGCTGGCAGATATGCACATGAGCCTGCCAGAACGCAAAGTTAGAGGCCAGCTCCTGACTGCTGTCAGTGCCAATTTAAAATAGTAATTTTTATAGTATTAAAGCAATGCTTCTGTAAAACAATGAGACGCTGTTTGTCTGCTTTTAAACACTTTATTTTATATCTTTCCTTCCTTCCAACATTCAAACAGTTGGGGTAAGTAAAAAATCCATCAGTGTGAAGTTATCCATTACGCTAGAAAAGGAAAGAGAAATACGTGTTAGACTGTATAATATTTGAGGCAATGATCAGTAATTTCAGTTTGGACTGACTGCAGAGAAGGGTTCCAAACTGAGTGTGGCCACAGTGTGCTACCACAAAAGAAGTGTTAAGCGTAAAGAATACTGTAGGGCAAACCTAAAATGAGTCATTGCCACAAGTCCCACACTATTTGGAGAGAATTTTAAACTTTCCTTCGTGATCCTTATGGCCTATATTTGTTGACCACTTTTTCTTTAGTTTACCAAAACTAACAATGTGCTTTGTAAAATTCAGTATTACTTTCACAGGAATAATGGCTATTCCAACAATCGCATTTTCTCACTAGTGATTGATTCTTAAATATATTCCTCTTTGTCTTCTTGTAAATAAAATCTTTTCAAAGCTGAGGCCAGAAAAATACTAGATGAGCTTTGCACCATTCTTGCTCTGTTAAGTTTTTCTGGTATGGGAAAGGTCAGTAACTAATTCCCTTCAGACCAAAGACTGAGACAGATCCAAAAATTTAAACAAAAAACAGTACTGAAAGCCAATAAATGAACCAGAATCATCTTATTGTGTAACAGCTTTCCTAAATACCTCCATGTTCTTATCACTCTGACCGTCATCCTTACCCAAGGATGTTAGATTTGTTAAATTCAAAACTTGGGTAGGGTTTGGTGAACTGAAATGGCAAGATCTTCAAGGAAAAAAAAAAACAAAAACAAGAACCAACTTTATTCTGTGCTGCAGAGCATGCAATACAATGGATGCCTTGAGTCTAACTGCAGTTAGTAACTCCAAAAATTTAGTTACTTCACATTGTATTGAACAACCTGGTCAGAAACAAACACAGGAATGTTCAAATTCAACAGAAATATTTTTTTACCATCATCTGAAAGATTTAAAGTCACAGTAGAAGAAAATCATTAAGCATCTATTAGAGGCTGTTGCCAACACCTGCTAGAGCCAGATGACATGGGAAAATTGGGGAACTGTTGGTTGCAGCAGATTGAAATGTTGAGATAGCCTTCTAAAAGCTTGATCTGATTTCTCTCCAAACAAACATCCCTACCCCTTGTGCATGGCAACACTAATTCCTCCATATGCTACTTCTCTCACTGTGCCCTGGGAAATTGTCCTCATCTGACCAGAGAGGAGGACAGGGAAGGGACTTGGTGCACCAAGCAACCCCCTGCACTTCTACTGGGAAAAAGTGCCAGGGAAGAGCCACTGGTGGCAAGAGGGGCAGGGGACACACTGACGGATGGGAGGGCAGACTGTGGGGGTGATGGGTCACCAGTGCCCACAAACAACTGGATGGGGATCCCAATAGACTCACTCATCCTCAGGCTCTCATTTGACCAGTTCATGTTGATTAATGAGCTGAGAAACAACTCTCTGGGAACAGTTCCCACTTAGCTTTGGCAGTGCAAGGCATTTTGAAACCCAGGATCAGGAGGACCAGGGGATCAGGCTGCAACCCAAACAGTGAAAACATAAGTCTGCTCAGGGCTCTATATCCAGATTCTGACATGGGAACACCACTAGAAACTATTAATAAAAAACTATGGCTTGATTCAAATTATATGAATTTTAACAGATGGGTTAAGGAAAACCACATTCCTTTGAGATTTCTTATGAAATATTTTACACATCCATTTTAATTTTCAATTTCTGAATGTAAATATTTAGCTAAGAAAATAGTGAATATATGTAGCTCTTACATTCATCAACATGTTTTAAAGCTAAATTTCTTCTTTTCAGTTTCTGAAAACTAGTACTGGGTCCAGTGTTATAAAAAATTATGCTTTTAGGAGGTCTCTTTCTTTTTTATTGCTGCTATCCAGCAAAGCTATGCCTATATGAAGAAAAAGTATCCTTGAGTTTAGACATGAACACACATAAGGAACATGCAAGAATTCTTTGGCATAACTGGGAATTTCCCTCAAGATTTCTAGAAGACTGACTCAAACTGTATATATTACCCAAATAGTACTATTTGCATAGTGCTCTTATTTACATTTTGAAGTGCCACAGCAATTATACAATCTTTTCTAATGGTGTCAATTAAAGTAAGGCTTTAAAAGGGGAAAGAAAAATATTTGCCTGTTATGGTGAAACAAACACAAAAAAAATAAACTTGAAAACTTCTAAGCAATTATGCAGGTAAAAAAAAAAAGCAAACACCAAAAACCACCAAAGAAAAGGCATTAGTAGTTAAAATCATAAAAGACAGGGGAGGCTAATAGCTGAAGTATGAGGAAGAAGGGAAGAATCTTGACTTGTAATCTCAACTCATCCATCAGATTGCAGTCCAGCCTCAGATGAAGTACTAAGCAGCAGCATTTAGGTACCTACTATTCAAAGTTCTGCTTCTACTTATCAGGAACGTTTGAGAGATCTCAGACGCTACTTAACTATTTATTAACACTCCTTTAATGCTTATTTTCCTAGTAAATTCTATCAATGTTACAGAAGAAAACAACAGCAGAAAGAATTTAACTAGACTGCAATCTTCTTGTACAGTTCCTCCATAATTTGTTTGGTATTTCATGTATGATGAGCTCCTTATCTATGTTCTTTTTTACAAAGTACCAACTCTTGACAGAAAAGCCCAACATATTTACAATATTTGTCTTTTGCTGCACTCTGCTGGAACAATCCATTTTTCCACTGAAAGCAAATCTGTTCCATGCACAATGAAAAAGTTAATAAAAGAGAAAGGCAAAAATCTGGGAATCCTATTTCTTGTAAAAACTGTACTATTTTGAAGCACATATCTTGTCAAACCAGAATTTAGACATTTAAATCCATATCTAGTTGCTCTAATAAAGTGCCCTATTTTCAAATTTAGAGCATCTGAATAAGTGAATATGACAGATAGAACATTAAAGAGAGCTCCCTACTGTTCAGAATAAATCTACAACAAATTAAGTGCCTCAACAAGGCACAGAAAAGACTCTGGAAACACAGACTGGAAGAGGCTGGATTTGCAAATGTGTCATTTTACCTATCCTTTGTTGCCCATTTTTCACTGTAAAATAGCTAGTTTTCTCTGTTAGACAGTCTCAAGGACGATTTCTGTAAACATAGCTATGTTGTTGTAAAAATTATCTTTTTACATTCCTTTCCCATGGACACAGATCCTTTTGACGGACACTTCTTGTAACCAATATAGTTAGAGACGGAAGTGTTAATTTTCTCCAATGATCTGTGATTTCTAAAAGTGTATATAAGAATTAAACGAAAGGGGTTTCCCCCCTTTTCCGCCCTTGCTCTGAACATTTCAGACTCCAGCTCTCATTAATTCTGCGTCTCGACTGATTACCGGGATAAGCCGTAATAACAGGCATAACGGTAATAATCCTTCACCTGATATACACACTATTTTGAAAAAGCAACATTATGCACAGTAATCTAACTTCCTCCATTTGATCAACAATCAAAATGCCAAAAAAATTAAGAGAAAACATAGGTTATTATAATGTTCACTGAAAATGAGACAAGAGTTTGACTCTTTTTTTTAAAAATACTGCAATTTACTGGACATTTTATGAAATGTTACAATTCACAGTCCCATTTGTTTCAATTTTTTTAAAAATGAACAAACTTACCTGGGCTAGAAAGCAGACCCCAGCTTGTGCTAACAGTCAGAGCTATCAACTCCCATGATAATTCATCCTGGCTGAAGATCTGCTCCAGAATCACCAAAACATGGTGCACAAACTAAATGTGACCTCCTACTAGAAAAATGCACCTGTGATCAAAACAAAGTGTTCTGACTTTTTTCTTTCCTTCCCCTCTCTCTGCCCTCCCCTCTCTCCAGAAAGTAAAAACTCCTTTGCAGTTAACTTAAAAAAAAAATTTTTTTTGAAGGGGAAGTAAATATCACAGATGCAATGGAACAGAAATATCACAGGCTTATTCTAACAGTCTTCTGAGGGCAATGAGGAAAAGCTTTCACTCTTAGAGACCCGTCTTGGGTGTTGCAAACACAGCTGCTGGCACCAGTCCCAGAACACAAAGCATACTTTTCAATTTTTACTAATACCTGCTAAAATTGTAGCTTGGTTTTTTTGCTAGGAAAGAAAACTAAGGAATGACCCTTCTTAATGCTTGGTAATCCACATAAATCTCAAAAACTCTTCTTGGGGAAGGATTTCCACAGAGCTGTTTTCCCTTTGCAAAGAAAAACAGAGACTCTCAGGCAGTCATTGTCTTTATAGATCGACTTGCTGAATTCAAACCCAAGAATAAATATAGAATTCACTTTGCATGAATAGTGAAGTAATGGTTTCAGAACTTATGGATACAGAACATATAAATAGCTACATAAAAAACAACACATGAAAATAAATTTTCAGAGAAACTATCTACTTCAAAGGTTGAAATACTTGGCCTATAATTGGAGTCCAACCAGTTTCTCTGTAAATGCATTGCTGGTATTCACCCTACCACCAAACATTTCTGAGAGAAAGTTTAATAGGTTTCAGGAATTAAAACTGCTTTTCATAGCAACAAAAGTATACACTGGAGGGCAAATGTTCATCTGTTCCATGGATGGGTTTCCCATAGGAAAAAAACCACATGAACAGGATGAAGACTTGCATCAATGCATTTTTCTCCATTTTGCTCTGTTACCTTTGTTAAAAATACAGGCAATGGTATTACAACAATACACATAAATGGAGAGTTATACTTCAAACTGTAACTATGCCAGTCTGCAATTTTTAACCTGTAATGTAACTATACATACGGGGAAAACGGGTGAAGGAACTTTTTGGAGACACTGGGTTTCCAAAAGCAAATGGGCAGTGCAGACGACAATTTAATAACGAGATAAGGAGAGCAGCAGTTAAATACTGGGTAGGAATCAAGTCAGATAGACAAATCTGTTGTAAATGAGCTTCCATTACCGTGGATCTCAGGGGGAAGAAAAAGGGGCCAAAAAAAGGAAAATAGGAAATTAAACAGGATACTTTTGCATATGACAAGGAATTTAACACTGTGGAACTCTAACTAATTGCAATTATAAATTATAATCTCTTTACATGGTTTTATACAAATGAAAAAATAGCAAAAGACAAAACAAAAAAAAAAGCAAAAATACAATCCAGTGGACACAAATAGAATACTGAAGATTAAGCCAATCTGCAAGCTGTTAATAACTTCTGCAGTATAATTTCTGCACACAATTAAAAGACCAAAGAGAAGTGACCTTTACAGTTGTCAGAAAAGACAACTCAGCAGATGTTTTAATGAATAATATTCCTTGTGATTCTGATCAAACAATACAGCTTTCCTCCCAAAAGGAAGTAAAAATGTGGAAGACAGCTATTAGTAGCCAACAAGTAATCTACTTCATATTTGTTTCCACAATAAAAATAGAAATTTACTGAATCAGATGCTTATAAAAACTAAAAGGAATAAATGCAACTAAAATTCATAGACAATATTGAAACACAACAGTCCTTTCCAAAATACTTATTTTAAGACAGACTTTCAATTGCCTATTGGAGTGCAACAGATAGCTACTGGAATGCACATTAAGGAGAAATGAAAAAATAAGGAAAATGCAAAAAGTTTACTTTTTCTCCAGGAAAGCACATAACTTCCTCAAAACTCTGAAACCCCAATCACATGAGAACCAAGGCAAGGGCTACTGTTTTCTTAAACATGACAAATCTATTTAGCTAGCAAATATTTAACCAATAGCTAGAGGTTGCTCTGTAAGTACTAAATAATGAGATGTAATTAAGGTAGCAAAGGCAAAAGGTTACTAATTTAGGGCATTTCTATGGAGTAGTGTTTAAATTATAGGTTTTATACAAAATGCATGGGCCAATGCACAAGAAAAAAAATCCAATTTTAACGGAATGCAGAACAAATTAACATTTTAACATTATAATAGTACCCAATTGTATAATGGGATTTTGCTAAGTGTCACAGAACAGAAAATAAAAGTAACACTCCAAGGTATGCCTGTTAACCTCTTCAAGCTACATATATTACGAGCCTATTGACAGCAGTAAATAGACTCATTTTAACATGAAAGACTCTGAATTCAAAGGCCTTTAATAGGTGTTGCTTTTTCTAAGTAGACTGGCCTTAAGAGTATAAACAATGAACAAGATAAAAATTACGTTATCCATTCCAAATACTTTCAAATTTCCTAAAGGGAAATGGAATGATTCCTTTAAAAATACCATTTTAAAAAATCCAGTTCCTGTGATATATGATGTCTTTTTCCTTCCTATGTTACAGGAATTTAACCTGGCAAGTATAGCCTTCAGCAACCATACATACAGATTTCTAGGCTGACCAAAAGGCTTTCTGGAAAAATAAGAATTACAGCTATTACAGTCAAACTCTGCCACCTCAACATTTCAGCATCCTAGTCATCCAACCAACAAGAAACTCAGGCAAACACTTGATTTTAAGACATCTAAATAACATTAAGTCTGTGTCCACAACAAATTGCATATATTAAATCAAGAAATTGGCAGCCACAAAGCTCTGTCGAAGAACTCAAGGCAAGCAGAATGGGCAGAACATTCCATTAAATAAAAGCCTTAAAACAACATCTCTGTAGTTATGATATTCATCATTAGTGTCTTCTTCCTTCATGACTTCTGAAGCCCGCAGTTCATTATGCCAAATTTTCCTGCATTAACTGACTATTCCCTTTTCATAAGAGTTTAAACTATCCACAACAGAATAATTAAAGGCTTCACAATGTAGAAATACTTACTCTGTGAAAGTTAGTAGTTAAGCACGACTGAAACATAGAATAGATGCACTGAGACGCCAACTGGCAAGAAGAAATGGAGAAGAAAGTTATAGCCCCTTTTGTTTTTGTCAATTTACAGATTTAACGAACAGTTTAGCTCAAACATAAACTATACCTTTCATTAAAAAGATCTAAATTGGGAGAATGACAACACAAGTTACATTTTTCCTCAGAAAGGTAGCGGCTAGAGCAGCAGCTCTGAGCTGACTGCAAGGAACATACATATAAAGAAATAGGTTTCCATTTTTTGTTGATAAACCACTTCTACTATTTTTGAATTTTTTTTTTCCTTCAGGAATCCACAGTCTGCTTCTATACTGCCTCTGGTAAGTAATACCAATCAGAATCTTAACTGAGCTGATCAGGAGTGTGCAGAGGAGGTGACTGATAACGTGAGGTCTAGTCCCCCTGACATTGGTCTGTACAAGTCATTTTGGGCCAGTCATCATCAGTGACTAAATTAAATGTCACACCTGCAACAGTACTCAAGAACAACACAACAGTAATTCAGATGCTCATTCTCTATATGGTAATGAAAATAAGTAGTTGTACAGACCGATGTAAAGTATTTTTAGCTTAAGTTTACAGGCAAAATAGCTCATTAGTGCTGAATTTACAGTACAGATACAACAGCAACCAAATCCACTTCAACACCCAACTCGTACCAAGATCTGCAAGCATTAGATGAGTAAATAATTTAGTTAATTTGGCCATCAAACACTTCTTTCCTGTATGGTTTTCAGTTTTGTTTTGAGGGAAGAGAGATATTTTTGTTTTGTTTTAAATCAGTTTGGCATAAAATGTTGTTGAATTACATGAACTGTGAAGCTCTCCCCCTTCGTATTTATTGTTGGTATAACAAACATGTAAGTCAACACAAACCCAGGCATTTCACTGAACCTGAACATCAAAGTCTGTGAAATATTTACTCCGCATGAATTTGAAACCAACATATACTTGCCACAATGCAAAACTGTCATCTATTGTATATCAAAGGAATCAGTATCACTTATCATGACCTTACACCAGAAAATGATCTAGTTCAGTGTTATTTTAGATATCTGAAGGCACTGTATCCATGTACACACTGGTAAAACAAGTATAGTAGCCACACAAACTATTGAAATTACATCACAAACCACCAAAAATGCTCTTAGTACTAAATGCAGAAATCAACCAAAATGGATAATACTTTAATAGCTCCTTAATTCACCATATCTAGACTATTCAATTAAAATGAGGAATTTCACATGGATCAGGTACACAAACTCCCAAAGTGACTTCTACCAGATATGCTCACTAGTTTTTAACTATATAGTTTTTATGCATCAAATGCTTTTGTACTACATAATCATAGGGCTGATATAGAAAACTTTCTAGGGAACATGAAATAAGAGTGTTTTCCCTCCTTCCATGCAGATGGTATCAATTTTTTAATTCAAGTTTTGATTACACAACTGCGTAGCACTTCCTCCCCTGCCTATGGAGTACACTTCTCCAGTGAAAGAGACTGTCAACGGTTTAAGATTCAACAAGGCTATCCAATAATTCAGATTATCAGATATGACATTTCTTTCAAAGAAATAAAACTTATCAGAATTCCTTTCTTTGGGGAATTGTAGCCAACTGGTTCCATTTTCACTCATTCGAATGCACACAGGCCCTTTTAGTCACTACAGAAAGCACTCATACATGGTCTGGTGAGCTCATTTCAGGCTGAGGATCCAAGACCTACCTCTACAAAGGGGTATTATTCCTTCCCCTTCAAAAAGTCACTAGCCAAAGAAACAGATATCACGAGAAGTGACATAAGTCACTTCCTACCATCACCTTTATACTCCACAGGGTAAAATCTGCCCATACCCCTGCAGACTGAATCAAAGTCTGGGGAATCCTCTGGCAGGTGACATTGGTGCCACAGGTCTAAAGTGGGAATTGCAGCCCAAGACAGTGGGGGGAAAAAATTAATAAAAATCACCCCTCTAGTCCTTTACTGATTTGAATGGAGGAATGGGTGTTCAAAGCTGGCTATTCACAGGTTCAAGGGGAATAATTCAGTAGATGGGGCTGTAAGGACACAGCACAGTGTAGCTGGAACCCTTCCCTGTGGAAAATGGGACAAATCAAACTAAATGCAGTCCAGGAGACTCCAGCTGAAGAACTCCCTGCCATACCTACCCACACAAGAACATTTTACTTCCAGTCTCTCATGATGGCTGCATTGTTTCCAGCTTTTACATGTGTCTAACATCCTCCACAAAAAAAAACCAAAAAACTTACTGACAAGATGAATGATTTAACCTATTTGTCCCACAAAGTGACTGACCTGAAGACAGTCCCACACTGAAGCAAGTAATTGCTACCACAGACCAAAATACAGAACAGTTTTGCCAGTAATCCTTATATATGCTTCCCAAGCACAGCTAACTTTCAGACATTTTTGGAATACATCTAATAAAAAAGGATTTTGACAATATTGTAAGTATTCCACTGTTAAACTTTAGTAAGTCTTAAGGAAATAGAAACATAATACTGTTTGAACACCAGTAAAAGAGAATTTTAATCATATGTAATAGCCAACAAGCTGCTTTTAGTGGCTATGAAAAAAACTACATTTAGCAGAAACAGCAATAAACCAAGAGAAGTTAAATATAACTCCTCCAAGGAACGGCATATTTATTCAAGCCAAAAAGAGCTAATTTATACTATGGGTGTAGTTCTCACTGACATTATCTGGGGAAAATGACTATTACAGAAGCGGGTGTGATATATAGCCTTTGAGTCATGCATGATAAACCCTAATGGTTTTGCTTTGAGGTAAAAGTCCTTACTAATCAAGTAATGAATCATTCCCAAAACGTCAAGTTCCTGAGGCCATGTGTGTCAGAAGTGCCACTCGAGAGAGAATACTCAATCATTAATGATCGCTTTTGAGATTTTTATCAACTGATTAATAAGCAAGGAAAATAGTTAAGGGGCCTGAACAAAGAGTTAATGGACCTTTAATGACATTCCCTATGTTTTAGTGAACAGAACATATTCAGTTTCGCTTGCCACTGACTACAAACCACCAACGGTCCAAGTGCTCCACATATTGCCAGTGCTAAAATACTGCAAGGAACAGTATGTCATCTTTCAAAAAATTAGAAAATTATGTTTATTTTTAAAATTGTAATGCACATGCTTTCTTTGCACTACACCTAACAATGTATTAAATTACAGATTAGAAAATAAGAGTCTGGCTTCCTAAACCAGTAGATAGAAATGAGGCAAGGGGAGAAATGAAGAGATTATTTTTCTGTAGTATATTAGGTGTTGGACCTCTTAGTACTAATTATCATAGAAGCAAAATTCTGGCTTTTAAATAGACAATACCAAAAAGACACCCAGGAACAACTGTGAAGACTAAAATGAAGATATGACGAATTATTAGTAGTTACACATATATATGTATGTGCACATGCACACAAACACCTACATCTGAGGAGGGCAAAGGCATGTGCCTTCAATGTGCTTTTCATCTTTGTGCTGAAATCATTATGGAAACATCAAAAAAATTACTTTATCTAACAGCCTGAAATCACCAAGGATCACTAACTTAGAGTATTTCCAGCTCCCTTGAACAAAAAACCTGACCATGCAGAAGTCAGTTCAATCATGTGAGTCTGCAAGATAGTCCCAGAAACAACAGCCTCAAAAATCAAATAAAAGGGTGTCATTTGATAGCTGGGGGAATCTTATTCTGAGAGCAGAAAAAAAGGGGACACACACAAAAGAAGCAAAGAGGGGAGAAAGGAAACACAAACACAGTGACAAGATCCAAATCTCTGAACGGATGAAAATAAATTACTTCTAATTAGACTGACTCTCTTTTTCACATACCTGTATTCCTCATGATAACAAGAAAATTAATGTAGGCATGCATATTTAAAAATTATTTCACAGAATTCAAATATAATGTACTGCAAGTGTCAAACACACATTCTTTCAGTAGTGGGGAAATTCAGTATCAGGAACTGGGCAAAACTTACAGAGTTGTCACCAGTTTAACAGGACTGCAGGAAACTCTGATCGGGAGAGATACAAGATCAAACCTAGAGCATATGCCTACAGATCAAAAGACAGAGCACCCAAAGTACTGCTTGTCACAGCAGCCAACAGTGTAGCAAAAGACTAAAACAGAGCTGCAGAGAAGGATGCAGATGGCCACAGAGTTGTTTCACACCAGCTAAAAGACAGGAGATAGAGAACCATCCCCACTTGGGAGCTACATAAGTATATAGTGCAGTGCTATGAGAAGATGCATTAGTACTTCTTTTTGTTCAACTTTGACATAGGTGTAAAGCCTCCCGATGACAACACATTCAAATCTGGCTGATGTTGAACACAGGCAAAGCACATGTGTTACAATATCCCCAACAAAAGGCAAGCCCATAGACACTGGGCCAGAACCTCGTGCCCTATAACCAGACTCTCTGGAACAAGGGTGCTTTAAATCAGCTAATGATCTGTTCTGAAAAGTGATCACAAGTGTTAGGCAAGGAGAACAAAATATGCTAACATTTAGATATTTATCAACTGTTAATTGGTTTTTATATGAAGTGCCAAAATTTCAGAGAGAAAATCACATAATGCAGACGACACAATTTGGAATCAAATAGTTCTCTCAATCATGTAATGATTTACACCCAAAACTAATTTTGCCTGATAGTGTCAAATACTATAAAATGGACAAGAACCAGCACACAGTATTTTAATATATAAAATACTGCTTAACAAGGTTTCAACACTCTTGCTGAATCACAAACCACAACAAAAGAGAGACGTAACATGCATGATCAGCAACACTAGGCTAAAAATTCCTCACAATTGTCTGGTTAAGTAAGATGTGCTCAAAGGGAGTTCCTTTAAGTTCTCTCCAAAATTTAGATTAATTACACATTCTGCTGAAATCTCAAGAAACATAAATATTTAGTGCTCTTCCCTTGGCTTCCTAAGTTATGTTCAGGGATGAAAAAGACTTTTTCTTCTCTATACATTCAGTTTTGAAAGTTTGTTCTTTCAAAGCTTTCTGGTTTTGGAGGCTTTTCTAAAAAAAAAATATTCGGTTAACTGTTTAACATGAGCTAAATGTTCTTTGAGCTGCAAATCTGATCTTACATGCTTTAATTTTGTGCTGCTCTAAATATTTTTCTTTCTTTGAGAAAAAGAATGCCACAAAGGTAGCTGTAGATTTGATTATCTAGATGTCAGTTTTCAAGAGCAGAATAGATCCTGTCAGTGACAGCTGCCCACTGTCACTCTGACATGGGATTGAAGAGATCCAAAAGGCTCAAAACAGTTGCAAAAAAAAAAAAAAGAATAGAACAAAAGTAAGGACACTTCAGCATGAATCCTTTGCTGCAACATGATGCTGTGGGCCAGTCCTAAGTATCTGCAGCTGGCATTCATACCACAGTTGCCTAAAAATATAATCTCAGAAACAAGAAATAGTCCATCTTTCTGTTTAAATTAGGCTCTGTCAAAGAAACTGCTCTGTACTGAAGTTCACAAAGTTCTGAAAATGCAAGAGGCACCTTTCTTCAGAAGTTCTGTACAAAAGAGAAAGGGCAGCTCCTGTGAGGTTACTAATTAAAAGAACCAGTGCATTCATTTAGAGACATCTGACTTTCAAATCCTTTTGCAAAACTAATGCTGCTGGAATGCTGGAGGCGCAGAAAGAAGAGCCAGAGACAGCTGTGTTCAAGTTCAGAGGAAAGGAAGGAAGGGGGCAAGACCCACTTCTTTATTATCTTATATACTCTTTTAGAAATCACTAGTCATTGGAGGAAATCAGTTCTTCCTCCTTCAACTACAGTGGTCAAGGAAAATGTCCATCAAAGATCTGTGTCCATGGGAAAGGAATGCATTGATAAGATAGTTCTACAATAACATGGTTATGTTTACAGAACAATAACCTTGAGAACTAGATACTATGGAACTAGTTATTTTTAACAGCAAAGAGTAAGGCAACACAAAACCTCATTTGTTTCTTCAGAAGACTACTGAATGCTCAAAGATCCCCAATTAACATCCAGGGCTGTATATGCAAGGGACATCAGAAACCTCAAGAAAAATGGCAACTCTGACATATGAATAAAGCTTTCTCAGTCACAGGCAACAAATTCCTATACAGTTTATTGCCATGTAAAGAATCAAAATGGATCCTCCTGATGAAATTGCCTTCTTTATTCTATATGAAGAGTAATGGTATCTCTACCTCCTGCCTTTAAAGAAAAATCTATTAGAACCTCTTGAAATCAGAAAGACAATTTGAAAACTTTTCCCCTTGCTTCAAGAAGACTTTTTAGATGAAAAATTCACCTGTGCACTAATCTCTTCGAGCTCCAATTCATATACAGAACTTACAAGATGCAAGACCAAGACGAGCCAAGATAAATACAAACCATATACTCAAGACAGCAAAATTATCTGGACAACTTCTAGTTGTTTACTGAGCAGGATCTGGAAATCACTTTGAAAGCTACCTTATTGCTGCTTACAGCCACATATTTCTGAGAGACAGGTTACTCAATAATATTATAAATAAGATGAACATGGAAGAATAGCTCAATTAGGAGAAAACAAAGAGAATAAACTTTCAGCATCAATTAGTTCCAGTAGTTCTGGTTAGAAAAGTGTTAGGTCCTCTCACTAATGAAAGATGGTCTCAAATTTATAAAGGACCTTAAAGAAAAGTTAAAATGTATCACTAATCAAAAACAGAGACCGACTGTTTTAAAACATGTAGTTCTTAAATTTAGGTGTCTAACATTACAGAACTGTGCTGACCTTTTATGTCAGATTTGTTCTGTCAGTTCATTCCTACAAACTGTTGTTTGCAATGACCACACAATATTTTACATTTACATGAAGAGCTAGAAATCATTTAGTTCTTCTCTATATTTCTTTTAATTAGCAGATTGGGAGGGGAGACACCCTAACTATTTCTATTGAGACAGAGGGCATCATCCATCTTGTCTGGGTAGGTGGCTGCTGCCAGTCAGCACTAATTTTACAGCCAAGGGTAAAAGATAAGATCTCATTATTAGAAAGCAGAAGAGAGTCAGTGGTTTCACAGGGTGGGAATGAAGAAGCCTCAGAATATGGGGAAACCTGAGGTGCTGCACAACAGTGCCATCAAAGAATATTAAGGGAACTATACTGTGTATGTTGGAAGTGTGAGGATACAGGGCTAATCCGTTTGTATTACAATAAGAATTAGAAAAAGTATCATGAAGCAATGCAAGGTAGAAGTGATTGCTTTGCTGTTACATTCATTTTTGTAACGTTGAACTGTTCAATCTTGTCTCAGATACATGTTTTAAATTTTAAAATTGGTTTAAGGACAGTTAGTGCCCTAGGAGAATTCCACCCCACGTTTAAAATTCATCCTCCTCCTTCCCTAAAGGAATGTGACTGTGGTAGGCTTCCAAGCAGGGTTAAACACAGCTTACAGCTAGTATTGCTTATATTCACAAGGCTAAAATCCACATGGTTTGAAATAAGAAATAGAAGCATCTCGTTTTTATGACACTTATTAATTCCAGCTTGTACCTGGAAATCCAAGTAATGTTTGCCAAGAGTCAATGCATGAAAATTATGATTTCAGGGCAAGAACCTGCAGCTACTGCCAAAGTATGATTTTGTTTTCTATTATGACGCAAACACATTGTAGACATAAAAGATCATTAAACTACACTTTCAAGCAATAACATGTCTCTAGTAGGGGAACATTATACAAAGTACATGCTGTTTACAACAGCTACCATAAAATTTGCTGCAATCTCATATTTGAAGTCCTTTAAGCTACAAAATACACATGGAATCTCAACTACCATTCAATTGCTTTTAAATGTATCTAATTAAAATCCTTTCTTAGAGAAAGTGCTACCAGCATATCCAACTGGCTACTAAAATTTTTTAACCAGAGATCACGAAATTCATAGGTATACAAACAGCATCTATTGCAAATTGATTTTTCCATTATTTTCATAGGACCTTCCTACAAATCCTTCTTAAAAATCATAAGAATAAAAATTTCCCTTTTCTAATGTACAAGATCACTGGGACATAACAGCTTTCCTTTTCCTTCCAGAGTGGAACACCTGATGTCACTATTTGTTAACTGTTGTTAATATTCATTCCAATTTATTTAGATCTAATATACTATTTTGGAAAGTAAAATTCTAGAGGAAAATATTAAACAGGACCTTAAAACCAAAAGCAAGCTTTTCATCACTGCACACACTGATGCCTTCTGACACATTTCTTCATTATTGTCAGCCTAAAGCTTCTTTACAATAAACAAATCAGTAATTTTTTGCAGCACTAAATACAGCCTGCCTTGTTGGTACTATACAAGTATTAATGCAAAAAATTAGCTCATAGATAGAAACGCTTTTTACCAGAGAATCATATGCAGCTTGATTAATTTTCTCCAGTTTGACATCTATAACTTTGACATGCATTGTACATCTACCTACATACCACAAAACACAACTGACAGTTGAAGCTGAAAATCTGAAAATTAACGTTTACAATCTGCTTTAGTTGTAAAATATGAATCAGTTCAAAAATTCATAACAGTTTGCAGGTGGGTGAAGAAACCATACAGAAGATGTTTAAAGTAGGTATTTACCACACCTAGGCAATGAAACTACATGAGCTGAACATTCATTATTTGATTTGCATTTAAAAGGTCGTTCATACAAAAGTTATACATCTGCTGTATAACTGTTCTGATGCAAGGAAATACAGGCAGCAGTAAGAGGCGCCTTTATATCCCTGCAAATTTGCAGAGGCTATAATACTACAGCTTCCATTTAAAAAAAAATGCTATAATAGTTATTCTACTAATAATGCAATTCATATATTGCCCAAGTCCTGAAGATTCTGTGTTAAAAAGACTGATAAAAACACATACTCATACTAACTGGAAACGCCTTTCTGCTCTAGATGAAAATGTTTGGAATACACCATAAAACAAACTATACTCCTTTCCCCTCTGAGTAAAAAACACAACGTAAAAAGTAACAAAACCTAGCTTTGCTTTGTACATAATTACTTTAGTGAAAAATAAGAAGATAAAACAAGGCAATTTTTTATTTTCTCATTATAAAAATATTTAACATAAGAGAGGAGATGAGATTCTCAGACCATTATATGAGAATAAAAGGCATGTTTATTTCAATTTATTTCAAAAAGGCTACACGTTTAAAAGAATTTTTGGAGTGAGACTTCATACTGTTCATATTTAACCAGCCTCATTCCTTTTCAGAAAACATATTTACCATATTTTGAACACTTTAACTATTTGCATTAGACATACTTGATCAAATAAAGACAGAATATGATACTGAATTTAAGAAAACAAGGTCTCTTCTAATACAGAAAATGCAACATTGAGCAATTTCATTTCACCCCCACATCAGAGTCAATATTAAATCCTAGCCCAGCTCTCACTTTCTAAACAACACATGCAGCAGTGGGGCCTCTATGGCAATCACCATTTTACTACACTTTGTTTGTACTAACAATAACATTTCTCTGTTGGAAGGGGAGTCCCACAAAGAAAATAAATTACATAGGAAATCTGCCCGGAAATCTGCCCAGAAGTCTACCAAGTTTTAACAATTATGAAAAAATGTAAACATTTGTTCTCTGGAAATAAATCTTTTTCCTTATTCTCCTTTGAACTACACTAATTCCAATTCATAAATCTTCAACAGTAATGTTAAGAAAAGCACCCATCTAATGTTGTGTTAAAGGACATTATGAAATAAGTTTTAGCAGTATGCATCTATTTTAACAACCCAAGTTTTGCCATATTCTCAGAATTCATCTTTCAAATCAACTGCATAAGAAAATTGTGGAGCACATCCCAGTTGCTTTGTAGTTTAAAGGCAAAAGTTCTACACAGCAAAAGCAGACTCAAGAGAATCACTTCTGTTAATCTTTCAGGCTTATTTAGTCATGCCATTTCAAAGTGCTAAGGAACAACCCATCTATCATAACAATACCTAGTATTTATTAAAGCAAGCAGAAAATCCTCATTTTCAAACTTAAACCATCTCCTGTGAACTCAATCCCAGTAAAGACTGAAATAAAGGCAAATCTGACTTATGGATAAGCATATATGGAAAGACAGTTCTCTCCTATTTAAAGAAATGTTTTCTTAGATGAAACAGCAGGGGTAAATACTTTTCCTGAACACCTCTGGATTTTAGCTATGGTGATATACAACACTGCACAAAGTTAAGTCTTTTTTCCTGCAAGGAATCTAATGGTGACTCGGCTTCTCAAACAAGGCACATTACAAAGTAGAATCACATCCTTCAACAGAAAAGCACAAAACACACAAAATAACTTCTTGAGGAAGGGGACACATCACAAAAAAGTTATTCTAAAGTAATGCAGAGATGAGGCAGTAAAAGGAAAAAAAATTGGGTTATTCTTTGTCCACTATGGGAATGGCTTGGGAAAGATTTTTTTTTTAAAAACTCTGTTCTTCTGCAGCTATCACATTCTGAAATGATTAGAACATAAATCCCCATAGGAAGGACATGGTCAGTCTCAGACAATTTTATTGTGAATGTTACACCAGCCAAACCATTCCACCAGTTTACAGTGTACCATAAAATATTTACACAAGCTATGAACTATAAAATATTTTCACATGAACTATAAAATATTTACACTATCAACATCAGTTAGGAAAGAATGATGTGCTGTCAAGCTGGTATGACCCAGGAGTAAAGATTTTGTGGTCACAGATTAAATAAAACTATTGCAAATCATCTGGAAAGTTACAGGGACTATTAGGTTAAACAAATTACTGCTTCCTGGTCTCTTGGATGGTAAATGTAACCAGGAAAGCATAGCTTATATGCTTTAAGCTAAGTTTTACCAACAAGATAAAGAAAGGTTAGGCTCATAATTAAACTGTACTGACCTCTCTGAATGTTCCTTCTAGCAAGGTGTCCAGATGCTGAAGAGGAGCTGGAGTTTTGTCTTTGAATCGTGTCAGCAGTCGCCGCTCAATAGCTCGAAACTGTACAGCCCTTTCAGACAACAGCTCCTGAAACTTCTCAGCATTCAAACGTAGCTGCAATTTAAGGGTTTTCAAGAGCTCAGGGTAAGGGTCATATACATTATGAATGTACATTCCAAATGAAATGGGAGAAGGACAGGAAAAATTTTGAGACAGAAGGTATTATTCAAGTATGATGTCGTTTATGCCAGCTTCATATTTTACACTCCTCATAAAGCTTATGAACATTCTCAGGAATTATCATTTGCCACTGAAATAAAAAAAATTTGTCAACAGCCTCAATAACCTGCAAAAATGCATAAATATGTCAGGTAAGGGACAACTCAGGTAATACTCTCGCAAGCTTGCCAAAAAAAGAGTGTGCTGAAACTAACTGGGATGGGAGCATAAGAATGCCTTTAACAGATCATTCAACACTTTTTAGACCAGATAATTACAGTAAAAATTCAGAAATTTCAAAATAGACAGTTGGAACATAATTATAGTCTAAATTAGCATCCCAGAAATCACACCTGTATTTTAAACTTCAATATATTTGAGCTTGTTACACAATCTAATGAAGCCTATGTTTAAGATATTTCTACAATATCAGTCATTTTTAAAAGTCAACATTTTTTAAATTAGTTGAAAGGCAATAGAATAACTACTTGTCAGCTTAAGATACAGACCAGAATCTAGACTGACTCCTTAAGACATCCCAGAAAATCCCAACTACAACGTCCTTCTTTCTTCACCTCACAGAAAATTTGGCAGCATGAAAGAAAATCCAATAGTAATTCTTATTCTGACATCCATATGTTGCTGCTTTTGCCCAATATACAAGTTTAATAGAAATTTTCAAATAGCTATTCTCTTATTTTATTGGAAAGGTGTGGGAGAAAGAATGCATATATTTTATTTTATTAGCTATTTCTACAAGCTAGCTGAACTACTGGAGACTTTTCATTGTCACCTGCATGGCCAAACAGGAAAAAGTAATTACATTTCTTTTATATCTGGTCTGGCAAACTTCCTTGAACCTCCAATGCTAATCCTTCAAGTGCAGCTTTTTAAAATCTAAAGGGACTTTTCCTTATATATGACCTTTTATTTCCTGAAAGCCAAATGCCTATGATACCTATAGTTCTAAACTGATGTACTAACATACAATTTTAAACTAACAGACCATTACCAATTCACATTATATGTACCATACCTCAAAATGACGGTCAATTAGTTCAAAATATTCTTGAAGGGGAATTGAACCAGAAAAGGTACATGCAAAATCTTTGCAGTTTTGCTTCTTGAAATGTTCTTGTAGTCGGTGTGTGAGCTCTTTTGTTATCAGCCAAAGGTCTTCTAACTGGTCGCTCTGAATCCGGTACCGTTCTTTGAGTACAAGCACAAACACAAGACTAATAAACACACACTTCAGCCACAGACATTCACTATACAACATAGTTCAGCTAGCACACAAATTGAACTGCTTAACTGTATCCAAAGCCTACATCAGATTTTCTTAAGAAGATGTACATTCACTGGTTTTAAAGCGATACTTGTATTTCGTTGATGTCAATCCTGGATATCCCTATCCCTTTCATCCTAATTTTACCAGGCAATTTTGTAGTGCAGGACTCTTACTTCACAATATGGGCCTGTTCATGAAGGAAAAAAAAAAGCTACGAAGGACTACCACAATAAGGAAACAAGAAAATTACTGGAAGATATTAAGGCACACCAACAGGCTGTCTGCAATTTCCTTCCCTAACACAACCTTAGGAAGCTTTTCTCAGTGTTGGAGGCAGAATCAGGCTCATTTCACCTGGGACTGTGACCGAAGCACAGCACCTTAAGCATCTGACAATGGAGGTAACAAACCATCTCCAATCTACCTAAAATCTTAAACATCTTTTGGAAACAGTTATTGAGTTCTTAGGTAATACACTCAATGTAATTTTTACTACATCTCCACTTCCTAGGATAACTTCTAGTAGGAAAAGTATTACTCTAATGAGTCATAGACAACAATATTCAGTTTTGCCACGCTTCACTCTAGATATAACTAATATTAGTAGAAGGTGATTCTTATCCATCTACACACTATGACTTTGTAAAAATGGCTTAGTGTAGAAATGAAAGTGTTAATATAAACTGAAGTGAGAAAAACCAAATCTTGTTAGCAAGTGTCATCTGTCCCAGCAAATTCATTTAACTGAGCAGATTTTAGTGAATTTCAAAGTATCAGGCTAGTGGAATGAGATTTTATTTCTAGTTCACATTTGTATAATCCTCTCTCCAGCTTCTAGGAAATCAGAATTAACTAAATGTTGAGCAGAAAACATTGTGGAAAATCATAGCAGCCTTTTAATTTTCTCAGATAAAGCATTTTCAAACATTAGTTCCTTACTACTTTTCATTACATCTCTGCCAATAACTAATAAAAAAAGGATAGACAGAAATGCAGCTATGCAGATTTGACATAAACTTGTTCTGTTTTTTTTTCCCTTTCTTAAAAAGGTCCATAGTAAATCAAACTAATCAGAATTCTTTAGAACTTCAATGTACTTATTTTAAATTTTCTAAACATTAGCAATTCAAGATTGTTTGACATTACCACTGGCATCATTCCCAGGATACGTATTTCACTGCATACAGAAAGACAAATTCTGTTTACAGTGCAACAGGAAAGAAGCAAGTTTTATTTAAAAACATGCTTGTTAAAGAAAAGAACACCATCTGCTAAAGATAGCATTCAACTTAATATCCATTTTTTAAACACTCACAATGTAATGGCTGGACTTACTTGGATGTATCATCATGCTTTGCCTTAAGTTATTTTTCCTTGACGGAAATTAGGTCAGATGTTTTCAGGCCAAATCAACAGTCTTTCCATTTATAATTGACATATATAATACATTAATGGTTTAAAATGGACAAAACTAATTTCCTCCAAAAGGCACATTTAGTTTCCATACACTGTTTGTTCATCAATACAAACACAATCTAATTTTACCATGGCCTGAGTAGAGAACATTGCAATCATTTGCTTTACATGATCTTCCAATTCTCCATAAAGACAATATAGATTCAGAAACATTATAAAACTGTAGTTGTACTAAACACGTGTTTTAAACAGAAATACAGTGGGGAAAAAACCCAAAAACCTCTGCTTCCATTCATCCCAAGCTTTTATGATGGTTAACCAACTTATATTAGCTTTTTGTTTGAAGAAGCTCCATTACAGAAAATTACAAAAGATCTGCAGAAAATTCTAAATCAGAAAAGCAGGAAACTGAGGAGCACCAATAGGTTACATAAATTGCAAAGTCTTCTAAAACTACAACAGGTTGTCCCGGTAGCACAACCTGCACATCCCACTGACTACTCTGCCAGTAGGAAGTTTAGAAGATTCAGTTCACTTCTCAGCTAGAAAACCCATATCAGAAGTAAAAAAGCCCAGCCACAGTTAGCAGTCAAGCCTTTTTATATTTTGATTAAAAGACAGTTTTAAAAATGTCAGCCTGAAAAAAATGCTTAAAATCTTAATCTGGGGCAAGGTGCTTTTTAATATGTACCTCCATCAAGAGGTACTTCAGGTTGGGCTTCTTTGCAGCAGTCTTGACAGGCCAATGTAATATCTTCAATTACTACAGTGATCAAAATGGATTAGCTAATACAATTAAAAACTAACATGAAAACAGATGTCATTCCTGTTTGCAGCTTCCGCACTAAAACCCAGCTGAACCTGAAGACCTTTATTTCTACATGCAGCTGTTCCCATTCAGAACATAAGGTCCATTAGATAAGGGATATGGAAAAAGAGGTCTTCCTCCATTGTCCAAGATAAGCTTCTTCCATGGAAAACGAGAAATATGGCTTAATCTAACAAATGTCTTTTACTTTTCTGAAACAACATTACTTCTAGTCAAAATTGATCTACACATACAAGTTTCTTTTTGAAGAACACTTCCTCAATGATAATGTTGCTTAAGCACTTTCACAAAGCATAAGCTCAGTGTAACTTACACAGCAGAGTATGGACCTACCAAATAATACATCATTTCATCTACATTCATTAATTCCACAAAAGACCTGTTCACTCAAGCACAATCATTTTACTATCATGACATTCTACCAACAATGCTTTTGTATTATCGATAGCCTCTGTTCATGAAAATATTCTGAATTACACTTGAGTATCAGACTTTTTACAAATACTTTTTTTTTTTAATAAGTTTTAGTTAGGTAACATTTCAAATAAGCAAATTTCCCCTAAGACCTTCTCTAACCAACCCGACCCAATGCATGAAGCTGATGCTGGAAACAGGCTGCTAACACAGAAAGTGACATCATACTCCTCGTTTGTTTTCTAAAGTTTGGATTGCCACACACAATAAATGAGTAGCCACACTAAGAGATATTGTGAATCTCCTTTATAAAGTGAACTTCACAAGTAAAGCAGTGTGGGAAAGTTTATTCTAAGACTGCAAGCGTCATTCCTAGCTAGTGAATAAACAAACTTGAGAGGAAAAGACTGAGGCGGTAGGGGTATGTGAGATTAAAAATTATAGCCTTCAGTAGAAGCTAAAATACATTCATTACATAGACACAAATTTGTCCTTAGAGCCTCAGATTTAGTAACTATGCAAAACAAAGTCCAAATCAAAGACTTAAACTGCAATCCAGGATAAAGTTATTTAGAAATCCTTTAAATTCTTTAGTTTCTAAAAACTGTCACTGCATGTCTAGTTAGTTCAAACTGTCAAACAAAGATCTACTATTCAAAGAAATACTCAAAACAAAGTAACAATAAAACAGCATGCAAATAATGCATACAAAAACAATACAAATGCATTTGAACCTTGGAAATGTAAAATTATTCTTGTTACAATAAAAATTACTCTCCAGATGGTTTCTGTTTTTAATATATATTATTACATTAGAAAAGGTAATTATCTCACAGCTTACAGCTGACCCCATCAATATTTATATATCCCATCATGAATATAGATTCCTGAAAACAGTAACGCAGACTATCTTTGTCTTGAAAAAATTTCACATCAGAAAACCAAATTGTGGTTTTTCACTCAAAGCAGTTTTCACAAAGCATTCACACAGTGTTCCAATTGAACTCTCTGCAACGCACAACAGCTTTTCTAGCTTTTCAGTTTGTAGTCTGCTGTATTAAATGAAGACTTTGTGCTCTGCTGGCATGGGAAATGCTAAAAACAATTGAACTGATTTGGTTCCAAGGCACATGTCAAGAACGAGTTTAGCAAGTTGAGCAGTTACACAGAACAAGACCATAAACTCTTGACAATTAAGAAAATCAATCCCTATCAAAGAGCACAAATTCAGGTGGTTGGAACAGCATTATTTAATTCACAAACTGCTCTATAAAACAGACTCTACATCAAGTAACAGCACATCTGCATGCATGTTCCTACACTCTGTAAATATAATAGGACTGATCTTTAACCCATAACCCTATATTTACATAGGTATACAGGCATCTAAAGATAAGAGACAGGTATTTACTTAGATGTAGAGAAGCAAATAGGGTCTGATGCCTAATTTAAGTCAAGGATTACTGAAAGTCAGTGGAAAGTTAGAAACTTGCTTTTTAATCCCTTTGAAAAATTTCAGCAGGTGACTAATTCCAAACACAGATGCTGAAATTCCTTTGAGAAAAGAGGAGGGGTTTTTCCATTATTATAATGGCAGTATTAGTTTATGAATAAAAACGTTCCAAAAAACTTTAAGAAAATTCAATTTATTCAGAGAACTGCCACTGTAGTTTGAGTATCACAGTACATTTTGAGAATTATTTTTTGTTTTGTTATACAATTTTGTACTTAAGAGGAGGTAAGAAACCATTGGTTAACACTTTGAAACTCCTGTGTTAATTTGCAAACACTGATTATCCTTCTTTGTATGCAGTCTCATTTGTATGTATATTAACAGATGATCAGGCCTCTCTTACATCAATACTGAGAGAACTTACGTGATGTTTTTGAAGCAAGAAGAGTGGTTTTTGAACCAGTTAAAAACTGAAATCCCAGAGCATTTGCCTGGTCACCCTCAGATGGATCAACGAAGTCTGAAAAAGAAAGTTAAATACAGTTTTCTGTAATTTGACACTGGCATCCAGCAAACCTCAATCCATAGCCAGTACTATATCAATCTTTGCTCAAGCACATGAATGAGATTGTTTCCCTTCTTAGGTTTCAAAAGTAATTAATATCAGCAGTTTGGTACATCCTCCCTTCATTCACAGGTGGAAGCTGAGCCACACAGTTTCTCTTCCTCATCCTGAAAACAAAAGGTAGGTTTCCCAGAGGTTCAGTCTGTACCATTTAAAAAGAAATGCAATTAGTGTAGAGCCCAAAGACTTTATCAGATGCAGGGTCACGTTTAATTAAGATATTTATGCAAAAATTTTGCAGAAATTAACATGATTAAGCACACTATTTTTAGCTTTCAGCACAGAGCACAACGAGCATCCAGCTTGCTGAAACTAGCCAGTCTGCAAAATCCATGCATGTCCATCTTTCTTTTCATTCCATGTGGGGGATTATACCTGATTAAGAGGCTTAATTTTAGAATAACATGTAACTGTATCATCACTACTCCCACATTTCTTCTCCTAAAAATAAGGCAAAACAAGAAGAGATACAACTTTTATTGCATACACCAGTAATTCAGTTTGTTCACAGATCACATAATAAACAGTATCCATTTTTCTTATCACTAAATGGAATGAAAAGAAATCAGAATATTTTAATATCTTCTTAGTCCTGTTTTGTGCTGTATCTTCAACAATGCATCACTAGGTTAAAAAAAAAAATAGTGTGCTATTCTGAAAACATTATTGCTTAGCCATAATGGAAGACCATTAGTAAAACCTCAAAGTGTAGACCTTACAAAAAAAAGTTGCTGTTTCAAGTACTACACAGCACACCCCACTGAGAGAAAAATTATTTACCCTTAAAGAGAGTCACGCTACCAAAAACAAACAACACAACAACCGATCTTGCATCACTGTTCTCAGACAAATCTACTATATAAGCTTTACAAAAAGAGATGCAGCTACTCTTTAAAAATACCATATTAAAGTTGTTGGCCGACACAGAGCTCAGCAAACTGTTCCAGGACCTTAGTCATCCAGAGTTTAAAAACTTAATCACTGCCAGACTGAACTTACTCATAATCACTTTTTAAGCCCTGTTTATTAATTTCTTCTTGTGTTAATATGATCATCTAGACCCATGATATAGCCATAAAATATTTACTGAAGTCAACTGTATTCTCTTTTTTTTTTTTGCCTGTGTTTGATTAAGCTAAATGAGTCACTTTCTTTCAATTCTCCTCTTCAAATCCCTAGATAACAGTCATAGCCTTTTTCTACACTTTTGGGTTATATACATTATATTTTATTTAATATCAGCAAGCAGCACTCAGTGTGCCACTCAGTGCACAGAAATATTATATTAGTTTCCTGCATGGAAATATTTTGCCTAATGGATCCTTAGTTTCATTTGTTTGCTTATGATTACACCATATTGTACCACAGAGTATTCCTGTGGTAACTTCCACCTCCTTTCTCTTCCAAATTAGGAGCACATAATTACAGCAAAAATTATTTTCACAACAGTACACTTTATAGTACTCAATGTCATTCTTCCTTTTCCAGTCCTAAATGGCACCTAATTTCTCTTTCATGTTATTTTAATATAATCCTGAATACAAAATATAGCTCAGATTTGCAGGTCAGAAAATAACACTATGTACAAACCTTCTTTTTGGTCCAAAAAGTCTACTGAAATTATTAAACACGATCAGCTTCAGACCAACATATCAAAAATTCCACAAGTCATCCTCCAAAGCAACTGTACCCTTTACATACAGTATTTACCACTTTTACTTTCCCCTGTTCATTTTTTTTTAAATGAATGCCCACGTTTTCCCCATTTTAACACAGCTTAAGTAATTTTATGTAAAATTATTTTCCGTGTACATAAAAATTAGATCTATATATGTAAAGAAATCTGATAAAACAAAAAAGTCAGGTCTACTATCCCAGGTGTATTACTATTGAAATATTATGCCACCATTTCTTTCAAAATATATTTTTAAATATACTAAAATGAGCTTTTTAAATTAGCTCAGTACTTCACACGGAAAAACAATTGCTGTTGGGAGCTTCTAACACATTTTGTATTTAAAATCCTACCTGGAAAAATGGTGACAAAACTGATGGGAGGTTTGTTGGTATCAATAGTCAGTTTATGGTTTGCTGCTTTGGAAGGTTGAGATGGAAAGCAAACTAAGCGCAAAGGCAGACTGAAGCTACACTGTGCCACTCTCGGTATTCCTAAAATGAAAGAACAGATTCATTTTTCACTTCCACATTCTGAATACAGGACACTTCATACCACTGTCCTCAAAGAGGTATAAGAAGATCTTTTTAATGTGATTAAGGAACACAATAAAACAAAAAACATATGAAATTCTTCGTTTTTAAAAAAGTTTCCACCTAAAAAAATCTTCGAGTTTGTATAATTTTATTTACCTTATCAAGTTAACATTTTTATATGAATAGCAAAGCAAGAGTTATTAGCAACATCTACTGTATGCTGTATTTATACCAATTAACAGGAAATGCAGATTAGTTTTAATTAGTGATCTAGACAAACAATACCACTTTTACATAAACAACAGCTGTGTCATTACTCCTGATGCTTCAAATACAGAATTAAGTATCAACATTTTCATTAGGGATATCATAAACTACATGCCTTTTATGAGCATTATTACTCTTTTTCTTATACTCTTACATAACATCTATGCAATCTATGCACCTTCATATTATCTGTTAGAGGTTTGTGGCTTAGAAAAAGAATGTGTCCTAGAGGTTATTAACCAAATATATATTTAATTCTATCTTTCAACTTATTGCACCAAAATTAAACAGAACTGTAGAACAAACTGGCTACTACCTTGAGTACTGGGATGTACTATCACATGCAATTTTATCAGAATAGTGCAAAAGAAAAGAGGACGTTTTGACACTAACACTTAGAAAACCGATTTGAACGTGCCAAAAATTTTCTCAGATACAAATATTGTTTTAAATAATATGGTTTTAAATTGCTGCCATGTCAGCAATTGTCTGTTATGTTCTACACAAAAGGCAAAAGTGCTCATTGCTATGAAATATAGAGTACTTGCCCTTTTGAGCAGACACATTATGGTGTTTCTGAGGACAATTTTTTTGATCAAGTAGCTACAGGAAAACCTTGTTTAACAAAATGAATTTTTAGAGGTAATAAAGTAAGCTATGTCAGAAAAGTCATGAAACTGATAGGTACAGAGAGGTATATACACAGAGTATAAAAATTGAGCTCAATCATTTAATAGCCATCCAAGCAAGTCTTTTTGCTAGCAATTTTGTGTGCTGATTCTCAAATCTCTTCCAATGAAAAAATTACTTCTAAGACTCATCTCAGGATAAAACTGTTATTATAAGGCTCACATTCTTCCCTGTGGTTGTCAATTCACTAGCTGTTTTGGCTGGCTGTAGCTATTCTGCAGCAGCTTGTAAAATATAAAATCAGAGTAAAATGAGCAGAAAACTCATTCAAACTGAAGACAGGTCTTCAAATTAGGATATCCCCAGGTTCCAAGGGAAATTCCCAAAGAAATACTTGAAAATAAACCCATGACCTTTCAGAATGATTCACTCAATTGTATCCTCATCATCTGAGAGGAAAAGTAAAATATTTTCCTGATGACAATATAACACAAACATGTTAGTATTGAACTTAGATATGGAGACTTATCAACAGCAAAAAACCATCAGTTGCAAAAGTAGGCAAAAACATTTTGATACATTTTTCTATTTAAAACTAGATATTTTTCTTGTTGTTTCAAACCAGCTTTTTCTACACAGTCTGCTGTCAGTCTGCCTCATCATAAACATAACTTTTCAATATTTCAGACACAGGTCAAATCAAAACTAAATCAACTATTATTTAGCTTTAGGAGACTAGGGAAATTTCTAGTTGATTAATGCAAAACAACTATATAGAAGAAAAACAAACTAAAAAGCTCCAACAGCATTTATCACTACAGTGAAAACTCTTACTGGGAAATGCTTTCAGAATATTTCAGAATTTTAAATGGTAGTAAGGAAACACAAAGCAGCAGCCATGTGTGGGAGTCAGAACTTCCTCAACCCATTGATGTTATGTCTAGTAACACATCTCACTTCACTTAGAGTTGTGATACTTTGCATGATACATAATTTTAATACTGTAATAAAGAAGAAAGTGGAACTAAAAATTCAGATTCTCTTCCAATCTGAAACAAAACAGAAGTTGTCTAACATTATCTCATAAGGCACTAGTATTCAAAGGCATACTATACACTTACCAGGTTAAAGTAGTAAAACAGTTACATGCCCTATAGAATTTCCTTTCCACATTACTCATGCACTCACTCAATTATATTTGAAATGTAACAATAATGTGCGTGATAAAAAGTATTAAAACTCAGATCTTCCAATTTAGTATGTTAAATATTCAAAGAATTTACAGTTGTTCTGGTATTGGTGACCCTGCATTTAAGTAGTCCAGTGCACCTCACAGTAAACAAAACACATTTTGTCCCAGATAATTCTCCAAGACTTACTGTGCTCCACAATATTATCTTCAGCTAAGGTTTTTATCTTCATTAGATATTTTTTAAAACAAAAACTCAATTTTAGAATGTTATACTTTAAAATTATAGACACTTATTTTTATACAGTTTATTGATAATTGATTTTTTAAATTACTTTGTATAGCAGGAATATGCTACAGGGTGACAGCTATTCTTGCCAAGAGTACTATCTTATTGAGGCATTTTGAGCACCTTTTTCCTGTGCAACACTTCAAAGTCTGCTGAAATATCCTGAAAAGGAAGGGAACCATTAACAGTTATCTACTTTCTACTTTTTACTCCACTTAGTAAGTTCAAAAGAGCATAAGTATTGAAAAATAAGACTCAAATATACATATATATATAACTTCTGTTTAGGAAAACTGCAAAACAGAAAACTCTATTTCAGGTTATCTCTAAATCTATGAGAAGCAATTTTTTTACCTTCCCAAAAGGTGAAGGAAAGTGTACTTAATGTAATTATTTTTAAAGTTCATAAAATATCTTCTACAAGCACCGCATCTTTTCAACACATCTACAACTACATTGCAAAACTACCATTCTCTCTTTTTAGTCCAGATGTACATAAGCTAACTTTCCAGTCTTGTTTTGTCTTTTAATTGTACCTTTTCCAGTATCTACCATGATCATAGCTAAGTTTTGTGCTGCTGGTATTCTCAGACAGAAAGCAGCCTCTTAGCCTTGAATAAAATGTTTCCAACAGGAATTGGAATGAAGAGATGTTGTGACATCATCCTCAGAGCTACTCAGCCCAAACAGCATAAATGCTTAATAGCTGTTTCAGTTGCACCAAACGAAGCTGTAATTTAGCTGCCTAAGTTCTTGCTAAAACTTGGAAAAAATAGATAAAAGAAAGATCACACAATTGTTTTCAGTTTGCAAACTCAATGAACAAAGCACTTAATATTTTGCAAAATTTCTGTGTTTATGAGAAAGTGCAATATACTTCACCAAGAAATGTCTTTATGACTTTCTATTTTCTATATCCACACATTCACAGCAACAAACCAAGGATGATAAGAACTTATAGAATTACTAGGCAAAATTACAGCTCCCTTCCAAATCTGCTTTATTCAGTATACACTGCCACTCATGAAACTGCATTTTTTCATTCACTCACCTTCAGGATTGAGGTCTACCGTATAACCAGCAACAGGACAAAAGGGAAAAAAAAAAACAAAGAGTACATGAGAGATTATTCAAATTAAAAAAAAAAATAAAGGAAAAGTAGCAGGGTTTTAAGAACTTAAGCCAGATTGATTAAGTAGACAATACATAAAGACATAATACCAGCCAAAAATCAGACATGAGACCACATTCATCAACAGTGCAACCCCATCCAAGTGACTGACTCATTAAGCTTCAGTTGTATGAATCCCACAGAGACAGACTGAAGAGTGATTTGGCCACAAATGTGGATATCTTAAAAAATAAAAGAGGAAAAAGTCTCCGTTCAGATAAAATGAAGTCAGAAAAGCCCTTAAAGTTTATTTACTAGTATATTACACTTAAGGATTTGACTGCCAAGTAACACTAGCATTTTATGATAATTCAATAGAATTATCTCATCTTAATAATTTAAATAAATATCCAAAAATTTAGCAGATCCTAACCCTAATTATGATCCTTTATTTAGAAGTCTTCCAAATTCAACTGTCAAAGATAAGTTGTTAAAATTTACCCTTCAGTTCCCATAATTCTGTTACACGTTGTGTCTGCTTGTCCTTTTTTTTAATTGCATATGAACCACCAAACATACTCAAGATGCAAGATTTCCTTACTTCCCTAACCAAAAGGCCTGCAAAATCCAAATTCATATCTAAAATCCAAGTGTAAGTTTAATTAGCAATACCTGAAAGAAATAATACATTCATTTACTGGTCTTGCAAAGCAAAATTACAGAAACAAGTCCAGCCCAGCCAAACAAAAAGCAAGCTTCCATAATCAGAGGATTCACAACACTCATTAGAGTACTACCTGTAGCCACACCACCCCTGTCTAAAGTCACGTCACTAATTTGGACAGTTACGAATGTACAGCATCTCATTCACAAGGAATAGGCAGTCAGAATCACAGTACAAAGAGGGAATGAAGTTGTACAAGTTGATCCTGCAGCCTCTCAAGAAAAGGGAAGGGAGTCTTTTTTTTGAAAACATGAGTTTTATTTTTATTCTAGAAATAAACATTTCAGTCATTGCACAGCCCAGACTACCACCATAAGCACGATGTTTCAAGTGTGAGGTTGTACAAAGTAAATGCTTACATAAAAGTGTTGATACAGGGTAAGGTGCTCAAGACCTCCACCCTCCACAGAAGCCCTATGTTCATATGCATTTCTTTGATGCCAATCTCCTGCACTTGGGCTGGCACAGCTCTGTCTTTGCACAGTGAACCAAATCAGCAAATCTGGCTGAGAAACAACTGGTGACTGTGTGACCACAAGAGGGGAGGAGGTGCCAGGAGCAAAGACAAGTAGTGAGAAGTGAAGAATTGACAGCTTAAACTGGTTTATGCAGCATTTAACACAGAAACCCTGCCTAAATCCAGTTTCTCAGTAGCCTGACACGTTCACAAGGCGGTGGTGTAGAACACCAAGCTAATCAGTCTTCAGTTATGGACAGCAGGATAAATTTATATATTCTATCACTAGGATCATTAGGACATTATAAAATAATGACTTGGTTTCTATTTCTTTGGGTTAGTTTATTTGTTTGCAATGAGTATGTTCATCTGTTAAAAAGGAAGTGAGGAATAATCACTCCCAAAGCTTATTCAGCTCTCATTCTCTGTGGGGAGGCAGTTATCGTCACATTCGCTGGCAGACCAGAACGGTGAATAGTCATAAAGATGTAATCAACTTCTCACTCCAAGAGGTGGTCCCTGTCTCGGTTTTGAAAGACAGGTGTCTGCTAAGAGAGGTTGAACCCTCCCTTAGGACAGAGAATGTGATTTTCCCCTCCCTCCGAATTATTTAATTTTGAAATCAAGGGCTCTCAGGCAAAGATACGGGAAAAGGAATTACAGTTCTTTACTAGTATTTATAAACAAGTAATAACAATAAAAACAACCATAAATAGAACCAGAAACCAATAGCAGATGACTTTCC